>JAKWJA010002497.1:5240221-5761465 GCA_027704765.1 Solanum habrochaites | reverse complement strand
TCGAGGGGAGCGGGAGGGTCATTTTGACTTTTGAAATCGAAATCCCCCCATAGGTGGACAAACCGAACGGAAATGGGAGGTGGAGGGCGGAGATTGATCTTCGTCCTTGCGAGCTCGTGGCGCGATCTAAGACGCAAGGACATTGTACCGCGTTCTACGCTTAGGTAGTACGACCCTGGTAGGGATTGCAAGATGGTCTGGGTGGGAGAGAGAGGAGCGGGGAGAGGTCGGCGTGATGAGAGGCGGCGAACGGCGTGGGGGTGATGTCGCGTGAGAGAGACGCGGTGGTTCCCTTTTTTGGAAATTTCTGCGCGTAGCTACAGTTGCGTGCGTTCGGTTTCGCGGCTTCTCCTATCCTGGAAACGCGTGCAGTGATGAAGAAGAGGAAGGAGAGAGATGATGAGGGATTTGGGGGATGAGAGGGATGCGTTTTTGGGAACTTGGGTTGCCTGGGGTTGTCTTGAATTTTGCTGGGGTGCGGCGTGGGGCGAGGGTTTCTGTTTGGATTGGGTATGTTGTGGGGGGAGATAGTGGTTGTGTGTGTGTGGGGAAGAAGGAAAGGGTAACAGTGATGGGTCGGTCGTCGGGTAAGAAGGGAAATTGGGGCGGGTTGAGGAGTTAATGGGTTGGGGATAGAAGTGGTTGGGGTAAATTGGGCGGGACTAGAAGGTGTTAGGCCTGAAAAATTAAGAGTGGTGGGCCTGGGATAGAGGAAAGGAAGGGATAGGGCTTCAGAATTGGGTGGTTTGCGAATATACACAGATATACCGGCTATATACAAAACTATGGAAACATTAAATCGTTATATTTTGCAAAATTATAAAACTAATGAATTAAAATTATTTGGAAAATTTTTTAGGATAGCTCGATAAGGAATCTTTATTACCGAGTGGGTCAAAATTGGATTGTCAAACAATGTCCCTAATTTTACTTGGGTTGAGCAATCAACTCGAGACGAAGCAAACTCGAGGAGGAAAATGAAGACAAAAACAATTTTTGATCAACCCCCCATTCATTTAAACAAAAGCTCGACAAAGGGTTTAGGAATTATGGCCGAACCCTTGCAAACGGGTGTCTACATATCTCAGATATATGGAGAATTCAGTCACCTAGTTCGAAAGGTGATTACCGGCACGATTTGAACGAATCACAAAGCCACCTTCGAAACCGATTATGAAGGTATCAAAATGCTCGCGAATAGAATCGAGCAGCGAATGTTGGAATACAGGCCGAGTTTTCGAAACATTAGAATCCGCCTACATATCCTTAAACCTCGGAATCAGGCTGTGTAGTATTGACTCGCTCGGTGGAGGAAAGGAAAACTATTATGCTATGCTAACCTTCGGTTTCGGACGAGGGACAACATTAACGAGTATGAAAAGGCGGCTTGTAACCTCTAAAACAATGAATGTGGCGAGCTTCACACCCATAATTAAGACTCACACGGACATAATTTCCAAGCTCTGGCGCATTGTCACTCAGATTGGAAATTTGCTCCGATAATTAAGACTTCTGGGATGCGAGGACATAAACTGAACGAACTAAGGAAAAGGAAAAAACCTGAATGCCCGAGGAGGGTGTTCGATGTGGGGGAAGTCACTCCTTGCAGGTTCCAAGGTTGACCTCCTCTTTGGTACTGTCATTTTTGTCCAAGTTCCCTGCTAGAAAAAAGCTTCCCCCGTTGCGCTGCCCATCCACTTTGATGTCGTCCGCCCCACCTTTGTTGGAGAATTCATCCTTTTGGATGCGCTCGACAAGGACTGAGATAAAACTGGTCAGCTTAAAAAAATGCAATTATGATGGAGACAGTGTCTTTTTACCATGTCGACATTCATTGTTCTCCCATAATCGACGTCGACTCGATCGGTTTGCTGGAGTCCAGCGGCATAGGTTGATGCCCTTGTTTTGCCATATATCTTAATGTACTCTTTCATTTGATGCCGAAATCAAATAACTAGACGCTGATGCGAGTGTTGATGTCTCTTTTAGTTGTCATCTTCGATGCCTTCTGAGTTTATTGTCTATCAAAAAAAAAATAAGATGCATGTTGAGGCGATGGATAATATGTTTTTTCTTCTTGCGGGGCATGATAACAGCCCGCGATGACGTTAAATTCCCGCGAGATATGAATCTCTAGCGATCGCAGATTTTCAGCGAGGAATGAAATTTTTCCACGATAATGTGCAAAGGTTTGAAGAGGCAGGGTTCTTTCGTCGTGCATATTTGGCAAGGTATGAAACTCTTCTCGCTGATGTCTATCTTTAAATTTCAGCGAGGGATTAAAAGTCTTTCCCGCGAGTATAAATTTCCAAATTAGCGAGGCATGATTTTAAACGAGGCCAGGGATTCTTCTCGTGAGCCATTAACTCCCCGCGATATTGGTATAAAGCCTTCACGCGATATGATATATAATTTGACGAGGCTTATGAAATCTTCTAGCGCTGCATAAATTCAAGCGAGGATAGGTCTAAAGTCTTCTCGTGATATATACATTGACGAGGCAATGAAGTCTCTCGGAGAGCATAAATTCGCGTGGTTATAAAGCCTTCTCGCGATATATAAATTTTGACGAAGGCGTGAAATCTTCTCGTCGTGCATATGTTGACTCGCAATGCCCATGACTTTTCCGCGATGCATGATTTTTCAACGAGGCATGGATCTTTATCGTGCTGCACAAATTTCAGCGATGGGTACAAATCTTCTTCGATTTTTGTCTAAATTTCGGCGAGTTATGAAATCTTCTCGCTCCGGGTGCTATAAATTCAAGCGTGATGCATGATTTCACGAAGAATGATTTCGCGATGCAGTTTTTCGCAATGCTTATTTCGCCAATGCAGATTTTCTGCAATGCATAATTTCGCGATGAATAGTCTTTCCAGCAATGCATGATTTTCGCCGATGGCATGATTTTGCGCAATGCATGATTGATTTTCCGCGATGATGATTTTCGCATGCTGATTTCCGCAATGCAGATTTGAGCGAGACATGTTTTTACGCAATGCAATGATTTTCGTGATGCATGATTTTTTACGAGGCCTGGGATGGATCAATGATGGTTCCAACTGGTACGAGTGGATGGCTCGATAATGTTCGCAAGGTAACGAGGGAGGGATCGATAATGTTCCCAACTGTTTAACGAGTGGAGGATCGATAATGTTCTAAACTGTAACGAGGTGGGACGGGCTTCGATAATGTTCACTGTAATGAGTAGATGTCTCGATAATGTTCAACTGTAACGAGGTGGATGGTCGATAATGTTCAACGGTAACGTTACGAGGCTGGATGGCTCGATAATGTTCCGACTGTAACGAGGTGGATGACTCGATATGTTTCAACTGTAACGAAGGTGGAGAGCTCGATAATGTTCAACTGGGTAACGAGTGGTGGATGGTTCGAATGTTCCCAACTGTAACGAGGGGGTATGTCTCGATAAGGTTCCAAATGTAATGAGGGGGATGGCCGCGATGTTGATAATGTCACTGTAACGAGGTGGATGTCCTTTCGAGAAGTTCACCGTTAACGAGGTGGGTGGATGCTCGATAATATTCAAAATATAATCGAGGTGGATGGCTCGAAATGTTCCAACTTGTAACGAGAGTGGCATGCTCGATAAATAATCCAAATGTAACGAGGTGGACGCTGATAATAAATTCATGAAGATAAAAAGAGATTGTTTAGAAATCACTTGAGGCCATATAAAGGGAATAGAGATTTATAAAATAGGTGGCAGATTTTCTAGGTTTTGTGAGGAGTCCACGATGGATGCAAAAGTGACGCCTTTTGTCATTCTTGACAGCTTGGTACATAGCCACTTTTTGACTTCAAGTTCCTGCATCAAAGAAAATCTTAGTTTGAAGACTGATTTGGTTTTTGTTTGTTCTCCATGCTCCTTTTGCTGTTGGCTACACGCTCGCGTGTCATTATATGACATATTGATGGAATTTTGAGGGGCCTCCTCAAAAATTTGTCATGGTATACAATCTAGAAGATTGTAACTGCTCTGTTAACTCTGAGGTTGTCACTCTGGAATTTCTGAGGTCCCTCTCAAAATGGTTCCAATTTACCTTAATAGTAACACATGACATTTGTGGAATTTTGAGATCATTCAAAAATTCATGTCCAGTTTGACAAACCAGATTGTCCGTAATTTTTGAGGATCCACCCAAGGCTAATCTCGTAGATTTGGTCTTCTGTTTGACTTGTTAAAGAAGTCCAACTTCAAATGCCATTTTTGAGATCCTCTCAAAATTTTAGGGTCCCAGGTTCCATTATGAAGAGATAATGGAAAATCTTACTGGGTATATGACCGAGCCGTTGTGGCGACTACGTATCCCATTGAGCAGGAATCAGGTCAAACGTAGTTCAATCGTAGAATTTCGGTTTTCTGTTTTGACTATTAAAAGAAGTCCTACTTCAATGAAAATTTTTGTGTCCTCTCACAAATTCTTCCCAGTTTCCATTATGAAGGAAAATAATGGAAAATTTCACTGAAAATGCAGAGCCGTTTTGTGGCGCTACGTATCCCGTTGGAGCATGGAATCAGGTCAAACGTCGGGAGTTCCCCTCTCAAGGGTTAACCAAATAGGAAGTGTGAAAGAAACGACCTGAGGGCACGGACATAGGCCGCCTCTAAGTATTCTCATTTGAGAACTCAGGCAAACGTGAGTTCAACAATAAATGGGCGATGACATTTTCAAAAGGAACGGTAACGAAATTCATATGCAAATATTGACCACTGTTGGGCATTTCTTCTTCGACCTTTGATGTTGAATATCTTCAAATGATTAGTTCAGAAAATGTCTGTAGTCACTCTTAAGCAATCCATATATCATCCATTCGGTGGTTTCCTCATAGTGATCAAGTTGTTGTGATCATGGTCTTGTATTTGGTGTTTCAGAGTTCGAACAAGTCTCTGTGTCATGTCCAACGGTCCTGAATTGCTAGCACATCTGTGCGTCAGCTCTGAAAATTTTCCCAAAGGATTTGGTTGGTCTTCTTATATAGGATGGAGCATACCCATTGCTTTCAACCTTTCATAAAGTTGAGTTTGGATTCCCTTAATGGGGTAAATACTTTAGGAGCCTTCCTAAATTTTGGGCGAGGAAATTTTCCCTGATCTGACATTATGGTTTTGATATTCCTTTGAGAAGGGACTCATGTGAGCAGCCGTTTGATATATTACCTCCTCCAACTTTTCCATTTGATTTATCACATTATCACGGATTCTAGCAGATTTCCTGGAGATCGCAAGTTGTAAAGTTGGTGAGCTTTCCAGTACTTGGAGTGAACCATATTCAAAAGCTTCAATCCAACTTTGCAATCCGACATAACTTTTGCTCCCATCATAAACAACATTCTTTCATAGTACTCAGGCTCTTGAGTGAGAATTGAACATTCAGTGATCTCACGTCAGACATGGGAGATTGAACTCTTGCAGCCTTTTCTCCAACGAAGAGAGTACTCTCGGTAATTTTCTGTAGACTTTGTTTGATCCTCTCAAGATACGTAGCGATCTGGGGCCTCTTCGAGTTATGCCCAGCTTTCGTGAAATCCTTTGCGAGTGCATCCACTTTCATGTTTCAGCTCTTGTGCTTAAGCCATTCAGAGCTTGTCTCCACCTAAACTGCGACTGAAGAGACGAGTCATAATGCTTCATTTTGCAAACTCCCACGAAGTGATCACAATGTAAACTTTCAGATGTGTTAGAGGATTTCTGTTCCGTTAAAAGTGACAGACTTTGCACTTTTGAAACCATTCTGAGGTCGAGGATTTCGGGATGGATTGCATAAATCCCTATAGCTCATCCATCGGACTTCGGAAATATAGTTGCAACTCTCTTCATTGCTTTCCTGATCTCTTCTTCATATTCACTTGACTACCTCTTTTTGACATCCACTCTATCTCCGTTCCTATTAGTGATCAAGCTCGAAACAGTCGGCATAAGGTTCATTTGGAATTGGACTTGGAAAGTAGTCTTCACGGTATGGGGGGAATAATGGAGGGATTTGGTATTTTGAGTGGCTTGATAATTTTGGGGGAAATTTTGGGATCGGTATTTTGTTTGAAGATGGGGAAAGGTTTGAGTATGTTCGTATTTGGATTATTGGAGGGGGATGGAGGAGTTTGAAGGTTAGTATTTTGGAGGATTTTGATGTGGTGCTTGTACACGAGTGGTGGCGTGCGGGGATTGAGGTAGTGGAATTGTCAATGGTTGGAGGATTTGAGCGGGGTTAGAGAGAAGGTTTTGGAAAACCTGTTCGCGCTTGTGGGAGGAAAGTGGAGTGGAGTCTGCATCTCTTGGAGGGTTGAAGGATGAAAATGGATTAGGGAAAATCTTGCTTCTTTGCATTTCGACCCTCATTCGGCATGTGTTGAATAAGCTGCATAATCAATTCATTTTATCAGCAGGCGGCGGGGGTGAGTCACGACGACACATTCACGTCAATCTCCTCATTGTTATCCCCCATAGTTGTTTTTTCTATGTTGAATTTTTATAGGGTAAGGATCTTTAGGTGGCCTCTAACCGGATGACAACCCAAGTAATCAAGCACAGACCAGTTTTAATACCTACAAATGAAAAAAAAAAACTCAAAAAACCCATATGTTAGTGCCTGGAGGTGGTAAATAATACAAGAACGCATTAGGTGTAAAAAACAATAAGAGTGCTTATTCGGGGAACCTTAAACTAGTCACAAACATAGAGAAATGACAAATAGACAGGAATTGCTACGGAATTGGGATACAAATGTCGACTTGACGTCGAGACAGAAGGACGGTATCTTCATTTCGTTACTTGATTTTTGATTTTAGATGTAACTTCTAATTTCCATGTAGACAAGTTGAAAAAGATAAAATTTTTCTAAAACGAGAATCTTTTCTGATTCGAGGGTTGAGTACTAAAGAAAGATGAAGTTCTTTTTTTTTTTTCGGAAAAACTAAAGACTGCGCGAGTATTTGGACGCACTTTAGCTTTTGATAAGTGACTCGATATTTATGCTTATGGGTTCTAAAATATTAGAAGAAGAGTGAGACTTAGAATATCTCCAAATAAAAAAACACATATTCAAAATAGCATTATCAAAACAAATTTACGCAGTTCTAAAAGAATGTGAACCCTTTTTGTGCCAAGGAGGGGCCCCTAGCGATTGAGGGATGTATACGTCATTTGAAATATTTTTCGAACGTATATTATCCTTCAAATTTATAAACATATAAGCATGAACGTCCATTTAAGGCCGCGGGCCGTTTTGACTCAAGGTGGTCTTTCTAATGGGCCCACACGCCATGGGTGTTGGGTCATCTTAGAGCATATGCGCTATTTCGAAGTTTGTTAGCTCTTATCCTAGGTTTATCGCAGTTGTTTTCAAATAGACGGGTACCCGAAGTCGACAAAAACATCGAGGGTGGAGCTACGTAAACAACGCCGGATGGAACGCATTCCGACTATTATCGATATCCAAATGATTTCTTGGGGTTTATATGAGAGAAGTCGCGGTAAGCCGCGTACACTGCCGTTACTAATGCAAACTATTTGTCGTTTGGCGGAAAGTTAGCCATGAAATGCAATTTTTCAAAAACTAAAGGTGAAACAATTTTTATATACAATGATTGCAAATAGCAAATAGGTTAGTCTTCGGGGTAGAATCCTCCAAAATACTCCAGTGGATGCGCATTTTGTTTTATCGAAAAAGGTGGTTTTCGAAAAGAGTTTCGTTTGTTTTAAACGATATTTTCGATTTTAGGAGTCCCAACTTAATTTCAAGAAAAATCAAGAAAACCTTTGTTCTATACAACCCTAAAACAGAAAAATTGTTTTTGAAACATTCGCACGGGGGTTCGAGATGATTCATAAGTGTCTTACGACGTGTTTAGGCACCTAAGACACTTCGTTAACTCACCGGTTTTCAGCACGCACTACTTAGTGGACTATTTTTCTGTTTTATCTTTTGCCAAGTCTTGACGTTGAACTTATAGAAATTTACTTAGGCAAATTTTAAGTTGAAGTATTGTTGTTATCTGTATTTGCGAACCGTGTTTTAAAGTTGAACTTCTTTAAAGGTCTGATCTAAACCGAACTTCACAAATTAGAATTCCCATTTTAAGACTGAGTTTTAAATTACTAAAGTAGAAAGCGTCTCAGCGGGGTTTGGAAGTTGTCCTAAACTTAGACTAAGTGCATTCAACAACGAAAAAGACATAAGCGGAATAATAAAGAGAGAGGAGAGAGTGAGAGCGGAGATTCGGGTCCAAGTTTCGGAGTGTTCGCCTTGGCCGAAACTCGAAAACCCACTGCTTTGGTTTTTTTACACCCCATTTTGTACCTGTCCTAAATATAACATAAACATAAATATAGAAAGTAAAAAAATGACCAAGAGGGCTTATGCCCCGTTAAAATAAATACAAAACAAATATTAAATATAAGTAAGATTCTTACGATTGCCTTCTTCTAAAACTCCGCTCGATTTCACGGACCACTTGATGGGTGACTCAAAAGGGGATTATGAGTCTTTTTGACTGTTATGAAAGGTGGTGAGTTCATGACGCACTGGATAGGTTTTACTATGAAACCCAAAATAAAATAGGGATAGTGTCCTGAAAATCAGGAACCAAGAAAAATGACTTCTTAAACAAATGACATTAATTTAATGAGTTTCATTCAAAGAATTCAAAATAAACCAAAATACAACTCTAAGAGAAAGAACTAAACCAATCAAAGTTAAAAGGGTGAAGTAATTGTGATAAAAAACAGTTGCACATATAAATGCGTACAAAATTATAAATTCATTTGACCTTAGACTATTCCTCAAGCAGTTAGGGTAAAAGATAAAAAACCAATGGTTACAAAAAAAGGAATACAAAAAAAGGAACTAACAGTGGTGAAAAATGTGAATCTAGGCATAACTGTTAGGCAAAGGTAATAAAAAAAATAAAAAAAAAAAAATCACACCTCTTTTAAAAGAATGCGACATGCATTTAAAATTGTTATGAGCTTAAATTATTAAGAAGAAATTAGAATCACCATAAACAAATCAAATCATTTTTTATGATTAGCAAACAACATAATGGACTCTCTATATGGAACAATAGCATCTCAACAAAATGCCCTGACTAACTTGAAGCTCACTCGTTTTTCATTATTATTTCTTTCTCAGACAGCGAGTACAATAACCATTACATTAAAGAGATAAGATATGTGCACCCTTAACAGCTTGACGAGACTTGAGCATTACTAGTAATTTTGAGGGAACAAAAAAAATGCAACATCACATTATCGAGCTATGGCTCTTTATGAAACAGAACGAACTACGGCTAAAACGATGAAATCAATTGCAGCTAGTCATAACAGACTCGAAACAGGAAGCTACACAAGACCCAACATGCATAGTAACACAGAATCACAGCGCACAATACATCTCAAAATCAAGCAACCAGCAGGTATAACATTTTTCTATTTATGGCAACACAGGCCATACCCGACATTCTAATACCTAGCAGATACGACCCAACACAAAACAAGACGAACAATATATCGAAATGCACCACGCCACTTCCAAAGACGAAACAACCAACACAACCAACAAGGAATTCTGAATCCCGCGCACACAACAAAAGAAGAGTAAGTGGGGCGAAAGAATTAATAAACCCCCGGGTTGTTTAACTGTGACGAGCAGCGAAGCAGGGAAGAGCGAGCAGCAGGCGCGACCTCACACTCTAAACACAACCCCCACAAAAAACGACACTTCGCACGTTGAACAAGAAGGCGCGCCTACCCACTTGACGGAATGACCTCCTCTTTCCGAAAGTCTCGATATATTTGGGATTTTTAAAGGGAGAGTTTAGCCGCACACAAACAACAACAGCGTAACAAAACCGACAACAGCAAAATAAAAAGCTTTCCCCAGAACATTTCCCTTGTTTTTCAAGAAAAAGAAAAAACCAAAGCTTCTTTGCACAAAAATTTTTTAATTATCCAACTGACACACAACAACACAAAAGTTTTCAAAAACAAAAATCTACGTCTTTGTGTTGAACTCCTATTTCGAATCACACACACCAACACAAGTTTAACAACAACGTTCCCCCCCTCGCCTTCGCCTCACCGTCCCCAAAAAAATATTTTCCAACTCAAATTTTCATCCAAAATTCCCACCCCTTTATGCCAAGGAAGGGATTTCTATAGGGGATATAGGGATTTCGAGGTGCAGAGGGAGGTATTTGAATTTCTGAAATTTTCGGAAATCCCCTCCTCTGGGGACAAACCGAACCGGAAAATGGGAGGTGGAGGGCGGAGATGATTCTTCGTCCTTGAGAGCTACGTGGCGCGATCTACGACAGCCAAGCGAATTTGAGTCTAGCGTTGTAGGTGCGAGACCCTGGTAGGGATGCCGAGGTCTGTTGGAGACGAGAGCAGCGTGGGAGCAGGTCGCGTGAGAGAGGCGCGAACGCGTGGGGGTGATGGTGCGTGAGAGGACGGGTGGTTACCCCCCTTTTCTGGAATACTGCGCGTAGCTACAGTTGCGCGATTTTTTATGGGTTTCGCGGCTTCTCCCTCTGGAAACATGGTGATGAAGAGAGGAGAGGGAGAGATGGAGGGATTTTGGGGAGAGCGGGATGCGTTTTCGGGCCCCCCCACCTTGGGGCTTTGTGCAATGGGGTTCTGAATTTTGCTGGGTTCGGCGGGGGGAGGGTTTTCGTTGGGATTTGGGGTATGTTGTGGGGCGAGATGTGTGGGGGCACAGAAGGAAAGGGTAAACAGTGCTGGTCGGGTTGGGTAAGAAGGAAATTTGGGGCGGGTTGAGGAGCACACCTTGGGTTGGGGATTCTAAGAAAGTGGGCTGCACAGCGCACCCATTGGGCTGGACCCCTCACCGCAAGGGTGTGAGGCTGAAAAATTAAGAGGGGTTGGGCTGGTTAGAGGAACGGCAGGAATCGGGCTTAGAATTGGGTTGGTTTGCACTATACAAGCAACTACGGCTATATCAACAATATTAAACATTAAAATGTTAATTTTGCCAAATTATAAAAACTAATATTTAACATTAGCTTGGAATTGAGGAAGCTCGATAATTAATTGATACCGCACCCGTGGGGTCAAAATGGGTGTCAACAATATTAAAAATAAAAAGGTAAAATTGGTATTTAATATTTTGGTCCCACGACGCGAGTTTCCCCCCAAATACATTTCTATTTTATTTGGGGAAACTTTAACATATGCCAGTAAAATTAGCTAATTATTATGTAGCTATAATTGATAATTACCTATTCATAGTTAATGTGATATTGGAGGAGAGAGTGAGCGAGACGGTGACGAGAAAGGGAGAGAGGGGGGAAAGAGTGGAGAAAAAGATTGGATATGTTATTGATTTAGCATAATGGTATATTGTATACATATGTATTAGAGCAATCGGACGGAGGGGAGGAGAAGGTGAGGCCCCCGAGATTAGGGAGAGGAAGGAGAGAGGCCCAGCGAGAGAGGCACCACGAGAGTGGGAGGAGCCGGTAATTGTATATGTATATAATGTATTATCATAGGCAACATATGCATTTGTATATATGCAAGGAGATTGGGAGAGGGAGGAGAGGGCGAGCGAGATTGGGAGACGATGAGACGGACAAGCAGAGAGATAAGAAATGGAAAGAGGTGAGTGGTATATGTATATAGGTTAAACATTTGTATATTATACATATATATTGTATTCTGGCATTATAACATTATACAAACGTACTAATAATACAACTCGAATCAACTAACCCCATAATTAAAATGTATATATGTAGTTCTAAGTGATAATTATAACAAATTAGAGCTATAATAAGTAATTAAATAATATAAATTTGTTTAATCGCGTAATTTTTTCTTCAATTTTTTCCTCAAATTAGACGAACATCACAACTTTATTTTTATTTTTTTGGTTAAAAAGGAACCTAGCCTTGTCTTGAAAAATGATGACTCCCACATAACTTTAATAAATAAATCTTATCTTTTTCTCCATGCTAACTCATTTAAGGCAATGAATACTTCAAACGTCATCCATTTTAAAATGATTTTTTTTTATCTAATAAATGAGCATCTTCATTTTGTATTATAATCATTTTTTAAAAGAATAGTATGCTGTAGAAGTGGTTGAGACATAATTGCATAGCATCAGTGCTAGAAGTGGTTGAAATCAGGGGGGAAGCGACATTGGTAAACCATCAAATCATTTTGATTTTTATAATTCGATTTATGACGATCATAAAAAAAAATTCATATTCTTCTCTTAAAAAGTAACTCGCTTTGTAGTGTTGTCACACAAGATAAACACGCCGCTCAACTGCTGACTTGACGAATCAAAGTTACCTTTTCGGAAATATCTATCTTTTTTTTTTCATATTTATAGTTTAGGATATAAAAGCCGACAGTCTCATATATGAAGAAAATTATTGTTAACCAGTGTTTTTAAAAATGTTTTTGGGGCGTGAGGCGTATTAAAAACGCTTTGAGGCGTAAATTAAAGACGTAGATCTATGAGGCATAAGTCCTAAATTTTGAGGCATAAGTCCTTGTATAAAAACCTAAGTTCTAGACATAAAAACGTACACTCTAACGTTTTAAATTTATTTTTTAACCTCTTTTGTTTTAAATCATATTTTTATTACTGGTGTAATGATATTTCTCAAATTGGAAATGACCTAAAATACCTTCGAAGTATTGGAAAATTGTGTCACAATACCCCTCCATCCCCAAAACACCTATTGGGCCCCCAAATACCCTACACATCCACCTTTGGGTCCAAATTTAACCCTCGTCGATTAACTTACCAAAATTAAAAATAATTAATAATATTTTTTTTTTTGTAATTCGTGCCATCAACCATGGTTGTATTTAATTCTTTGAAATAAATTTAAAACTCACTCATTCCCCACCCTTTTAACTACACCACCCCCTCACTTAATCCAATTTTTTAAAAAAAACCCCATCTAATTAAAATACACTAAACCTTACTCTCCTAATTTTCAATCACAATCTACAGATCTGCAACGCTCATGGGCCACTCCCTTGTCTTCTTCTGTCTTCCTTCTTCTCAAGTACAACTTTCACCGTGTTCCTCACCGTCACGATCTATAAGGATCTTTTCGTTCACACTCTCCATTGTCTTTCTTCTTCTCTAAGTTTGGGTATTTTTGGTTCCGATGTTTTCCAAATGAAAAACAGCAGGTAGCAATGTAAACATGTTGTGTGTGCACTAAAATGTATATTTCACAATGAATCTATTCTCGTTTTGGTGGCGTGATGGAATTGTTTCAATGGGGTCAACTACTGTTCACTCAACAAACCACCTATTCTAGTAAACAAGTGTGTTTTTAAATTTTGCGGGCATCTTTCTTTTAGAGCTGGTAGGTCTAAAATCATCTGAATCAACCATATAGAAATGAATGAGCATGTTTTATAATCCGGGACGGTGGGTTAGTATGGCTCTTTAATTTTGTGACATTTTCTTAAGCATTTGAATTCTCTGGCAAATTGTGTAATCTTTCAAGGAAGATCGACAAAGTGAATGATGGTTAGATGGGCGTGGCAAGATACCTTCGTC
This sequence comes from Solanum habrochaites, assembly GCA_027704765.1. Lineage (NCBI taxonomy): Eukaryota > Viridiplantae > Streptophyta > Magnoliopsida > Solanales > Solanaceae > Solanum > Solanum habrochaites. Next base: position 5,747,891 of record JAKWJA010002497.1, on the reverse strand, counting down.
GTTGAATAGTCGTTCTATAGTAGCAGCAGCGTTATGAGCCTTCACCATTGCCAATTTTCTGGTGCTTCACCTGATTCTTGGCTCTTTTCCCCCCATAGCTCGGCGTCATACTCCTCATTCTGTTGGATGGTGTCGTGATTCTAATACTACTACTGCGTTTTTTGTAAAATATGATCATTAGTAAGATCTTCAAGTTTTCCGATATGGTGCAAAACCATTTTGATTATGTCCTTCTACAGGAGGTGCTCTGTCGAGGTACTGCTATATTACTCACAGTATTGGTAATTGAATTGGGCTGGTCTATTTGGGAAATGGGTGGGTTTTTTTTTAATTAATGTAGTTATTTTAAATCCGGCCAATAGAAAATTGCCACGTCATTACTTAATTTATTAATGGATTTAAAGTCACCGTTAAAAATAAATGGTAATATAGGACCTAAAGGTAGACACCAAGGATATTTTAGGACTAATAGGTGGATAGAGGGTAATTTTGAACCATTTTCAATAGTTCAAGTGTATTTTAGGCCGCCCTTTTTCCTGTCTCAAATAACTAATTATAACATTTTTTTTTTCTTCATTATTGATGATTATACTCCTATCCCATATGAAAAACATAAGTTATTAAAGTTTACATCTATATCTATATATATATATCTATCTATATATTGATATCTATCTCTCAGTATTCTATATAATATTTATATATAATATATATATATATATATATTCTCTTATAATAGGGACGACACTAATATCCATGAGACTATGTCTGTGTCTCGGGAAACCCCTTACGTGTCTTCCTGTACGGTATACAAAAATGTCCTCCACTCATGCCCGCTGTCTTGCTTAAAACACGTTGTTGACGGTATTATACTAATCTATTCATTTGTCTGACATTCTTTCACTGTGCAACCGTCTTTTCTTACAAAACACTATATAAAGGTTTGCAACTGAGCATCCTTTGTCGAAAATTATATTTTATATATAATTGGGAAAAGGGTTTGAAATATATCCCCGATTTTTTAATCGAATTGTTTGTAAACAATATCAACTTTAGGACGACTTTTACGCCCCCCCCCCTCCCCCCCAACTATTTTAATAGTGTATATTAAAGGTATATATGTGTCTATGTGGATATAAAAAATATTGCATAATTATAATTAGTAATGTGTCCACGTGGACACATATATACCTTTAAAATACACTATTAAATAGTGCAGGGATAAAAGATTGTACGTAAAATTTAGTATCATAACAATAATTTCGATCAAAATTAAAATATTTTTCAGACTTTTTTCCCAATATAACTAAAGGGATGACGTTTTTTACACCGTTAAAACAATAAAGTCACATAGCTAATGCTTTATCGGAGAAATGTTTATTTTGAAATAATTCCAAAATATAATAACATACCTAATAAAATAATCTTAAATTAGAAATATATATATATATATATATATTATATAAATATATATATATATATATATATATTATATTTTTATTTTTTTTTAAAAAAAGCTCCCCTTTCCCTTCTGTCCTATATATATGTGGAATAAATCTTTGTAAAGGATATTAATACTTATCGCGACAATTTTCCTATATGTAACTACATCTTGTTATTTCGCAAGTCTAGTAAAATGGGTCTAATAGCTGTGTTGTGTGCTAAGAATAGAAATGAAAGCTAATACGGATTAATTATCCTGAATCATACAACTAAGTGTTTACATAACATATTTTTCATATTTCCCTTATTTTTTTTAAAAAATACTAAAAATCCCTATTTTTAATAGTCAATCTAACAGATCCATTATTAAATTAGAACCTCATAAATCCTAACCAATAATTCTTACCCTAATTTTCCTCTTTTATTTTCCCCAATAAAGAACCCATTTACACCACTCCAAAATTAATCGTCAATTTCTCAACTGTTCATCTTCTCAATTTTGAAAATTAAAATTTTAATGCTCTCCATCCGTCGCCTTCCTCTAATCTGTCCGCCCTTTTTTCTACTGTGTCAGCCTTTTGAAAATCAAATTGTGCTCTCCTCCGTACCGCCTTCGTCTAATTTGTCCGCTCATTTTTGTCCTACTCTGGTCCGCCTTTTGAAAATCAAAATCGCCAATTTCGTCTACTCTGTCCGCCATTTTCCGTCCCAATATTCTTGAAATGTATTGTGTTCTTCTTCGATTCTCTCTTTTCATTCTTCTATTTGTCTAATATTCATGATCTCGTCATTTACTATTGGTACTGTACTCAAAAATCCTTCAAACTCTGGAAACAGAGACTATAATTTTTGAAGATCTGAAATTGGTTAACAGTCATAAGATCTTGCCTAATTGGTTTGCATTGTGTTGTTACAATTCTGTATCACACACTTTTATGTTTCTGTTCATTTTAAGTTTTGTCATTTCTTAAAGTGTCAAGTAGACAGACCCCCGTATAACATAGTTACACTTATGTATCAAGTCCAAACTTTGATTTTTTTGTATCATGTTAGATCGAGTCTGACAACTTATAACTGTACTTATTATCAAGTACCACTTTGGCATTTTTTGTATCATGTTCGGCCTATAAAGTGTCTGGCCAAGTATCATTTGGACTGACTTATGAATGTTGTTGAGAATTCATGTAATGCAAGTTATTTTTACATTCTATTATCATATTAACCACTTTGCTTTTTTGTATCATGTTATATCAAGTAGACTACTTATAATTGTGTTACCTTTATGTATCACGTACAAACTTTGCATTTTTTGTATCATGGTAGGCTATAAGTGTCTGTTTTATCATTTTGACTTTGACTGACTATGATATTTGTTAGAACCGATTGGGCAGCATATGGATGCATATAAAGACAAGAAAACGGAGAACTTTTGAGTCATCAACATTCGTTTACATGTGGAGTTTGCTCAAGACCGACATGCAACAATAAGTGATAGCCTGTGAGTATTGTTTATATTTTATTTTATTTTTTTTGTATCTATTTCATCCTATAATTAATCTTATTATTTTTGTAGATTGCGGACTGTTCGTAATTGGATATGCAGAATTTCTGAGTGACAAAATCAACATTCATGTAATAGTTTGAGAGGCTATCTTCGCAAAGATATGCTGATTCTTTTATTGAAGTATGGGTCTCCAGACAAGATGAATGCTGGATATGTTGCAACAGTGATTACCCCTCAAGAATGAAGAATGTATTAAACCCATCTTCTGAATATGAAATTATTAATGTTAGGCTAGTTAGTTTTCATGTGTGAATTTTTTTTTTTGTTTTTTTGGGTTAAACAAGAGTTGAAGTATTTATTACATAACAACACATATTGTTTTATTATGAAAGTGTTTTGATTTTAAATTGTGTAATTCTATTACTTAATTTTAGTTTATTATTACCGTATGGAATTCGGCATTATGTATCTGTTATTGGTGGACATTAATGTCATTATTGTATCAAAACATAATAATAATACATTAATGTAATTATTGTCATAAAAAAACCTTATTATATATACGTAAATATCTGCATGATACCAAAAGAAAATTAATATCGTAATTATATTTTTGTATATGATACATGAAATATCAAAATATATCATATCACAAACAGTGATACGAAGTTATTACCTAGATTCCCGCCATTTTTTTTTAAAAAAAAATTAATATCTTTTTGTACAATAAGATATTATTCAGTACTATGATTTATATATATTACGAACACTTATTTGTCCTTCAAAATATGCAATTTTTTTAAGTATCTACACCATCATGATACTAGATTAACTAAATTAAATTAAATTAGACCTGACAATAATTTTGGGTGAATATCCGCAATTAATATTGATTAAGTAAGTTTAGAACAAAGATTATAAAAGAAAGTTATTTGGGATATATAAAGTATAATGTAAATTTAAATAGAGTTTAACAAAAAAAAAGAATTTAGTCTGCCAAAAAAAAGGGAAGATCACTAATGAAAAATTATAATTTAATTTAGAGTTTTATATTGGATAAAACTGATTTGAAACACCAAGTTCATGCCTTTTTTTATGGGATTAATAACTGTAGCATATTAAAGTAGGATTAGTCAAATTTCAGTTTTTATCCCCAAATCACTCAACAAACGGATAACTGCATAATATATAATGTATCCGGCTGTTTTATTATGTAGCAGAATTTTCTTAAATAAGGGATTTTTTGTAAATTGAAAAAGAGTAGGGATATAAGGTAATTTATGATTTTACACTATGTGATTTACATAATTTTTACAAGCTAATAAGGATGTGTTTCATGATATCTTTTACGAATAAACCACACCATGTCTCTACTATGTGCCCTTTGCATATACAAGGTTGTGAGCTTCTTGAGGGTGTCTTTGGAACTGTTGGATCAAAAATTTGTTGGACATATATTCTTGGTAAGCCAAATATTTTTAAAAATTCGTCAAAAGGGGGGAATGACTTTCCACTAGAGGTGGAGGGATATTAGCTATCAATTTGAAAATTCATTAGCTTTGATTAGTCACATACTATGTTCCTCACAAAAAATCATACACGAGCGTCCTTTATATATATAATTATATATATATATATATATATATATATAATATAATAGTATATATATATATATATTTTAGGGATACAAGCTTCTTGAAATAAGAAAAAATACTTTATAAGAAAATTAAGTACTGAGATAAGTTGCACGGTATCCTCTATTTAGTTTCTCAATACCAACTTTTTCTTTTCTAAAGGACTTAAATTTGGGAATAACTTATTCTTTTTTTTCGTGCAAGGTAGAAGGGGAAAAGAAGATCTCCAAGCAGGTAGTTGAAACAAAAGTGCTCACATTCAAAGAATTTGAAGGAGATATAGTGAATAAATATGAAACAAGTTTTGAAAAAAAAAAGACAAAAAAAAAAAAAAACAAAAATAAAAAAAAAAATAAAAAACACCCCCCCCCTTCCCCCCCCCCCCCCCCCCCCCCCCTTTCCCCCCCCCCCCCCCCCTCCCCCCCCCCCCCTTCCCCCCCCGGCACTCTTCATATCGAAACAAAAGACGAAATCGATTTGGTAAGTTGGACAATGGAGTATGAAAGGCCAAATGAGAATGTCCCTGAACTAGTAAATTTGTTGGTAAATAATCAAATACATTCGTGTATTATCAAAAATAGTCGAAATATGCTCTTTATTATTGTAATTTGGCATTTACATTTACCATTTACAAATTTGTTACTTTAGACACTAAATATGACATCACTCATTATTTTTCAAAATATACAACTCTCTACTGTCAAGTTTTTAATACTACACTTTTTATCCAACAAACATGGAATTTTTTTTTCTTATATTAAAAAATCAATTCCAATGGAGAAAATCTCTCCAAGAGGAAACCCAAGTGCTCCCCTTTTGCAGCTAATTTCGACGATAATATAGCTTTCATAGGTGAAATCACTATCGTTCTACTCATTGCTTCCATAGTTTCTTTCAAATAACTATAATGAAAAAAAATTCCGTCATTTTAGAAGCTTGAGAAATCTTTCAAAATCACTTCATAACTCATTTTTAGATAAACTTTAGTAGTTTAAAAGGACTATATATACACGTTCTCCATTTCAGAAGATTGATTTGAACCCAATCTTGTTCATTCGTACGAATTTTGCAGTCATTGATGCTAATTACTGATACCGTAATCTAGTATCTATCAATGTAGTTTATATATAACGATAGTAGCTAAATTTATTGTTGCTTGTGGTGATTATATACGAGTATGAGAGGAGACTCCCAATATTTGGTATTGAAATTTTTTTAGTAAGACAATAGTCCTCATTGCTTTGCATCGCAAGGGTTCATATGACGATATGATGGCAAGCGTTTGAGGCCAGTGAGTTAGTCTACAAGCTAAACGACTTGGTGATTAGCTATCAAATGAATGATATTCATATAAAGAATGGTATGCATGTTGTCTTGTCCATGATGAATATTGTGGTTGATAGGCCTATATTAAAGAAAATTGTCGTTGCGAGGCCCCTGATTGAACTAACAAATATATTAAACAACAGTGACTTGGTTGAAAATGAAAGTTTGGGTGATCAATAAAAAGAGAGCTTCAACGATCATTCAAATGAGAGCTTGGTGATGATTTAACGAATAGGTATGATCATTCAGTGGATGTTGAAGATCAGTCAGTAGATACGGAAGAATTCGAATTATTTAAAGAAATGTAGGGAGAGGAGGAATTGAGATCACAAACCAATCATATTTTCTTCTCTGATGCAACTAATTATTACAAGTATCAAACATTCAGTATCAAGGGTCCAAATGATAAAGAAATTCAAAGGACTGATTTTAATTGTATTCATTATATTCTAAGCTATAGGAAAAGTTGGAAATAAGGTGCGATTTCCAAGGAAATGGTACGAGGGACAGAAATACGGATATTCATACTTATCATTTTTCTCTAGATAATCGACACTTTTAATATTGGTTCTAGCTACTATATCAAGGTAAGTAGGGATACTCATAGATTCATGTATTACTTCTTAGTTTTTGCTACTTGTATTAAAGGATTTGCCCACATGAGAATGATAGTTGAGATTGAGGACACTCATTTACATGGAAAAAACAAAGAAATGTTTGATAAGCATTGTTGCATAAAATATGGAGAACCATGCTTATCCATTGCCTTTTGTTTTGTGGACAAAGAGAACGATGCATCTTGTACATTCTTCTTTGAGAAGTTGAAGGAGACTGTAGTCGATGAATCACATTTGTGTTTAATTTCCGATAGACACAAGAGCATTTTCAATGGTATTGCAAAGATTTACAATCACGATCAGAACGGATATTGCATGAGGCACCTAGGAGAAAATCTTTTGGTAAATCATCATTGTGGAGATTCCTTCGTTCTATACTACAATGTGGCAAAGACATATTTTTGGAAAAGTTCAATAATCATTTTGCAGAATTCAAGAATCCATGCCTCGATGCAGCCATCGTCCTTGAGTATGAAGTTGTTTTTGAGACGTGGAACAGGGAACATTACCCAGACAACAGATATGATTGTGATGACCACAAATTACTGATTCACTTCGTTATGTTGATAAACGAGAAAGAATAGGTCCTACTTCTGAAAAAGGCATGTTCTTATAGGGAATATGAATCGATCAAGATATCATGCGCTCATGTAATGACTGCTTTGCGATCGAAGTATGACAATGAATATGGTATAACATCTATGAATACTCTCTCCGTCTTTAATTATATATTTATAAAGGTGGAACATAGTCTTTGCATACTCTGAAAATATCAACGTTGTTCCTCTCGAATCAAATGGTGTGTGCCACAAGAATCATTAAACGTGGATATATTTTCATCCCTATAATTATCTAACAATAGCTAATTAATTTAGTGGAACAAATTGTTCTCTACTCTATGTACATGTAATCAGTTTGGTGCCAAACTTAATCTTGTAAGTTTTACTCATCAATGATCAAAGGAGACAATTAAATTAAAAAAAAAAAATATATATATATATATATATGATAATAAATTATGTTTAATTATATAGTTTCTTTTCTTATTTATTATATAGTGGATGTTAGTATTGCCCAGCAAACTTGAAGGGGTATCTTGCAAGCATTTAAAATTAATTAAGAAAATCAAAAATTCTATAATCATATATAGTCAATGTGTGAAATATGGTGAAAATAATGTCAGGCTAATCAAATATGATTAATAGCGACATTTACCCATCATGATTGATTTATTTCCATAGTAGAACATAATATGACATGTTAAGATAGCTCAACTCTCAATACATAATCATATCCCTCAATGTTACTACTGCATACTTCTCTATGAATGAGGCCCTAGTCGGAGCAACTCAGATAAAACCGAACTCTAATGCAAATACTTAGATACTAAACACTGAGTAGCAAATTAAAAATAAATAAAACTAGAGATGAGTCATTCTTTCTAATTAGGTGATAGTGTTTCAAAAATCAAAATTATTAACACAGTTATTACTATTTAAGCAAATACAGAAAATAAATTCAAAATTTCAAAAACAAATAATTACTTGAAATCGAAAGAAGTAAAGGTTGAGAAATGATAAATAAAGAAAACGAAAGAAAAATAATATCAAAAACATATTTATAACACTACACATAAATTGCATTTGTCCTTCTACGAATGTATTTTTTCTTCTCTTCATTATGGGACCCATCAGTGACCCTCTAAACTTGGCATAATCTTTCACTTAGACACATCAACTGAAGGATTTTCATTTTAAACACCTGACATAGGATCCCGATGTGTTTCTTTAACATTTTTTGCACAACTAAAATGTCGCATGATTTTCATTGTTTCAAGGCACATAAACATCAATATTTCGTCTGATATGGCGTCCCCAATGATAATATTACTCCACATCATCTATTTATATTATATTTTCTCCAATTGTACCTTAATTAAGACCCCAATTTCTCTCTTCATTTTCAATTTTTTCCGTTGATTTCAATTTATCTCTTTCAGCCTTTCTTTAATTCTTGACCATTTATTCTTTCATGTCGAGCTTCTCCAATTCTTTTATGGAATCTGTGGATGAAGGTCGATATTTTAGGTATGGTAATGAAGCACTATTAAAAACTTCATGGATCCAATTAAATTCAGAGCGTAAATTTTTTATTTGTTGAAGTTCAAAGGTTAAATTCTCTGTTTATATTTTTTTTAAGTCAATTGGAAGATTACCGTCTAATGCTTTTTGATTGGTTTTATAGAAAATGGAGGGTTGTGACTTTTTTTTTGTATAAAGATCGACACCCTCTTCAAGCAAACAGGGTAATGTGAGGATTGTTGAAGAAAGTCAAATGCATTTGATGAAAAATTAATGCGAGCAAGAAATATATTTATTGTTGGTGTCGTTGCTACTAGGTTGGTGATGTTTGGAATAGAAAGTAGAAGACTAATTGTTAGTGTTCTTGAGGTGTAGTAGTATCTTAAGGTGTTCAGTCTAGTAGTATTTTAATGTTATTGTTGCTGTAGATTTTCGATGTAAATGTGCATTTTGAATTCAATGAAATTCTATGTTGTTATTGCAGTAAATTTGATTTTTTAGCTACATACGTATTTCAATTTTGTTCTCACAATATAACACCAAAAACAAATAACAACCAATTCATCACAATATTTTCAGAATGTAGTCATATTCGTCACAATGTAAAATCAAAATACATAAAAATGTAGACACATATACTGCATGCTCTATAATGAGCTCAAAGTAGCATTATATTACATACCATTCAAGGCTACAAGTTTCAAAAAAGTGAATATCAGTATCAAAATAAGGCCTCAAAATAAAGTTAGCATAATCAAAAGTTATATACAACCTTCACAAAAATGTTTACTAGTACCAAAGAAAAGCTAGCATACTCCAAAAAATATTAGACAACAAAATAAGGCCCAAAATCAATCTAGTTTAAGTTTGTGTTTCTTCTTCTTTTTGTTAGCCATTTGTTTCAATTGGGAATTGGTGACATCATCCTTATTTTCCATCTCAAGCCTCTACCCGTTAAACTTGCATTCTTATAACTTAAACCTGTTGGTAGAATTCTTTGACTTAAAGCCTCAGACTATTTTTTGAAGAATATAATAAAATTAATATATAAACTTGTATTCATTTAAGAGATAAAGTATGTGACAAAATTACGTTTAGTATTTGAATTTCGCTTTCACGTCTGTAGATGCAAAATTCAACATTACTTGATCCACTATTAGTTGGCCTCTTTGGTCCCCCTTTTGCATAATCTTCTCCAGTTGCTACTCTTTTCCTTTTTTGTCTGGAAATTTGTCTTTTCCTTGGAGGTAGTTGACTAGTTATTCCTCTTGTAACAGAAATATTTGTATCCGCAAATGGTGGTGATTGGCTTGTTTCTGCAATTTTTCTAACCCTCTTAACTCTACTAATATTACCACAAACTGTTGTTGATAAAGCATGGTTGCTTGATGTTGTTGATGCAGGTTGGTTGAATCTTAATGGTCCAGGTTGGTAGGAGTTTGTTGGTTCAGTATGTCTACTTCCTTGTAAACTTTGATCAGCAGTAAATTGTCAATTGTGATCTAGCTGGTTGTGAAGTATGGGCACCAACCTAAATATCAAACATAAAATTTGTTCGTTACATTCAACAAGAATTTAAAGAGGCACAAACAAATAATAAATTATTTTACCTTGCAATATTTTTGTTGTGGCCTTGTTGTTTACAGTTAGAACAAGTAATTTTCATCAACAAGTAATTATTACCCATTGTTTGGACATCTTTTCATACTTTTTTCTTGATTCATCTTTACTTTTTCTTCTATTCTATGGAGGTCTACCAGGCATTTCTTAAGGCTCAGGAAGCTCAACCCTTGAATTATTAGTTTCAGGCCACATCTTCATATTTGAAATTGGTTAAATGAAATGATTATAAGCCTTTAATAAGGTATCCTTCCTATACTAATGCTTCACAAGTGGTTTAGATTCCTGTTTTATCTGGCATAAAATAGAAATAACATATTTGACATGGAATGTCTCTTAATTGCAAAGTTCTAAAACAACAAACTCTATCAGTCAAGTTGATTGTATCCATATACTACCTTTCTCCAATATCAAACCAAACATCAACATTCCAAAGCACCTTGCATATCCTAGATTTGTCCTTGTTCTCCTCCAATATGAGTTTAGTCATAGGTGCAATATCACATATTTAGGTGTCAACAAACTTAACATTATCAACAGTTCTAGTCATTAGTTTTCTCCTAATTTTCTCTAACACAGTTATTATAGATATATGTGTCTACATGATAAGATCCATGAGTTAAAATTTCTCACGTATTATTTTAAATTGCATCACATTGAAAAGCTCTAACCCATGACATTTGTGCATGATGTAAGAAATCATCATTTATTTTCTTACTAAGTCTTCTCATTTTATGAAGCATCCTCAATGTATTTCACTTCAAAAGTTGCCTTGGGACATCTCCAGAATTATTTTCTCCTCTCCTTTCCCTTTCATCTTTTACTCCAATTAGACCAGATGTGTCTACCACACACTCTTACTTCAATATTTAATAGCAGTTCACCAACACCTTTTAGAAGACCCTACAATAAAATACAATTTAATACAATTCAAGAAAAAAATACGTTTCTACATATCTACAATAATCAAAGTAATAGACAATTACCTTCTACAAAATTGACATTACAATAAAATCCTGCCTAGTACCCAATTGCAGGTCCACTGTCAAGTAGTTGATAAAAAAACTCCAGCTGTGTTTTGTCTCCTTTTCCACAACTGCCTAGGCTATAGGAAATATCTGATTGTTTTCATTCCTTCCAACTGCTATTAAAAGCTCACCCTTACAAGCATTCTTTAAAAAATATCCATCAAATTCTATTAATCTTCTATATCCTTCCTTCCGCTCCTTCTTCAATGTATTCAAGCATACATATAAGTACACAAACAAATTCTTTCCTAGTACATGAGTTTCGCTATCTATCCTTATCCAAACATTTTATATATCAGAATTGGTTTGTTCTACAACTTCAACAAAATCAGATAAACTTGCAAATTACATATATTAATCACACATGATATCCTCTAAAAATCATTATCTTTGCCTTGTAACAAATTGTTCTACCCACATATAGTCCTAATTTTTCTGCACAATTTTTGTATTTTCAAATCCTCAAAGATGATTTCTTAGTTATTTAATCCATGAATCTACTTGTTATGAACTTAGTTGTACACATTTTGTTCTTATTTGATGGAGAATACTTGTGTATAGAATGATAATTCTTAATCATAAAGTTATCAGAATTCCTATAAATAGCATCATAGCCCAACAATTTGCATTTTTTTGGATTTGTATTTAGCTCTCAGTTTATGAGCTTCATGATATATTGTGGTTTCACGGTTTATTTAATATTTTTTCCTTAAGTTTAGTGTGTGTCCAAAAGCCTTTTTGTATTGATTTTTATGTAAGTTTCTCTTTATTTGCAGGAAATCTGTCTAAAGATGAACGCAGAAATTTTTGAGCAAGAAATGCAGAAAAGTTACCACCTACGGAGCTTGTGACGGTCCGTCGAGCTTGTGACGATCCGTAGGTGGCATCGTGGTGAAGCTGCTGAAGGAAGATAGGGAAGTCTGACCAAGTGTGGGATTACGAAGTTCATGACAGACCGTCATAGCCACGATAGTCCGTCCTGCTGGTTCGTCGTGCTGATCAGAGAGTAATTCCAGTACCCAAATTCCAAGAAGTCTAAGTATTATAGAACGAAGACCCTTTACGGACAGTCGTGCTTGGAATGGTCTGTCCTACCTGTTCGTCGAGGGTAATGAAGAAAGCAGAAGAAGAAGAAGTTGTGAAGTATAGGATGACGGAGGCCATGATGGCCCGTCGTGACCACGACGGCCCATCACGAGGTCCGTCGACTAGGACGCGTTTTGACAAATTTTCAGCAATTAGAGTCCTTCTTTTATTAGGTTTTTGTTTTTTATAAATAGTTGAAAAAACCTCGTTTTTAGGGTTAGACTCTTGGTTATTGTTAGAATCTTTGTAGGATACTCTTGGATATTAGACTTTTGATTTATTGAAGAATTAATTTCAGTAATTGTTACACTTTTTCTGGAATTAATTATTGGTGATTTTGTTGATTAATCAAGTGAACTTTTGAGATTTTATTCTTTTCATCAAAGTCAGTGTGCATGATTCTTATATTAAAATATATAATATTGTTGATTATGTTAATGGTACCCTTAAACTCCATAACTAGGGGTTGTGGCACTAGGGACCAATAATGAGTAAAACTAACTAAAATAACAATTTAGAATAGTGTCTTGCATGTCTTGATTTTCTTTTCGCTTAGAAGTCTTTTAACGGATGGTCAATGTTGAACCGTCTTAATGCTACTTGCCGACCCAGGAGGGTAGACAATAGGAAAATAATTTATCAACATATTTAGTGTATACTATCTAATAGGCTGTATTGATTGTTACGAGGTAATAACTTAGTCAAATATTCGGGGGAATACAAGCTTAATAGGAGTTAAGTAAGGTTGTAAAGCAACATACGTAGCCGGAACACGGTGCGAAGTGAAATTTTCTAAGATGCCGGACCAAGGATTTAGAAATACATCACTTATAACTTATCACTTTGCATGCAAGATGTAGAAAGAATGTTTATAGTTTAGGGTTTCAATTAGGAACCTGTTGGAACATACTTAAATCCTACTTATTGATTAATTGATTAAACTCCAGATTTGAATCTGTTAGTTTTTGTTTACTTTAACTTGTTATTATTTTCATAATTTAGAAAAAAACCCCCTTTTGTTTGTCTTTTGTTTCCAAGGAATATAATTGACTGACATAGTATAATAATTAAAGTTAATTTGAACTATTTTCCTCGTGAGAACGATCACAACCTCATTAGTTGAGTTATTTACTTGATACAATCGCTTTACTTCTTATTTGCGAAGTAAGTTTGAGCGTATCACTTCATTAGGCCTTAACTTAATTTGATTAAACATTTAAACAACATATTTTGCCAGAGCCTTTCTAAATTTCTTAGCATTTTCAAAAATCATTCCAAGTTCAAAAATAGTAACACTACATTCATCATCATACCTAACCTTTTTGCTCTTTCTTTTTCATAGTAGATCAACATCTCTAACAGCTTCTGCATCTAGTATATATGTGTTATCATCACTATCACATTCTAAGCCTTCAATATACTTTCATCTCCTTCCAATCTTCCAACATAACTATCCTTCATATTTATTCTAATATCTTCGAAGTCTCTATCCACACCAGCCTCACCTATTGATACTTCTTCAGGTATTATTTTCCTTTTCCTAAGATTAGAATTTATTTTCTTCCTACGATTATAGATTCTTTTGTTTCTCCTTTTAGCCCTAATGGATCTCAATTTTTTATCAATATCTGAATCATTTTCATCTGGAATAGCATAAACATATGTGCCACTACTAGGTAGATTCGATTTAGCTTCATTGTGATTTGTATCACCTCCAGACAGTTACATATCAACTCCATTCAAATCTGAATCATTCTCCAAAGTTCCCTTAGTATTTATACCCACAGATTCATTAACGGGTCAGACCATGATAAAAGACCAGTTGAAGCTAGAAATTCTATCAACTCATCGACTTCATAGACCGCATACACATGAAACTCATCACCATCTACCAAGTTTTTCATAATTCTAACAATTGAGTATCAGAAGTAACTTAGAACTAATTCATTGTTATATTCACACTAAAATTTCTTTACATTTGTTTACCAAAGGTCTTTAGTGTAGGAATGAAACTCGGCAAGACTAAAAGGATCTTTATCTATGCCAACATCAAATACATCTACTTCTCGTTAGTTAGTAAGTAGGTAGGTTTCCAACAACACACCCCATGATGAAAATAAGTACATATTCCAAAAAGAAGACCCCCAATAAAAAAAATATCCAAAAAGTCACTTACTTTATCAACACTAGTTAAGTCAACCTAGATTAAAGATGAAATTAAAGAAAACAGAATCAACAACAAAATACACCTTTTTCAAGAAAACAAAATACACTATTACCTTCAATTTCTCCAATGTCGCACAACCCAAAACCTCGTCAATACAATCTTAAATCTGAAAAATGGCAACATAAATACAACAATGGTTATTACTTAGAACGAATTGAAGGAAAAACAAAGTAATACATGTGAAGTGAAAACAGATTTGCTTAGGGGTTTCATCGGAGAAGAGAGAGAATCGTATGAAGGACTTGAAAGATCAACATTCCCTTTTTCAGTTTTTCTTTTAGTTTGCAAAAAAAAAAGACGTGTAAAGAGGTTTAAGAGTTGGCATCATATAATTGATCCACGTAGAACGGTTGTGTTGCAAGTGTCTATGTCTAGCGAAGTTTGTGCAGAAAGTGTTAAAAGTGACACACGTGGATCCTATGTTAGGTTCTTTAATCGTAAATTGTTCAGTTGAGGTGTCTAATTGTGAAACATTGTATCATATTTAAGGGATTATCGATGAATTAGGCCAATAATAAAACATTTTTGTGAAAATGTTTTAGGAATTATATCAAGTATAGTTTTTCGATAAAAAGTGATATGATGAACCACTTAGCTCTCCCCTTACATATTCCCCGGAATATCTACTAATCTCTAATTTTATACTCTCTTCGTCCAATAATTGTTGTCCGCTATACTAAAGATAGTCGTCAAACAATACTTGTACGGCTTAGAAAATCAAGAGATAATTGATCTTTTATATCTATTTTACCCTTGCTATTAAATACTATTTATCATCAAACACATTTCTCAAAGCATTAAATTTAATAAAGTGAAAGGATGATTAGTAATATTACTCCTAATATTTATTGTTTTCTAAGAAGTGTGTCAAACTCGCAGTTGACAACCATTGCTGGACATAGGAATATAAATAGACGATTTTATTAATGACAAACTAGAACTCTCAGTTAGTAATATTTTTTGTATTATTTTGTCTATTATCAATATGCAAATTCAGAAAATTGTATTGAACGCTCCATGCGATATGATTTTAAGATGCTAATATGTAATTTTTACAAAATTAAATATTAATCATTTTAAGGATCCTCGAGAGATTAAGAGTCTTCACTATTA
Organism: Solanum habrochaites; assembly: GCA_027704765.1. Classification (NCBI taxonomy): domain Eukaryota; kingdom Viridiplantae; phylum Streptophyta; class Magnoliopsida; order Solanales; family Solanaceae; genus Solanum; species Solanum habrochaites. The sequence goes on along the minus strand of JAKWJA010002497.1, from coordinate 5,732,212 downwards.
AAAGGGCTTAAACTAGCTAGGGTTGCATATCTATCGGTTCAATTTTTAAAATTTATCGATTTGACTTATTTGTTATCGGTTTTTAGAGATACTAAATCGTTATCGAACCATTAAGATATTGGCTTATCGGTTATTGATTTATCAGTTTTTATCGTTATTGGTTTGGTTATTGGTTCAACCATTAAGATTTGACTCACAAAAAAAACCCATCGAAAATCACTTAGAAACAAGGTGATAAACCAAATGAATCATGCACATGAGTTCACAAGTTACCTCTTGCTCAAAAACAAACATTTTTACATTGTAGAATAACCAAGTGTATAAATGTAGGAAACCAAACTATAGGTGACGGACTTTAAATATAAGATAGTATAAATATAAATATTTAATTTATTATCGATTATCGGTTAACCCGTTTAAAAAAAACTCAAACCATTCACAAAATTGATAATCCAATAAAAATAATTAAAATTGTTATTTAACTACTAAACCAATAACTCAATACTAATAAATTAATAACTTTTTTTCATTCGTGTTATCGATTTTGAACAACCCTAATTTAAACATTTGATCTTTGAAATAAAAGGAATGTAACTCCAACTAAATTATTAGAAGTAAGTTGAAATGTAAAAAGGCAAATGAAATAAAAATTTAAATTGATGTGAAAAGAAGAATTGCTTATGTAAAAATATTTATAGAGGTTAAAACAACAAATTATAGAGGTGGATATATGTAGGGGGAGACAATAAATTTCTTTGTAGATTTGTCCCATAGTTTTAAATATCAAATAGAAGCTCCCTCAAAGCTAAAGATTGTTTGCGATATAAGTCTTTTTGAGCTTCATAATTGTAATCTGTAAATCTAATTGAGAGTTCTCTTTTAGAATTTTTATATATTAAATGAGCGTCTGGTATTAAAGCTTCTTTTTCTTTAAAATCTCCTAATTTCCATTCTAATCCTGCATATTCTTCAGGATTTATTTTTATAGGTTTTATTAATTTTATCTCTTTGTTCTCATTACTTCTACTACATTTTTTATTTGTAATTTAAATCTAGAGCCTGTTTGGCTCAGCTTAAAAGCTGGTCAAACTGACTTAAAAGCTTATTTTTAACTTATTTAGTTGTTTGGCAGTACTCCAAAATAACTTCTTTTAATTTTTAAAAAAAAACCTATTTTAAGTCAAAAGTTAACAAGCTGGTGTAGGGTGTCTTTTTTTTTTTTAGCTTAGAAGTTGTGTTTTAAGTTGACCACATTTTTACCTTTTTGCCCTTAATATTTTTATTCAATCTCCAAATTACTACCCACATAACCCTAACATAACATCTCCTTTCTCTTCCTTTTTTCTTTTTCACTTTTGGCATAGCTTTTGAACTTTCTTCCCGGTTCTTCCCATTTAAAGTGAAGATAAACCTTGAGTCAGTTTTTTTCGATATTTTTTTTATTACTTCTTCCTTTTCTCTCGATTGATGCCGATATATGTTGAAAAATAAAAATTTATATTCCTCTTCTTAATTTTTCATAACATTAAGTCCTCTTATAAATAATTTTTTATAACAAAGAATATGGGACTGCTAGACAATTATTATTACCTATGGATGAGAAGCGTCAAATAAATCTTAAATCGTTCTTTTATCTAATTCAAATATATATCTTTAAAACTATAATAAGTTTATCTTCCTCTTTACATACTTTGTGATGAGAAGAAATATTGAATGGTAGCAAAAGATATGATTTATGGCTGTAAAACAATATAAATTATTAACTTTTATTATGTTACAGCTTTTAAAAGGGTGTTCGACATTTTTATTTAAAAGTTGTTTATTTAGCACTTATTTGCCGCACTTCAACAACTTTTTTTTTAACTTCAGCACTTTTAAATCCAAACGCATAACTACTTTTTAAAAATAATTTTCAAGTCACTTCAACAAAGTATTTTTAAAGCTTCTTTTATTAGCCCTGCAAACGCCCCTATGTTTCACTATTAGTTGTCATTTTTCCTAAAAAAATCCTCCACTTAATAAAATTTTTTTCACTATGCTTCTTCCTCATATCTTTAGTTTGTCAATTCTATTTCTTATTTGGGTTCCAAATTTATTTAAATTCATCATAAAATCTAAAATCTGTACTTATATAGAAAATCCTCATTATTAGTCTATCTACTTCTGTTAATCCTATAATTGCTTTTTATGTCCTGACCATCTATTATCATATTTGTAATTTAAGTCCTTTGTTCCTAAGTTTTTTTCTAGTTAATGCCTTTAATTCCTATAACTATTCAATCCTATATGCATTAATCTTTTTTTTAAAATTTTATTTTTTTTCACAGATTCAGTGTTTATGATGGTAAAGATACGGAATTTTTTCCTAATACTGATAATTGTTCTTCTCTAATGATGTCTATATAATTGGGATTTTTTTAGTTTTTATATAATAAGGCTTTTGGATTCATAATTACTTTATTTTTGTTGGAAAATTTGTATATCTTATCTGTATCTATTATTTTCTTCTAATTGTTTATTGTTTTTCTTCATTTGTCTTTTTTATTTCATATTTTTGACAAAAATTATTACTTATTCTATTCTTGGAGTAATCTTGGTCTTGATCTTTCTTGTCCTTTACTCTTGGTCTACCTGTAAAAATATCCATTTTTTCTATTTTTCGTTAAGTTTTTCTTTTTGAGGAGTACTTTCTATTTTTTAACTTTTCTATTAAGTCTTTCTATTCCAGTTGCTTTGGAAGAAGAGTAGAAGAAATGTCTTCAGAGGGGATGAATATAAGAATAATCTTAGAAGAAGATTTTGCAGTAGAGTTGCTAATAGAAAAGCTAAAGAGATAAGTAAAATAATAAGAAATAGATTATTTACATGCAAAGGATTCAAATTAAAAGACTTAAACATTTAGAACAGACATAATCTCATTTTAAATATGGGAACAAAGAACCGATAATAAGGATTAGATTTGAACAATAGAAAAAAGGTTAACAAGATAGATTAGAAAAAGACTAAAATATAATGCCGAAATACAATAGGATATAAGAAATATCTGAGTTAAAATCTATACTAAGTCCAAAAGAATTAATGGAAAACAGCAAGTTTGCTAAGTAGTCCATTCCAAAGAACCATGAACAAGGATAATACTGCAGATAAAGTACATGAAATATACCACGTCGAAGAGTATTAGACAAGGAGATACTCCAATAACAGAAGCTAACCAATAAACACCAATGGGAAAAAGAATGCCTTAGAAAAACCAATAATACTCAAGAAGGGGGAATAAAGAAAATTTTTAATATGTCTGCACATGATCCACACAATTTGAATTCAGTAATAGATTTTATGGAAAGGCAATAGTAGTAGCAGATTTTATAAAAACTTATACAAAACTGATGCTGAAACAAACAATGGGTAATAAATAACTTCGAAACATTCCTCGGAGAACACCCAAAGCTCTATGGGAAGCTTATAAAGTAGAATTCTCAATCAGAATTTCATGTATTTGGTATCATTAGGAAACCAATTCATATAATTTTACAAAATAAAATACAACACTTTAATAACAGGAGAAGACCCAAATAGTTGATTAGTAGCCTTACAACGAAATGCAGTGAAGAAAACTAGGAACAATAAGTATATGATTAATTGATATTATATAGAAATTTCAAATGATTATTTCTATTATTGTATCAATTAGCGGAATGCCTTTTGATCACGATTTAGGTAAAAAGTTTTTAACAAACTACCAGGAGCTTTAAGGAAAGAAAATAGAAACAGATGGACTTAAAATAGAATGAAGTAGCACAAAACCTCAAGCAAAAGGGTCATAGGACATAGAATCAACATATAATGGAAATATACAAGAAAATGTACTAATTTATTACAAATACAAACACATTCAACAAAATAAATGAATTTCTGTAAAGATATAATATATACAAACCAAACTTATGAAAAAACCTATATAAAAAAGAAAAAGTATAAAAATACAACCACAACAATACGAGATATAATAAAAAAGGATACTTTTCCTTAGAAAACTTCAGTCACGAAACCAGATTTTAATAAATAGGGATGACTGTAGGAAATATAGAACAGATAGAAATGTATAAAAATAAGTTAGTAATGCTTACATTGGAAGTATAGAACTCTAAGCAAATACTTGTCCTAAAAGATATAAGGCTAAGACTATAAATGCTCAATTAAGTAGAAGAATTTTTAACGAAGCATTATTAAATTAAATGAATACATGTTCAGATACTGAAATGATTTACTCTATCATAAGTATTGATATAGATGGAGCATAACAAAGAAGAAGTTCTTCTAATTCAAAGGTAAACATTATTAATGAAATAGGAATAGAAACATTTAAATATAGATGACCAAAAATTAATTTTTGAATATAATATAAATGTGAAATAAGTTCGAAAAAGAGAAGGAGTAGATAGTCATTCATGTAATTATCTGTAAATGGTATCCAGTAAATATCAAAGAAGCTACATGTAATAATGTTTTAATAAGGATGTATAGTTGTATAGAACACCATAGGAATAATAACTCAGAAAAGGAAAAAGGTACATACAAATGACCTCTAATAAATTTAAAATATTATTATTAGAAGCAAAAGTTAAAGAAACAGCAATAAATACTAGTAAATTAGAAAAAGGCAAAATATTGAACAAGAATATCACTGATATTCAAGAATTAATGAATGAATAATCAATATTTTAATATGTAAGAAGATAAAAATATAATCTGTTAAAGATATAGCAAAACTTCAAATCGTAAAATATGAAAATAGAAACTTTAGCATTAATCAAGATTCAAGATGCACCAAAGTATTTTATAAATAAAAAAATTCTACCTCCAGAATTTAATAAACTTTTAGAAAAACACTTGTAGGCCTATGGCAACTGGATGGAACACAATATCTATAAATACTATATAGATAAAGCCTCAAACAGTTGTTTTTGAAATCTTGTTCAAAATTCTAATAAACCGACCTATAAAGATGGATAAAATATGGGTACCAGATTTAGTATAACTAGTATCTTTGTATTAGACTAGATTTCATACTATACAATACGGAGGAAACTTTAATACACACAAGACGGATACTTTTTAATGAAAAAACATTACTTGACTTTGGTCTTCACTGATAAATTAATACTAAAGTAAGACTAAAGAAAAAATATTGCGAGCAATTGTGAAATAGACAAACATAATGTACTAAAACGTAATGTATACATGAGATGAAATCTATTAAAATAGATAGAGAAGATGAAATAGTTTAATAAAAACTGATGTTTCTAATAGAACAATTTACTACGGCAACAGAGTTATTAATTTTATACATGAATTCAAAAAATAGGACAAATAAACCAACAAGATCTAGACATAATAATAGTAACAATTAGATCAAATAGAAATATAGGAGAAAAACCTCCTAATGTTATAGAAAATAATCATAGGAAGTATGTAGGGTAGATATAATAAACCACCCAGATAATACTAAAAACAGCCCTCAAAATAGAGCTACAAATCAAGAATCTAGAAGATTTTAAATACAAATTAAAGAATTATTACATTAGGAGTAATAAGAAGATCTACTTCAAGACATAGGTCCGCAAGCATTTTATGTTAAGAAAATCATTGTGAAATAGTTAGAGGAAAAGCCAGATGGTTATAATTCAAAGACTAATGATAATACTAAAACTACGGTTCTAATTACCACCATATAAAACAAAATTAATAATAGAATCCAGGAAAATAATTTTGTAGCCAAAAAATTTGATTGTAAATCCAAAGATACTGGCAGATAAAAATGCTCCCTATATGAATAATGGACAGCTTTTACCTGTCGTGAGTAAGGAATTTGGAACATGGTTATTTATGCATTTGGGTTAAAAACTGCACCTCCAATTTCCCAAAGACAAATGGATTAAATATTTGGACGAATTAAAAAATTGTTTTAATTATATGTAGATATATTTTAGTCTTATAAAGATATAAAAGAACATTAGGACACTTACAAACGGGTTTCGGTTATTTTTAGTAAGGGGATAATAATTAAGTAAAAAGAAATAGAATTATTAAAAATAAAACGATATCAACTTTTTAGGAATTACTTTGGAGAAGGAAAAGTTAAGCTACAACCTCAGAAGTGAACAAAAAAAAAAAGCTTTAGAATATGCAGATAATTAAATATTTTAACAAATTTTACCAAAATTCCTAGGAATAAATCACCTATGCAAGACCATTTTTAAAGGATCATGAAAAATAGCAGGACCATTATACATAAAGACGGGACTAAAGGCAAGAAACTTTAATATTGCAGACATAAAATTAGTACAAAGATAAAAGAAAAAACAAAATAGCTCATCTTAATTAAGCCATTCGAATCTGACTATTTAATAAAAGACAGATGGAAGTTTTTGATGGATGGGGTTCAATATTTTAAATCAGAACACATAATACAGTCTAAACAAAAGAAAAAATATGGTACCAACCAAAGTGAAAATTCAATTAAAAGGTATAAAGCTAGTATATTATGTTGACATTTTATTTTTAATACATGGTTACATAGTTTTGAATTTATATTCTAACTAACAGAAAATATTAATAAGAACAGATTGTGAGCTATATAGTAAAAGTTTCATCACAAAATTAATGATAAAACTAGTAGTAGAAACGATGCTCAATTTTTTAGATCCTATTCATTTTATCATTCTATAATTTTTGAGCAGATCACGGAAATGATAATAGTATTGCTCTACTAACCAGATAAGGTAAAGAAAGTTTAACGTCTTCAAACCCAGATTTTGCCAAGACTCTACAAACAAACAATGTTTATCAAATTTACCTTTTTAAAACCTCTAGGATACAATTGATGATGTCAGAATAGAAGACTACATTTGGACACAACTTAATCAGCATATGGGCCGTCTAATTGACATTCAGACTTTTGTCTAATTGCCAACTAGAACAAACATCAAACATTCCTTATAGAAATATATGGATAACACCTAATAAAAAAAGAACACTAAATATGTGATTGTTTGTTGTTTTTACAATGCTTTAGATAATTATTTTACTACAAAAAGAAGAAAATAGATTTCAATTTAGTGTAATTCTGGTTGAAACAATGGTGTTGTTTTCAGACATTTATATAGTTTTAGAACTCTATTAAAGGTTTTCAAAACCTCTTTTTAAAGGCTTTAATGATTTTTACAGAAGCTTTATACTATGCAGGAGGAAATATTATGGCCCAAATTACTATCTTTCTAGTTTTTTCTTTCTATTCTCCAACCCTTAGATAAAAGCCAGTAAAACTCCACAATCCAACATCCAAAAGATACAGACAAAGTAATATTGGTGATCAGTTGCTCATCCATGACCGAAGCATTCAAAAGTCTAAATCTAAAGAAATGAAATTCTAATCAAGAAAATGTCAATCGCAGTAAAGGACTCCGAAGAATGGAAAGCAAAGGTAACACTAACAATATGTACAAAACTCAACAGATATACAGAGTTTCCATCCCAATAAAAATGGATGAATGGTGTGCATTCCCCACTGAATGTTAGAAATCCACTGTATCGGATGAAGATCAGCGAGTTCCGGTCAAACGATAGCCGGTAAAGAACTTACACAAAATCTTGTTTATGGCTGTCACTTTGCCAAAAAGTGAAAGCAAAGAATGTTCATCTTCTTCTCAGAATAGACGAAGACTACTGCTATCTTTTACCCAAAACCTAAAATTGAAAACTACAAGGGCCCAGAAAACTAAAGACATAGAATTTCTCATTACCAAAACAGTAGAAAACCTACTCAAACAAAAACAGGAACAAGACAAATACAAAGACCCAAGCCCAATTTCATGCCCAAAAAATAGTCAAGAAAATTAAGAAGAAAACTTAGAGACAATACAATTTGCCCAAGATCCTAATGATGATGACTCTGAAATGAGTTTTGATTCTATTGCATTACATAACTTAGACATCTAAATAAAAATAACAATAAGTAAAATATATATATAAATTATGTAATCAAGAAATGTGCTTCTGTAGACAATCTGTGAGTCCCACTTTACTCACTATCACACATCTGTGAAAAAACTGTTGGGACACACTTAAAAAGATAAGACGGATACCAGACTACAAGGACAATAATGCAAGAAAAGGAACATCATTTCACGTAACGATAGGTCCAGAAGTGTACCCGGCCAAGATGATAAGGTTCCTTTTTCATTTTTGAAATCCGAAGTTTGAAGTCCGAGGATCTCTATAAAAGCAGGCATTATCAAGAGAAGAAAGACAAGACGAAGAAAATCACAACCAGAAAATCCCAAAATCTTTAAAAACCTCTTTTCTCTTTAAAATTACCCTTTATAAATAAGTTTGTGTTAAGAATATATAAAGATTTCAGTTTTTTTTTTTTTTTTTGTTTAAGAGTTTTGTTTTAAGTAAAATTTTGGACTTTTTCCGGGTTTCCTTCCCGAAGGAAAACTTTACTCTATTCTAAAATGTAAGTTTTCATATTTCGTTGCGAGTAAACTTCTAATATGAATGTAAATTATGTGGTTTGGTAAACATTATAATTAAAATTTTATTATTTGATACACTTATGTAAATTACTAATATCATGACTCTATATTACTTAGTATATGGTTTAGTCTCTTAGCCTCTTAAAAGCATCGTGGATTTAACCTGTAAATTCCTAGAACATTGTTAGTTAAATGTTTTTAGAGAGAGAACTATTACTAACCAAATCTGGGGTGGTGGTTAAAGAAGACTAGTTTTTAAAAACAAAAGCTAAGAGAAATATGAAACATAATAATAGATTCATGAGTGGACAAAGTTCAAAAAAAAATAATTTTAAAATTTATTTTTCTCTTTAATGAAAAGAATTTCAACCACATAAATATTTAAAGATTATTTTAGATCACAATTTTTTTTAAAAAATTATAAACATATACCATATCAAATCAAATCAAATAAGACGGAGAGAAAATATTAATACTGCTGCTAATGCATGAAAAATGAAATTTATGTCACTTTCCTTAAGAAATGTAGTTGTTGAAAAAGTTAAAAGTAGTTGTTGAAAAAGTTAAAAGTAGTAAGGGACATGATTAGGATGTTTGTACCATCTTTGATATTTAAAAAGGATTAAAAAGATCAAATACATAAATTGATCTCGAAATTTGTTAAATTTTTTTCCTCAGATATTTTAACTACGTTATTTTTTTATTAAATTATTGAATCACTCATAATTCAATAATTCCGCTAGGGACAAAGGGAGAATATTAGCAACCGCTTCGAACAAATCTAGTACCTATTCATTAGATCATGTAACTTGTATTTAGGAATTTCATTAATATTTATGAATATTAAGTGTGAATCCACTAACTAAGACAAGGTTTTTGGGTTTGAATAACAACTCAACACATTTCCTTTAACTTCAAATCTTAGCCTCTCCCATCTTTGCTTTCATACAATGAAATAATTTTTCCTCTATCATAGTTCATATTTTACTTACCTTGCTCTAATTAACAATAATCGTTATTATAATTATTATTATGCTAAATGATCAGAAAAACTTGACTAGAATTTAGCTAGAAAGTTATAAAAATCTATAATATTTTTTCAATTTTAAAATAATTTTTTTTTCCATTTTTTAGTTAAAATATATTAAAGTGAAAATGGTAAAATGTTCAAAAAGGTAATATAATATAAGTAAAATGTTATTTTGGCCATATTTTCTAGCCAAAAGGATTTTTCCTATTATTATTATTATTATTATTATTATTATTATTATTATTATTATTATTATTGTTATAATTGAGTCATAAACCTTTCCTACAAGTAAGAGGACAAGCCAAATATGAAAAGAATTTGTATTTTAAAATAAATATATTTTACTTGCATACTATATACAAGAAAATAAATACAAACCACTGACTTTTCTAAAAATAAAACATTTTTCCTTTTGTACCAACATTGCAACTCTATTTGGTTACTCATTTCCAACTTCTTCTGTTCTGAAGAACTCTTGTGATTACACATGATGAAATGTTGGAATAACTCTTGTTTTTGTAAGGCAAAAGGGGCAAAGAAGATCTCCAAGCAAATAATTGAAGCTGTAGATCATGAAAAAAGGGTGATCACATTCAAAGAATTTGAAGGAGATCTAGTGAATAAATATGATAATTTTAAGGCAACTCTTCATATCGAAACAAAAGACGAAATCGATTTAGTAAGTTGGACAAAAGAGTATGAAAGGCCAAATGAAAATGTCCCTGAACTAGTAAATTTGCTGGACTTCATTATTGGTTTGACCAAAGCTATTGATGATCATCATGTCAATTAATTAATTGATGGCTTCATATGTTTGCATGTGGCTTTACAAAATACTGTCACGACCCCAATCGGGGCCCGCGACTGGCCCCCACATTTACACCCTCCGATGTGAGCGAACCAACCAAATCTGAAACCGTATCATTTCACAATTTATACTCACATACAGCAATGCGACGACTTAACTCATAAATAAAAGAACAATTCATAACTTCTTAAAATTCAACATCTATTAAATTCCCCAAATCTGAGGTCATCACCACAAGAACATCTATGTCATTTACTAACTAAGAGTAGTCTAAGAAGCTAAAACACATAAAAAAGCTAGTCTATGCCAAACTCCAAGGCATCAAAGACATGATGAAGAATCCAGTCCAAGCTAGAAAGCATTAGCTCACACCCTGAAGATCCGGTTTACGACCGACTGGCTTGAACTACTGTTGAGTCGAAGATGACGGCAACCGTTTGCTGGCACTCCACAACTAACAAAAGGAAAACATAAAAAGTAGGGGGTCAGTACAACGCACAATTATGAGTAGTATCATCGGCCAACTCAAAATAGAAAACAATATATCTCATATTAACATCATAAAATCAACGACTCTTCTTACATGTGATCGTAACGAGTACAAACATCATTTATAATCTCACTCAACCGTCATATCTATGAGGACTCAAGCCTCCATCCCATATTATTTGGGACTACAAATGTCTTTAGATTTAGTAATATTAGCACCTTTCAAGATTCATGATCTTTATTCCCCTTGTGTCGTTTGTGACACTCCGCTCCCCTACTACTATGTGTCGGAACTTGAACTCTCATCCGATCCATATACTATCCTGGTGTCGTAACGTGACACTCCTCCCCTAATTCAATGTGTCTGTACGTGACACTCGATCCCCTACATCTACGTGTCCGGTTCGTAACACCCGTCCCACAATTCTATGTGTCGGTACGTGGACACTCCGATCCCCTACCTCTACGTGTCGTTCGTGACACCCGTCCCACTAATTCTTTGTCGGTACGTGACACTTATCCTATCCACTAATCTCATTCTATTTATTCTAGCCTTCTTTTATAACCAGGCCGTCATCATCTCGTCACTTTATTCATCAAGCCTTCTTTGTATATCAAGGCATCATCATTAACAAGAGATTAGGTTTTTATCAAGATTTGGGATTCAATAGCTTCATCAAGGCTTGTTTCATCACAATCATATATATAAAATCACAATCAATGCATACACACAATTAGCATAAGAAGACTCTATATACTACCAACACATATCATATCGCTATAAGAGTTACTACGAATAGTGTAAAAGAAACCATAACCTACCTCCACCGAAGATCGGGATCAAGCAACAAATCACTCAATTGCTTGTTTGTCCTCTTCGTTCCTCTCTCTCGCTCCAAAAACACCCGTTCTTCTCCTCTCTTTTTCTTTCGTCCTTTGTTCTTTCTATTTTCTTATTCAAACCCCCTCTTTCTTTACCTAATTATTATGTAATTTAAGAATGAAAAGATGGAAATATAACCCACTAATTTAACTTAAGGTTCCTCTTTTAACCCCCCAAGTAATTTAGACTTATTAACATTACCTCTAAACTTTATCATTAAAGCAGGAATAGCAAACGTCCCTTAAACGTGTAAAAGAATCCACCCAAACTGGGATTTGCGTAGCCCGTGACGGGCCTTCGCGCCTGCACGGTCCTCCGCTGTCCCGCACAGAGATTGTTTTTAAGTGATGGCCTGTGACGGGCGTCGAGCCTGCGACGGTCCGTCCTGCCCTCCGTCACGACTTTCGAGAGGTCTATTTTCATTAAACCCATTTCATATTTCTAATGTTTTTGAAACGACACCTCCCACTACGGTCCGTCGTGCCCGTGACGGCCGTCGTGGCCTCCGTCGACCTCTGCCGCAGTTTTTCCAGAATAAAATATGTTTGCTCAAAACGACTAACAGGTCGTTACAAATAGATACCAATTTTACCCATCGTTCGTGGTCCCCGAACGATCACCAAGAGGAAAACAATGCTAAATGAATCCCTGAATCTGTAACAGATGTGGGTTATCTTTCCTCGCATATCTTGCTCTCCTTCTCCCGAGTGGCTTCTTCAACCCGGTTGATTCTTCCATTGCACCTTGATGTATGCAATCTCTCTTTGACACTCATTGGCGAACTCTCTATCTAAAAGCACAGGCTCCTCCTCATAAGACAATTTCTCATCAAGCAAAACTGAATCCTCCCAACGGATAATGTAATTTCCACCCCATGTAATCTTTTCAACATCGCACATAAACAACCGGATGTACTCCGGACAGCCTGGAGCAATGCTTAACTCATAATCCAGCCTCCCCTACTCCGCTTAAGTACTTCAAGGAACAATGTACATTGGCTTTAGCTTGCCTCTTTTTCCAAACCGCATCAACCCCTTTCATTGGTGAACTTTCAACAGACGTGTTTCCCCCTCCATGAACTCTAAATTCTCTAACCTTTCGATCTGCCATATCCTTTTGTCTACTTTGCTCCGCTAGAAAAGCTTTTCTTGTATAGATTTCACTTTTCTATCGACTCCCCCTCAAAAGATCAGTACCCCCAAGGTCTAACCTCGAATGCATCAAAACCAACCAATGGGAAGACCTACATCTCCCTACCATACATGGCTTTCAAAGGGAGCCATATCAATGCTTTGTGATAGCTATTATTGGTATGAAAACTCCGCTAAGGGAAGAATCTATCCCAATGGCCACCGCATTCTATCACACAAATGACGAAGATATCCTCCAACATTGAATCGTCGCTCAGACTGGACCCTCGTCTGAGATGGACGCGTAACTAAGGTCCAACCTGTACCCCAATTCGCTGTCAATTTTCCAAAACTAGAAAGTAACCTGCGTACCTCTATCTGATATGATGGATAGTGTAACTCCATTGGCAATCGAACAAGACTTCTGCGTGTAAAGTTGGCTAACTTCTCGGCATTGTAAGTCACCTTAACCCCGGAATGAAATGAGCAGACTTGTTTAATTCTGTCCACAATCCACCCAATGGAGTCGAACTTGCCAATGTCTTTGGGAAGACCCAACCACGAATTCATTGGTCAATTCTCCTCCCATTTCCTTCGCGGAATGGGCTTCTCTGAAGTGTTCCCTCCGGCCGTTGGTGTTACCTTTACTTGGTTGACAGTTTGGACTTTTGGCAATAAATCCACAATAATCACGCTTCATTCTCCTCCACCGAAGTGGTTGCTTTAGGTCACGGTTACATCTGGTTGCGCCCGGATGTATCGAGTACCTTGAACTAGAGCCCTCTGTCAGACAGTGTTGATCAAATCATCGACGCGGGTTACAACATCCCTTCCCTTCCCTTAATCCTCAAGCACCTTCCTCATCGATTTTCGTTCTTTAGGCCTCTCCGTCACCTCTCCTTGGCAACACTTGATTCTCGGATTCGTATTATTTTTTCATCATTAACTCTTTCCTTTATCTTGTCAAGGAAGGAAATATCTTTCCTCCACACATCGAAAAATCCTCCTTCTCAATTTACTTCTAGTCTTCATAAGGTCGTTAGCCAGAATCTGAACTTCTCTAGCTAATGGGCGCCTATAAGCCTTGCAGTGAGCTAGACTTCCCATCTTTCTTCTACCAACAAACCGTAGCACCCCAACGGGGATGCACTTGGTCTAATAAAGCCTTTGCTCAACAATTCTTGAAGTTGGCTTTTCATTCTCTTAACTCCGGCGGGGGCCATTCTGAAGGTGGGTATAGAAATGGGGCGTGTCACCCGGTTCAGATCATACATAATGTCCACTTTCCCTATCTGGGGGCATATACCCGGAAGTCTGGCAGGGTTATACATCAAAATACTCCGGACCACCGAAACCGAACTCAATCGAAGGTACTTGGGTAGTGTCATCCTTGAGATGTGCCCAGAAAGCTAAACCCTTTACAAACCATTTTCTTAGCACGAAGAAAGGAGATGATACGACCGATTGGAACGTGTAGTCACCCTCCCACACTAACGATCTGTCCCAGGCTTGGCTAACGTCACGTTTTAGGCATTACAATCCAAGATCTCGAATTGCGATAAAGCAAGTCATACCCGAATTACTCAAAATCAACATCTCTAAGATAACCAAATCTACATAAGTGGTACTTCCCACAAAGTTCACCAAACGAGACCAATATCCTTTCAACTACCACAGCCTCACCACCGGAGTAGAAACACGAATCGCGTAGCAACTAATTCACAATGTAATTTAGACCATTAGCAAATGAGGAAGATAACAGTAAAGAAAATGTGGATCCAGGATCAAGACAATACGAAAGCCATGCATCACAAACCAAAGATTGCCTTTGAATGACAGCATCAGATGTCTCCGCCTCTGATCCTCCCAGGGAAATAGCATAACAATGGGCCCTTCGTTTGTGTTGTCCGTTGCCCCTACCAGGTTTGATGTAGTGACTGCCATTTGTCCCATCATCCATCCCGGCCGTTTTGGTGACCACCATTCCACCTCGACCACCAACGTCCTCCATAATAACGGCCTCTACCATGACCACTCTCCTCTATCTTTGTGGGGGCTATAACTCGTTTTGGGACAATCCTTCTAATTATGTCAGTCTCCGCCACTCCATAACACTCTCTGAGTCGGTCATGGTCTCTCAGAGAATTGTTGACCGGTCTGAGGTGGACCCCCCAAGTCCTGTAGTGAGACTTAATTGGTAGATGGAGTACTTCCCGGACCTGTTCCTCTAGAGTAAGAACCATTAAACTCACCCCCTTTTTCGAAACCTCTTTGATGTCGATGGCGTTGTGAATTCATTGGCTTCACTCCTTCTTCCACCTCTACACGAAATCCACACTTCTTGGAAAGGATTTTGCCGTAGCCGGCTACCTTGTAAGGCAAATCCGCAATTCTGATCTCAACCCCTTCACACAAAACGGCGAATCCGCCTTGGGACTGAAACAATATTTGGGTGGCAAATATCTGGATAGTGCACGAAACTTAGCCTCATATGCATTGACCGACACCTACCTTGTCTAGGCTCAAGAACCTCGTCCCGTTGTCCTATCTCTCAAGGTCCGGTTAATTATTTCTCCATAAACGAAGCTAAGAATGAGGCCCGTCATATGTGGTGGCCTCGTTGGTTGACACTCAACATGTGACCGCCACCGACATTTTGCGTTCCCATTGTAAATGGTAACTCACGAAACTCAACACCAAACCCGTTCTAACTATACCATCTTGTGTCGTAGCTCATGACGTCAACCAAAAATCGTAAGGCCATCCTCAATTCTGCACTCCTTGAAACCTGGAGGTTTTCTTTCAAGAACTTACTAAAAAGTTCATGCTGAGCATTTGTGCATTATAGGCCCATTGTCAGTCGTGGAAACTTCCTATGGTCCAATTAGGCATCCATGCGATGGCCATAGTGGCTGCCTGTTCGTACCTCTGACCCGAGGTGTTGGTGCAGAAACGTTGGGGGTGCCTGACCCGGATCATACAACCCACTAAGGATAGCGAGCACTGATGATCATCTCTGGGTAGGTTGGGGGTGTCATTTCCTCAGTTCTGTACTTTGTTCATTCTCCTTCCCCATCCCCCCTTCTCTTACTACCGACCACCCCACGGGTCCTACTAAAAAGAGAAAAAAAAAAAAAAACAAAAAAAAAAAAAAGAAAAAAAATACTACCGTCCTACATCCGGTGGAGGAGTCCCCCGCCCTAGCACCAGAGGGCTATGTGCTCGTCCTCCTCCCTCTGATGACGTCCTCCCACGCCCTCTACCCCGCGGCCAGATTCTTTCCACTGTGCACTGCCGAGCTACACCCCAGTGGGCTGGTCAGATGCATCTTGTCTTGCTGATGTTGATGTTGGCTAGTCGTTGCTCTAGTTCTAACCATCGTCGAAATAGAGTGAAGTGGTCAGATACCAATTTGTATCACCTAGATCACCATTGGTCCAAGTAATAGCACGAAAGAAAGAAAAAAGAATGGAATTTTTCCTAAAGTCTTATAGCCTCTCAAAGAAAGTAAAGGCTGTCTCCCCTACGTTCTTAAGACCCTACTATACCTGTTCGTGTGTGATGAGAACCACCGAACCTAATGGCTCTGATACCAAGTTGGTCACGACCCAAATCGGGCGCGACTGGCACCACAATTAGACCCTCCTATGTGAGCGAACCAACCAATCTGAACCTTATCATTCAATTTAATATCAACTAAAGGGCAATGCGGAAACTTAACTCATAAATAAAAAGACAATTCAATACTTCTAAAATTCAACATCTATTAATTCCCCAAAATCTGGAGTCATCACCACAAAACATCTCTGATCAATTTACTAAACAAGAGTATTCTAAGAAGCTAAAACAAATAAAAAGCTATCTATGCCCCACTTCAGCATCAAGACATAGGAAGGAGACCATCAAGCTGAAGCATTAGCTCACCCTGAGATCCGGTGTGACGAAGCCTTGCTTTGACTACTGTTGAGTCGAAGATGACGCACATTTGCTGCACTTCCCACAATAAACAAAGGAAAAACATAAAAGTAGTGGGGTCAGTAAACCACAATACTGATAGGTATCATCTCCAACTCAAAATAGAAAACAATATTCTCAGATAACATCATAAATCAACTACATATTCTAACATGTGATAGCAACGAGTACAACATCATTTTATAATCTCACCGATCATATCTATGAGGACTCAAGCCTCCATGTCCATACTTCTTCTGGGATACAGGATTCTTTAAAAATTGAGTATATTACACTTATCTTTCAAGATCAATTATCTTTTGCCCTTGTGTCGGTTTGTGGACCACTCCGCTCCTACACTATGTGTCGGAAACGTGTGACACTCCTCCGATCCCTATCTATCCTGGTGTCTGGAACGTGACACTCCGATCCCTCATTCAAGTGTCGGGTTACGATGACCTGCCTGATCCCCTACATCTACGTGTAGTTTTCGTCACCCGTCCAACTAATTCTATGTGTCGATAACGTGACACTCCGATCCCCTACATCTCTAACGTGTCGGTTCGTAGACACATCCCGTCCACTATTCTATGTGCTTACGTGACACTCCGATCCACTATCTCAGTCTATTTTTCATCAAGCCTTCTTTTATATTACCAGCGTCATCCATCTCGTCACTTTAATTCAATCAAGCTTCTTTTATAGCACGCATCCATCATTAACAAGAGTTAATGTTTTTAATCAATATTTGGGATTCAATCGCTTCACCATGCTTTTTCACATCACACATCAGATTATAAAATCACATCATGCATACACACAATTAAGGGCATAAAAAGACTCTATAACTACCCAACACATATCATTCGCTATTAGAGTTTACTACTACGATAGTTGTAAAAGAAACATAACCTCCCTCCACCTCCCCTACCACCTCCACGATAATCCGTGAATCAAGCAAAAGCAAATTTCCCTCAATTTTCTGTGTCCTCTTCGTTCCTCTCCCTCCTTCTCCTACTCGTTCTCCTCTCCTTTTCTTTTCTGTCCTTGTTCTTTTATTTTTCTTATTCAAACCCTCTTTCTTTGTACCCGAATTATTATGTAATTAAAATGAAGATGGAAATAATAACCACTAATTAACTTAGGTTACCTACCTCTTTTAAACCCCCAATAATTAGACTGATTAACATTAACCCTCTAACTTTTATAATTAAAGCAGGAATAGTCAAAAACGTCCCTTAAAACGTGTAAAAGCAATCCGACCCACTGGATTTGCGTAGCCCTTGACGGGCCGTCGCGCCTGCGACGGGCCTTCTGCGTCCGCGAACAGAGACTTTTTTTAAGTGTATGGCCTGTGAACGGGCTCGCGACCTGCGACGGTCCGTCCTGCCACTCCGTCATCTCCGTTCAGGTCGAGTCGATTCAAGTACCATTTCAGATTTTCTAAGTGTTTTATGAACGACACCCTCCACGCTCCGTCTGGCCCGTACGGTCCGGCGGTGCCTTCCTCCCCTCTGCGCAGTTTTTCCAGATAAATCTTGTTCTCAAACGACTAAACCGGTCGTTCAAAATACCCCATTGCAATGTGTTGTTTGTTTGAGAGTATGGTAAAAATAATAATCCATATGTTTGTTGTGTACTTTAATATTTATTTGGCTTTTTATCTTTGGCGATTTCATGTTTTGTTGTGTCTTTCTCATGTAACATTTGTGTTGTGTAATAAGACATGGGTAGAAATAGTTTTAATATTTATAATTTGACATTTAAATGTGCCTTCCTATAGATATAAGAACATGTGTAAAGTTCGAAATCAAATGATCCGACCTCACTTTTAAATAGTCAATTCATTTTTTTTTTCATTATCATCTTCTCTTTGATTAGAATTAGAATGAATTGGATTTACATTAACTTATCCACTATGTTGCCATATGATGCCTCAAAAGACTTAAATTACAACATTTTCGATTCAACACCAAATTTTACATTAAATTTTATATTTAGTGTAAAATTTGGTGTTTTTATCTTCAACTTACACTAATTTTCACATTAAATTTGGTGTAATGAATATTGTTACATCAAATTTAGTGTAACACTATTCGTCACACCAATTAACTTTTTAAATATTATAATATTATTCATCGTACAAGCTTTTAATTAAACATTATATAATTGTATATTTTATTTAAATCTCTTGTAAATTTAACTATTTTTATGTAATATTTTTATAATATTAATTTTAGGTATAAACTTTAGTTTTTGATAAATTAATTTTTCTATATATGATTTTTTTTAAAAGATTATATTTATGTTAATTTTACTATAAATTTTATAAACTACAACTAACATTCACAAAAATTAAAAATGCAAACATATAAACTTTTAAACAAATAATACAATTAAGGATGAGTTGATTTTAATGCATCAATTCAAGATGCGTCGGAAGGTCCAACTCCGATCGTAGAAATAACAATAGATGAAGATTATTAATTTCTAGCTCAATATAGAAAAATAAAGGACAAAAAGTTCATTTTGAACTACGTAATGCATTACTAAAGCTTTTGTGGGAGTACTGTAGTAATCTTGAAAGTTGAATATTTATGTATAATTTAAAATAATTTTTTCAATTATGTAATATTTATTTGATTGTATTTCATTAATGATTTCACTTTTATTCGTATCACCCATTATTATGTACAATGTATAATATTTACTAGCAACTTATATTATTTAAAAAATTATGGTACAAATATTTTTATTAAATTATTATCAAATAGGAATATATGAATCAAATATGGGAATATTTTAGAAAGAAATTGTTTTCACTTGAAATGAAAAAATATAAATGAAATAAAACATAATAATATAATCTGAGGATAAGTGGGATGGGTAGAAATTATCTTTTTAAAGAAAATAAAATAATATTAAATTAGTATTTGAAGGAGGGGGAGGAGGATAAGTAAAAAAGAAATATTTTTATCAAAGAATCAAACACAATAAACAACCTTTCCAAGATGGTGTGTGGTACTAAAACATTTTATATTTTGATTTAATTAAGAAAAGTATTTTTTTCAAGTTTTTCATTTTTAACTTCACAATACTAATAAATTTATTTATATTTTGTCAAGGTTAAATGTTTCCAATGTGGAGTGTGACGTGAAAATTTCTTAAAATAAAAGAGAGTGTATTATACATACCATGATGAAAGTGCTATAAAAGAAAGAGGTGTGTTTTATAAACTAAAAAGTGATAGTTCAGGTATGAACTCAAACTTTCATTAGTTAAGATATGAAACTCAACAAAAATGTATAATTTAAGTGTGTTTTTGACACTTATCTCTATTTCAAATGAAAAATTTATTTTTAGCTAATGCATAAGCCTAGATCTTATTTTGCATTATAAAAATTTCTTTTTGAGAAATTGTATCATCTAGAAGTGGTTGAAACAGTGTAATTGCATCGTATATATATGACACCTATATGACAAATTTTTCTTTTTGGCCTGTCTTAAGAAAAATATTACTATTTCATAATAATTAGAAATAACTTAACTTTAAAATTCTTTTTTGTCCTTAATGAAAAAACCTCAATCACTTAAATATTTAAGAATTATTTTAGATCGTAAATTTTAAAAATCATTTTTATTTAAAACATATACCATGTTAAATCAAATAAAATGAGACCGGAGAGAAAATATTAGTACTGCTACTAATGCATGAAAAATGAAATTTATGTCACTTTTCTTAAGAAATGTAGTTGTTGAAAAAGTTAAAAGTAGTAAGGGACATGATTAGGATGTTATGCCATTTTTGATTTTTAAAAAGGTTAAAAAAGTAAATGAATTTTTAAATTTGTTGGGTTTTTTTCCTCAGATACTTTAACTACGTCATTTTTTTATTGAATTATTGAATCACCCATAATTTATTTTTATTTCGTTTAAACAAACACCGTTATCTGATGTAGAACCAGATTTGTGAGGGATATTGATAAAGGATACATATGTTGTTTCAGAATTCATTAGTCCAGTTAATTGTGAAAATATTCGAGAATAATTATATTTTACTTAAGTCATGTGAACACATTAGAGAATAAATGAGACTAACACGATGTCTTCATTTCTTCAATCAAAATCATTATAATTCGAACACAATTGAAGGTATATACAATAAAAAAGCCGATCAAAATCAATCAACAGTATTTTAAAGGAACAAATTATGATTGGTTCAATGATTCGATAGGAAAATGATGTAGTTTAGGTACCTAAGACAAAAAACTCAACAAATCTAGAGATTTGTTTACGTATTTGGCCATTAAAAACCTCCCCTTTACCCTTCTAGTCTATATATATTGTTGAATAATCATTGTGTAAGACATCAACAATTCTTCTCCACAATTTTTCTATAGTGTCACTACATCTTTTTATTTCATATCTTTAGTAAAATGGGTCTTAAGTCTGTGTTGTGTGCTAAGATAGAAATGAAGGCTAATAAGGATGTGTTTCATGATGCATTTACAAATAAACCACACCATGTCTCTACTATGTGCCCTTTGCATGTACAAGGTTGTGAGCTTCTTGAGGGTGCCTTTGGAACCGTTGGATCTAAAATTTGTTGGACATATACCCTTGGTAAGTTGAATATATAAAAATTTCTTAACAAAAATATTTTTCTTTAAAAAGGGGTCGGAAATTTCCGCTAGGGACGAAGGGAGAATATTAGTAATCGATTCGAACAAATCTAGTACCTATTCATTAGATCATGTACTTAGTGTTAGGAATTTCATTAAATATGTATGAATATTTAAGTGTGAATCCAATAACTAAGACAAGGTTTTGGGTTTGATAACATACTCAAAACACATTTACTTCAAATCTTAGCCCGATCTTTGCTTTCCATACATGAAATAATTTTCCTCTATCATAGTGTCATATTTACTTACCTTGCTCCAATTAACAATTAAATATTATTATTATTATTATTATTATTATTATTATTATTATTATGCTAAATGACCAAAAAAATTTGACTAGAATTTGGCTAGAAAATTAAAAAAAATCTATAATATTTTTTTAATTTTAAAATAAACTATTTTTTTTCATTTTTTAGTTAAAATATATTAAAGTGAAAATGGTAAAAATGTTCAAAAAGGTAATATAATATAAGTAAAATGTTATTTTGGCCATATTTTCTAGCCAAAAGAATTTTTCCTATTATTATTATTATTATTATTATTATTATTATTATTGTTGTTGTTGTTATTGTTATTGTTATTGTTATAATTGAGTCATAAACCTTTC
This sequence comes from Solanum habrochaites, assembly GCA_027704765.1. Classification (NCBI taxonomy): domain Eukaryota; kingdom Viridiplantae; phylum Streptophyta; class Magnoliopsida; order Solanales; family Solanaceae; genus Solanum; species Solanum habrochaites. Next base: position 5,710,089 of record JAKWJA010002497.1, on the reverse strand, counting down.
CTACAAGTAAAAGGCAAGCCAAATATGAAAGAATTTGTATTTTCCTTTTAGTAAGAAAAAAAAATTCCAACTCCAACCCCCAACCCCTGCCCTTCCCACCCTCCCTCCCTCATATCCCATCCTCATAATTGCTAGATATCACAAAATATTTTTAAAATAAATATAATTTTACACTTGCATACCATATCAAGAAATAAATACAAACCACCCGACTTTTACTAAAATAAATAAAACATTTTTTCCTTTTGTACCACATTGCAACTCTTTTGTTACTCATTTCCATTCTGTTCGGAAGACTACTTTGTTACCATGTGAAATGTGGGGAATCAACTCTTGTTTTGTGTAAGCAGAATGGGCACAAAGATCCTCCAATAAAGCAAATAATTGAAGCTGTAAAAGATCATGAAAAGGTGATCATCATTCAAGATTTGAAGAGATCTAGTGAATAAATATGAAAAAAAATAATTTTAAGGCCCCTCTTCATATCGAAACACAAAGACGAAATCGATTTATACGTTTGGCAATAGATATGAAAGGCCAAATGAAAATGTTCCTGAACTAGTAAATTTGCTGGACTTCATTATTGGTATGGCCAAAGCTATTGACGATCACCATGTCAATTGATTAATTGATGGGATCTCATATATATTGCATGTGAGCTTTACGTAAATACTCCATGCTATGTTTGTTATCTGAGAGTATGGTAAAAATAATAATTCATATGTTGGTTGTGTACTTTAATAATTATTTGGCTTTTATCTTTGGTGATTTTATGTTTGTTGTGTCTTTCTCATGTAACCTTTGTGTTGTGTTATAAGACATGGATATGAAGTTCATATTCGCCTCCTAATATTTTATTTTATTTTTTTATGAAAAAGTATCAAATATATTCTCCTACTTTCAGAAATAGTTTTGATTTTGTTAACTTCGACATTTAAATCCGCCTTCATTTAGATATAAGAACATGTGTAAAGTTCATAATCAAATAATCCGACTTCACTTTTAAATAATCAATTTATTTTTAATTTTATTTTCATTATCATCTTCTCTTTGATTACTATTATAGTTTGGATTTACATTTACTTGTCCACTATGTTGCCATAATATGCCTCAAAGACTCAAATTAGCTCCTACGGCCTAGTTCGAGTGGTAAAATGTGGAAGATTTGTGGCTTAGCTTGTATGTTCAAACTTCACATCATTCAAAGTGAAGCTCTGCATTTAAATGGAGAAGTGTAAAGGAGCAGATTCATTATTCATCGAAATTAATTAGAAGGTTGTGATTGGTTCAAAAGACGGATTATTGACGAATTCTCGATTAAAAAAAAATCTCAAATTATTGATAGGTTAGGTTCCTAACGTTGAAACGGAACATCACGTTTTGATTTTACGTAAATAAGTTATTGAAAGAATATTTTTGAGGGAAAAAAAGTTGTAATAAGATTAGGGGAGCGAAATCATAATTGATTGAGCTTTTAGCTGAATGTGTAATTTATGTTTTCATGTTTTTTTGATATATTTCTTTTACATTATATGATAATTAGAAGTTCCATTCGTAATTATTACAAGAATAAAAATTAAATTAAATTGCAAATAGAGAATTAGTTGGAAGATTTAAAATGATAATAGGTAAATAATTTACGATGGGATGATGCAGCAACAACATCAGAGTGGCGCAGCGGAAGCGTGGTGGGCCCATAACCCACAGGTCCCAGGATCGAAACCAGGCTCTGATATATTCAGAAGCAAGCTTCCAAATTCCACTTATTTTTTTAAAAAAATGTTGTCACCAAATAAGCAAACATATTTTTTTGTTAACTGCACTTTTGATCATATATTTTTAAAAAATCATTTTGATCAACTTAATTATATTATTTAAATCAAATTTTAAATTCAAAAGCTAGGTGAATAACATATCAAGTTGTGATTTTTAAAAATATATTAAAATGTTGGTCAAAGTTCACGATTTTGGAAATTTTACAAGTAACTTTGAAAGATGAGTACAAACATGAGTATATATATCACATTTGTTTTTTATACAACTCTGAGAATCGTGAGCTACCCTTAATGGATAACCTGGATGGAAAGATCTCAGCGTAAAGGATTTTCATCCATTCAATATTTTAATATCGATTTTTTCAAAAAGAAATATTTTCTAACTCTAAAATTTTAAAGGCTAAACAAAATTATTTAGAAGATATATGTATAACTACTAAAAATCAGGAATGTAGCTATTTTAAAACGATTAAATATAATATGATGCTTCATTGAAAAGCTAAACTCTCACACTCTTCTCTAACCATTTTCTTCTAAATTTACATTTCCGTAGTTGGGTCCAGAAGAGCAGGACAACAGGTATCAATAGTTTTCTAGTCACGTCTACTCCCTTCTTTTTACTTTCTTATTATATATACTTCTAACCATCGACTTTTGATTAATTAGTTCCACTATCTATAATCATCCTAGGTACTGGTCATTAGTTGATAAAACTTACCTTCTCTTTGTATAAATGAAAAATTGCCGCAAAGCTACAAAGGAATTAGGGAAGTACATAAGCAACAAGCCAATAAATCAAACAACCAAAAATATTATAATATGTTCTTAGTTAAAAAATCATCGTATTAAGTAGGTAACTACATGACAAGAAACTCTCTTTTTCTTTTCTTCTCCACATATGTGTGACAATTTAGAGACGAAGTTAGAAATTAAACTTGATAAATTTTAAATTTATCATCAAACTCATTATTCTCATAATCACTCAATTCACAATTAAAAAATCTATACATATTTAATAATTTTGTAATATAAATACAAAGAGGGGTAGATTTAGAGCGGGCACAGGGTACTCACTCGATTATATATATATACATATATATATTATATGTGAATTGTGAACCCTTTGAATATAATAGTGGTTTATGAATTTAAAATTCAACTTGAGACTCCAAATTTAAATGTCAAAATATATATTCTGTTAAAATTATTGAGTTCGTTCAAACCTAATGATATGTAAGATGAAAATCAGAAGCCCACCAATCCTATCAGTTTTATTTCATTATTATATGCATGGTCCCAAAAAATACAAGATATTCTCACTCAACTCTAATCTCCAATGTTACATGTCAACCACAAGACTTCAAATCCTACGTGTCCTTCAAACACACCCCTGAAAATCAGCTATGATAAGAATTAGATAAGGCCTTGTGTATTTTCAACCGTTAGATCAATTCATCTTCTCATCCAACGCTCAAAATCCTCTCTTCCATATATCAAAAATCAGTACCTTCTGCACCAATATAACCAACTATAATCTCTCCATTTCCATCACATCCAATTCGCCGATCATAACCCTAATCTAGCTCCACCATGGCCACCGCCGCAGCTACATCCTCGTTCATCGGAACACGGCTACCGGAAATCCACTCCGGCTCCGGTAGAGTCCAAGCCCGATTCGGACATCGGAGCAGGAAGAAACAGCCGCACCGAAAAATGCTGGCGAAAGAAGCAATTCCCGGACAGAGACCGTTGTGGGTATCCAGGAGCAATGGCTAGTTCGTCTGAGTATCTAGACGGAAGCCTTGTAGGTGACTACGGATTCGATCCGTTCGGTTTGGGGAAACCGGCGGAGTATTTGCAATTTGATTTGGATTCGTTGGACCAGAATTTGGCGAAGAATTTAGCTGGTGACATTATTGGAACGAGAACTGAAGTTGCTGATGTGAAATCAACTCCGTTTCAGCCTTACAGTGAGGTTTTTGGACTACAGAGGTTCAGAGAATGTGAATTGATCCACGGAAGATGGGCTATGTTGGCTACTCTTGGTGCACTCACTGTTGAGTGGCTCACTGGTATTACATGGCAAGATGCCGGAAAGGTACTGTTTCAATTTATGTGATACTCGTAATTTTATCATATGCCTCTTAAATTAAATTCGCTATAAATTATTAGTACTACTTAGGTTGCTTTCTTTTTAAGTCTAATTCCATGTTAATGCACATATATGCTTTAGTCATATTGCGTATCATTAATTCAAAATCTTGGATTAAGGGATGGTGTTAGAAGTATGGTATGATTTTGATAAATTTAGTAGTTTTTGCTTTTAAATAGAGTGTTTGTATTAAGTAGTTTCTTAAGTATAATTTAATTAATATTTCAAAATAAAAGTTAGAACACCTAATGTATGCATGTTTCGTATTTTGTCCTTTCCTCATGTCAATTTTGTTGTTTTACTTCCTTTTCATGTATACTTTTTATTTGTTCCTTATACTAGAAAAAAACCCATATTTTTCTCATTATTTATCCATTTCAATTTTCAACAAATTATGGATTGTAGTCAAACTTAAATTTTTTATCGTAATGAAATAAAATATTTTTTTGACAAAAATGTTTTAAAAGAGAATGTCTAGATCCTTCGGGTGGCCCAGTAGTTTGAGCTTAGAACTTCCATGTTTGAGGTTTCAATTTTAAAATTTTTTGCTAACGAAAATAAAAGTTTTGCCTTCTGGGTCGAGCTAGTCATACCAGGCTTGCCTAGTGCGGTTACCTCTCCTATGGGGTTTGCGAGCTTCAGATTATTTACCTGTGCGCGATGGACGGAGTAGTTTTGATTATTCTTTTCTCATTGTCTATGATTGAGCTTGTTTTCAAATATTGTGAATTTATTACAATTCCATATTAATAGCTATTTGGAAAACATAACTAAACAATAAGGTGTATGGTTTAATAAGGTGAGAACATATGTATATATTTAGCTAGCTAAATTTGATTAAATATAAATATCGAGTATGAATAAGTTTCTATAAAAGGAACATCTAATTTGTGAAACGATTTTGCATAGGTTGAGTTGGTTGAGGGATCATCCTACTTAGGGCAACCACTCCCGTTCTCCATTACAACATTGATCTGGATTGAGGTTCTTGTCATTGGATACATCGATTTCAAAAGGAACGCTCGATCTTGCCAGTAAAAAAGCTTTTACCGCAGGTGGAAATTCTCTATCCATTGGGCTTGGCTTGCTGACCTCGGAGAAAAAGGCTGGCACCCTTCAACTCGGCTGATATCAGCAGTCTCGGGCTCGCATGGTTGGCGTTCTTGGGCTTTGCTGTCCAAGCTGCTGCTACTGGAAAAGGCCCACTTAACAACTGGGCTACCCACTTGAGTGACCCGCTTCACACTACCATTTTCGACACCTTCGGATTCTTCTCTTAATTAAGCAACATGCATGAGGATGGTTTTTACGTATATTATATTAAATCTTCATCTTGTAAAAAATGTAACATTAATTTGACACTTCAAGGAGAAGCCTATATCAGACTTGTCGTTTTATTTTATCATTCAATATCTTTACTTCAAATATTCGATTTTGTATTATTGATATTGAAGATGCACATTTGGAGATTCGACAATCTCAATTTTCTTAAATGTTGCAGTATACCTAACTATGAGAACTGATATGGTAGATGTAACAAGTTGGTCAATAGAATCTGCACAAAAAAGGAAGGAACTGTAACAGTTTGTATGACTAGTTTTCTTGCACAATACTTTACTTACTAATTATCGTTAATACTAGTATTCCAAATCATCAAGTATAAAAATTACGTCAATCATGAAAATGTTCAAACATTTTTGCTAGTTGCATTATCTTATCGAAATTCAAAGCAATATTTGTTTACAAAATTTAAAAAAGAAAAGTTTCAAATGTATATAATAAAGTAATTAGTTTCACAATAAATATAACTATGTTTTATTTACATAAAAAGAAGAATAGCCAAAAGTTATAAGAAATGCACACTAACTATACACTATTGCTAGGACGGGGTATAATATGGTTAAAATCGAAAAAATTGACTGGACGATGTTTTAAAATTTTGATTTCAAGGTTATTTTGTTCGGTTTCAATTTCAAATTTCTATATTTCAGTTTTTCAATTATAAGTTAAAAGAATTGATTAATCGAAAAAACCAAAATTATATATACATTTTCTTTAGGGAAAATTACGTTATCACTCACAATTAACATTTTTTTTAGCATTAATACCGTGAGTTACTACTTTTTGTTAATTACATAGTTTGTATATGTATTATATTCGTGAAATACAAATACATATGTATAATATATCCATCTATTTAAAACCTAGATCATATAACGTCACCTATCTCATCTCTCCCCACTCTCTGCCCTCTCTCGCTGTCTCTCACATGTCTCCTTCTCTTCGCTCCTGTGCTCTCTCCAATCTCTGAGTTTGCCATATTATACCCAATGCATATGTATAATATACCATTATATAAAATATACAATACGCTCTTGCCTCGCTCGCTTCTCTCTCCTACCCCTCTGTGACCATCTCCTATCTGACTTCTCCATCTCCTCCCTCTCTCCTGCCTCCCTTTTTTCCTCTCTTGGCTTGTCATATATACCACTCTTTCCTCCCTCTCTTTCCAGTCTCGCTCACCTCTCTCTTTCATATGACATTTAGCTATGAATTGTAATTACCAAATTATATCTATAGAGTAATTAGATTATTTTTAAATGGGTATATGTGAAAGTTTCCCTCTTTTACACCCTTAGTAGGTTGCTTCAGCCCATGCCATAGCCCACAACCCATACTCAAATTAGGCCCAAATATTCAATCAGAAATCCCTAAACTGAAAATCAGAAATCCCTAACTCAGACACTAAATCCCATCTCTCAACTCTCATCGCAGCACTCTAGAATTTGAAGTGCAAAATCTGTAAGCATTGTTAGAGATTTTTGAAGTGAAAGAACAAAAGAAATTGTTAGATACACATTAAGAGCAAAATATGATGAAAACCCATGGCAAGAATATGAAAAACATGTATCGCGTCCTCTATTGTTTTTTTAATCATTGAATGTAAGTATGCAACTATGTGATTATTTGTGTGATTTATGAACTGTAATGTACTGCTTCTTTCTGGAATTATGTTATTTATAGGCAACTCTGTTGACGTTTGACGTTTGTGTTAAATAAGTATTCATGAAGTAGTGTTGAGTCATGAGTCTACTGTCTTATCATATTATATTTTTAGTTATTGTTAGTGTACATCTGTAGGCATACTTGTGGCTATTTTCCGGTGCATTTGTATGTAGAGATCATCAAAGCATTTGATCCTAATAAGGCTTACGGTATATTAGTGACTACCATCCATCCTTGATAAGTATAAATGAATTAACTTTCTTTAATTTTTGCCACTGTTAATTAAATTTGGTTAAATCGAACCGAACCGAATTTATTTCAATTTGGTTTGGTTTCACATTTTTGCCAAACCAAAAAAACGAACCAAAATTTACAAAACGAACTTACTGAACGCCCAGCCCTAATCTCTGCACATCCTGTCTGTTTATTTTTTCTGCATTTTGTGTAGCGATTTTAGTTAAACTTCTTTGCTTCTTTACTTCTTATTTGCCTTTTTTTCCGGCTTTCTCAAGTGTCTTCAATGGTGATGATTGATTTTTCGCAAGCTATTGTTATTGATTGTTGGAGTCTTTTTTGTCTTCCTTTTAAGGCGTTACTATCATCTTATGTTGTAGTATGACGAGTGAATAAAGATCAGGAAAAAACTGCTAGCATTATCTATTAAGGAGAACTTTTCATATATGTGGACATAGAAAATGTCTGGTAATTGATGAAGTAGTTTCTTCAGCCATAGGTTTTTGAGCTATTTTTCTGATGTAACAATATTTTTTATGAAACATAACACTCTCAATCCTTATTATTATCGCTTGACTATTGGGATGTATATTATTATATATAAATGTCAAAGATTTTGATCAAAGTAAAATATTTTTCAAGTAAGTTTGGAGTTAAAAAATATTTATAATACAATTTTTTGATGTACGTTGATAAATAATTTTTTTTCTTTTAATTTTACTTGTTTATCATTTCAAATATAGATATTTCAATTTTGCTTATTACTTTCAACATATCAAGAAAAAATAATTTGTTTCTTCATAATTTGCCCTTAGCATTAACCACTTAATTTCTAAATCATTTTTCAAGACCAATATTAAACATTAATTAGTAAGAATAGTACGATAAAATAATTAGACCAATTATTTTTGAAGATGCACATTTGGAGATTCGACAATCTCAATTTTCTTAAATGTAGCAGCATACCTAACTATGAGAACTGATATGGTAGATGTAACAAGTTGGTCAATAATCTGCACAAAAAAAGGAAGGAACTGTAACATTTTGTATGAATAGTTTTTTGCACAGTACTTTACTTACTATTTATCTTTTAACTTTATTTTTTCTCTTTATACTTTAATGTAGAGATTGTGTTAGTTGATATGCTTGTTGACACAAGCCCAGCAAATAAAATCCACTGGCTTTGGCAGGCCCATTTAGAGTCCATAATAGGCCCAGATCTGTCTATCCTTCTACCATCATTCTTCATCAGTGATAGCCATCATCGCTGCCGGAGCTTTCGTCGATTTTGTTTCTTTCTCTCTTCTCCAGCGTCTCTATATCATCTGTATGTCTCACTTCCCCTCAAATTTAGTTGATTCATGCAACAGTGAAGTTATTATGATATGTTTGCAATATTAGTTCTAGAAAGACTTAACTTAAATAGAGCAGGGAGCATAAAGATGAGTTATATAGCTGACGCTTAATTATTCTGATTGTATTTGTTATTCAGCAAGCGTCTATTAGAGGATTGGGTAGGAGCTAGTTGTAAAAGTTATTACCTTTCAGGAAGAAATAATAATAAGAAAAGTCTTAACTTCTGTTAATAGCTGTGGATTTAACTTTTTCTAGAAAAAATATTGATGGGTTTGCTCAATTCCTAGTGATTAATTAGAGCTAGATTCATGCTAAGATACATCACAGATGGTGCCAGATAATATATGCTCCTTTCTGTTGGACCAAAATTACATTGCAGTTGCTACATTGCTGTTCTTGTGGGGTGGGATAACATGGGCCAAAACAGACTGAATGGATATAGGGGTTCATCCTGACTAGTTTGGGATTGATGAGAAGTTGATTGAAGTCTTTCACACTGTTAAGCACTGCATATTTTGAAATAGGATTGATTACATGCTTACTTTGGAAAGACATCTTTGCTGATTTTTTAAAATCTCTTCTTGGGTTTGAACAGTGTGGCAGATGATTTAGGCGGAATATGGGAACTGTGAATTTCATCTGGAATTTAACTAAGAATTATTTCACCTTTGGGCTCATAGGCCTTACCATCTCTGATCGTTATGCTAGTATTGTTCCTGTTGGTGGCATTTCAATGTCTCCTACATTTAATCCACATGATGACAGTTCCATGAGATCCTTGACTCGTAACTACTCTTTTTTCTCTCATTTATGTTCTTAAAGTTTCGTGCTGCTGCATGGATGAAACTATCAGCTAGTCATTATGGTGCAGGTGACTTTGTTGTAGTGGAGAAGCTTTGCCTAGAAAAATACAAGTTTTCCCTCGGCGATGTGGTTGTCTTCAGGTAACTCTTGACAAGCTACCCCAAGCTTGTTTTTTTGTTGACTCAAGTAACCGCTTGACTGGTCTACATCTTATTTAAAGATTTTGTTGATTCACTCTATGTTGCTGCTCGAACTCTCCGAAAGAGTCAATGAGTGCGGGTCGGATCCTCCAAAAGTAGTGCATTTTTAGAGGATCCGACACGGGTGTGGCAGCTGTTTTAGAGAGTCCCCACAAGATATCATTTACTAACCTGGTTGGAGTATGACGTAAGTTACTTGTGGATGTTATCATAGGTGGTTAGTCAAGTTTAATTGTTAGACTTTCGGACCTTACAAATATGTTTGTACTGTTTGGGATGAGAAATATACTTGGTCCACACTTCTCATTTTGGAAGGTTTGATACTGCATCTGACCATGGAATAGATATTCTTGGTTCCAATGTTGTACATCAAAATCCCGACTTTTGTCTTTAGATATCGTATTTGCTGATTTGGATACCTTACTTTTAATGATAAGTCCCATTGTGACAGAGAATAGGGTTTCATACTTGATGTTTTACTCTCTTGACATAGCTGGTGTTACTAACTCATATTTTCAATGACATCCTGTTCATAGATTTCAATGGCATCTCCTGCTACTAAAAAACTCCTCTGAATTGAGTATATGTTCTTCCATCCATAGTTAGTATGACTAAAGCAAATCCAAGGCTTTGAAAAGTTACTAGTGGAAAAGCATACATATATATATATATTATGATTTTATGGAGAATTTCTCTTGAAGATAAATTGAAAGAAAGATCAAAAGCTCTGTTGTTTTTAATACCTTTTTGGTGGAATATTCATTTTTTGTTCTTTTTTCTTTGATAACCGTTGTGTCCTGGCCAGGTTGCGTGCACCTCAACTAATACTCGTTTTTCATTCTTGAAAGAGTAAAGTGCATTAGAAACTGTACTTTGTAATACCTTAAGGGCCTCTTAACACATATTGTTCTTCTTTGAATGCCATGTTCTTGGTGTCTTTGGAAAAAAATTAATATATCAATCAAGATGTCCTGCGTCCACTCAGTTGATGAGCACTGGTAACTTGTGCTGGATTTCAGATCCTGTTTGACCTGGAAAACAATCTTTTTGTCAGTGATCAGCTTTTGTTCGATATTTTGGCCCTTCCCATCCTTATACGGCCATCTCGAAGTCCTCTTTAAGCAGCGACATGTGAGATATTTGTTTTTCAACCAGTGATAAAGCCTAAGTATCAGGTCATCTGATATTATACTTCTTAGATGTTGTATTCTATAATTCAAGTGGTCTTTGATAAATTGTGCCAGCAGAATTCAATATTATAGTCCATGTGGACACCTCCTTATGTTGTTTCTGAGTTAGAGCAGATGCTAGTTTATAAATAAGTTAATGTTTTTATTGTTAATTGGAAATTAAATATATTCTAATTTTCTTTAACCATCTTTTGCACTATTGTTTGATTTGTGATTGGCCTTCATTTCAGCTCTCCAACTAATCATAAAGAGAAAAATATAAAGAGAATAACAGCCTTACCAGGTGACTTGGTCAGTACCCCCCCTTATGATGCAGTAGTGATCCCTGAAGGACATTGTTGGGTTGAAGGTGACAATCAGGCGTGGAGCTTGGACTCAAGATCCTTTGGCCCTGTACGTTACATAATACTCCATATTCTCTTGCTAATGAAGAGGAATTTAACATAGAAAGAATCTAATATACTTTGTAAAGTTAATACAAGGTTACATTAAGACGCTTTAGCTAATGTAGTTGACATACAAGATCAATAGAATTGGCAATCATATTGGGATATATTGCTAAATGCTGCATTATTTGACCCTGCCTCCTACTCACTTGTGAAGGGGTGAATTTAACTTTTGGACATCCTAGTATGAAGTGCTAAACTTCCCGTTTGTGTGAAGAGTTGGTGATTTATATCTATGTTCATTCTACTTTTGATGAATCGCTTAGTAAGTGTGTCTTAAGATTATGTGTCCAGCGAAAATACAGCTTCTTGGATGAAAACATAGGATCCCTACCTTTGCTATGAATAAATTGATCTTTTGGACTTGTTTTTGTCCAAAAGTTACTTGCTCATTCCATATCCTAAAGTAAAACATAGATTATACCCTGTCAATGCTATATTTTGTGTGGTGCGTAAGAAAGGAGAGAACGAACGGAGTTCTGAGAATGAGATTGTTAGTGTGAGCTTATCTGTGTTTGTAATCAGCTTTCGTCTTGCTCAGTTGATTAGTTTGATTGACTCGAAAAAACTCTTTTTCAGATCCCTCTTGGTTTGGTTCGCGGAAGGGTTACCCATGTTGTGTGGCCTCCTCTCCGGGTTGGTAAAGTTGATCGAATGACACCAAAGAGCCTAACACCTTTCTAATTGTATTTTGAGTATATCATAGATTTCAATTTGATTGATTTCAATTGTATTATAGCCTGCATAATCATTGTTCTTTATACAGAATCAAATGTTTCAACTTTCGACCATCACATTATTGTATTGTTGTTTGCAGCTCCTTTTGGGCATGACTTTGCACTGTTACCTTGTTATTTGCTATATTCTCGTCACTGTCTCCTTTGTACATGGATTTGTTTGCACTTGTACAGAGGGTCTTTCGGAAACGGCCTATTATTTCTAGAGAATTATTTGATTTATCTAATTAAACAGCCACAATTGAAAAAATCTAATGAGAAAGTAAACAAGAAACAGTGCTAAAGAGATGAAAAACTGCTGCACTTTTTGTATTTTTGCTACTTCAGTTTGAACTAATAAAACTGCTTATAAATAGGCTTATCCTAAAATATTAAAAGCTAGTCCATAAACACTAATTAACCTCACCAGCCAAAATTAGATAACTGATGAATATCTTGTTAAAGTAAAATTTATATTGTGAAATTATTTTTACATCAGTTTATATAAGTTAAAGTACGTTAATTTTTAAGTATGGAGAATGTAAATACATTTCACTTTTAGATTATTATTTTTCTTGAGAACCTACCACTAAATTGGGTTTTGATTTAGACGATATTTGAGTAGTGAAATTGTATCCACTATCCTCCATGAAAGAATAATGAAATTTTGAGTGGATTGGACAGGTGGGTTAAAAGAGTTTAAATGAATTAGTAAATATAATTATCAGAAACGAAAAATGTCATGTAAGCTCCACATAAATTAAGGTGGAAAATGAAGATTTAGTGCAGTAAAGATAAATATATTGAAAGATATGAAATTTAACTCCGTAGGGATACATATCATTTTGTCTAGGAGTACGATGATGAATATGATCCTAAAATTAAATGAAAAGAACAAATATGTAGAAAAATATAACAAAAGATATATATAACTTATTTGTGAAAATATAAGGACAAATATGACTATTATTAGTAGTTTATAAGGATAATTTATGCTACATTTAAAGCATGGAGGCCTTAATAATTTTATTTGAACTTTTTATCTTTTATTAAAAGACTCCGCTTTAGATAAAATCATACTTTCATGCTTTTTTAAAATTATTATTTCACTATATATTTCTTATTATATTTGATATCGACTATAACATAAATCCTAGGTATTCTAAAAGAATGGATAGTTTTAGCTCTACTATGGGGTCATTAATTTCATTTAAAGAGTGTCAACTAAGACTCTCACTAAATTAATTGTTGGGTCAATGATTTCATTATGTAGTGGAATTTTAGTTGGTAATGCTTAGGCAGAGGAATTAATTTTGCTTTGTTGAAAAATATAATAGATAGAGAAATTATGGTATCAAAATAATAATACAAGAATGAGGATAAATATTATAACAATAATATATTCTTAAAGAATATATATATATAATACTTGAGTCGTGCTAGACACTATCCTAAGAAACTATTTTAACTATGTGAAATGTTTTTCCACGATTAAAACAAGTCTTCTCTAAGTAATTAGAGGATACATGAATCACACAAATAATAAACACTATTCCTCTAATTATTTGTCCATTTTTCTTTTTTAATTGTTCCTAATTACTTGTCCATTTTGACAAATCAAGAAAGGACAAAATATTTCTACCTAGTATACCCTCAATTAATTATTTTGGAAAAAGATAGAACTTGTTGAAAATTTTTATTTTTTAATTTTTATTTCATAATTAATAGAGGTAAAATTATAAACTCACTATATTAATAATCATTTTCTTAATAGATATATCAATTTAAAAATAAACAAGTAATTAGGGACAGAAAATAAGCAAGTCAAAGAGAATGTTTGAAAATTGGCTTAGTCTTACTGCTTCACTTAGTTACATTTCCTCAAGACTTCATCAACTTACATGTATGAAAGTTTAGGCCTTGAAACTTGGAGAAGAGAAAAACATTACTTTGGAGACAAAGGAAATTTATATTTGGAGACTAAGGAAATTAATACTTTGGTGATTAAGTTTATGATGTATGCACATTAGTCATCAACTTAATGACATACATACTTATGTCATAAATTAAAATAACTTAAATTAATTTAAAATATTCAATATACATAACTTGTCATATCATTAAAAATGACCTGCGCTTGTTTTAAGGATAGGGGTAAACTTAAACCAATAACTTATTTTTAGTGTTATTAAATTGAAATAGCTATAGTATCAAATTTAAAAATAATAGCTACACTGTTATAAAATGGCTATATCCATATATATGTTGTGTTTTTAATACAATAATATATTTTAATTAATTTTTCATTAAATAAGATAAATTAGTTAATGTAACTGATAAGGTTTTTTTTTCTGCCCTTAAACCCACTAATTTGGCACTTTAAGTATATAACTGACCACTACGTTTTAGGATTCTTATCTATTTAAAAATAAAAATTATGTTTGCTCTTTCTTCTTCAATTGACGCATAAGAAAAATACAATTCAATGGTTACCATCACAGTTTTGACCCGACATTTCAGAAAATGGAGTAAAGATTGCTATGTTGAATATAGCATTGACAGGATAGTGTTGAAGGAATACGCTTCGTATTCTAATTTATGAGGGTATGTATATTAATGAAAGCTTATTTTTTTGTGTGAAAAATAATATTTCTCGTATTCAATTGATTATGTATTCATTCATTTAAGTATTTGATGTATCTATACTTTCGTATAGAATATATAAATGAAATAAAATTTTGACTTTAGATTATCCCATCAAGTGATTACATTTATTTCATAAGTGATAAAGGAAAGACCTATATCATATGTTTGGAAAAGAAGACTTGCAGTTGTAACAGGTTTCAAGTTGACGGAATATCGCGCACATGCGCTAGGAGGGTGTTGAACAAAAAAAAATTCTTCCATTTGAATATTGTTCAGACTTCTACAAGTCAGAAATAATATTCTAAACATATAAAGTGTCTGTATATCCTCTTTCAAAGTGAATGGAATATATATACATGAACACATTGCTACTAAAGTTGTGTTGCCACAAAAATATAAGCGACCTCCGGGAAGGCCAAAGAAGCAACAGGAGAAGTCATTTAGTCAATTAAGTTAAAGGAAGAGTACGAGTTCTTGTGGTACATGTGGACAACGTGGTCATAATAGGCAGTTCATGTCAAACTCCAACACGGAATACATAGGACCTGATACATCCCACTATTGAAGTCTTCTTTCGTATATAGATGCGAATAAAATGAATAGAAAGTTCTTATTTGGCCTTTAAAATATATGTTTTTAGGTTGTCTGTGAAATTATAAGTAACTGAATGTTATCTACTCAATTTGATATTATTAATATGTATTGACACACTCAAACTAGTAATAATATGTTAATATAGTTATACTTGATAATATGTTGATGAATACATATATAAAACATGTACTTTGATTAATATAACACACAACCTACAAAAATATGTAAACGCTTACATATTACATTGGTGTATGATAACGATCACTTTAAAAACATATAATAGTGTAATTATTATCAACATTTATCATATATTTATTATTATTAAAAATGTAAATATTCAAATTTCTTTAAGTAATAATTGACAATAAATAAATATAGTAATTCTTTCGTATATTTTGACATAAAAAGGACTCTAGCATACATTCATACTATTGAATATGTTGATAAAAAAATACATACAGCTAAACAGATTAATTATCAAAAGTAGATATCCAAGTGTTTATACATATATGCATCCATCTCTTCCTACCATTATATGCAATATTTTCAATAAAAAATTTAACAAAGTAGCTATCAAAACCGTAAAGCAACATGATCATATATAAATAGAAGAGTTGATAAATTTTTACAAAAAAATAATAATATTAGTTTTAACCATAAGATAAAAGTTCAAAACTAACTAGGTCAAGAAACTAATCAATCCTAACAAGTTGACTATTATCGATTTTTGTGGGTGGCCTGATATGGTGGGCCTCTTCGTGCAAACAAACCCATTCTTCATTCACTCTTCGGGTGCATATTCTCATAATAGTGTGTCGTATCTGATGTAGTGTAATTTAGAATCAAGGTATTGAGCTGGAATACCTTTACCTTCACTTAGGTACTCTGCAAATGCTAGCAAATATATCCCACAATCCCTGATAGGAATACATTACTTGGTAAATAGGATTTTTTTTTTAAAAGTATATTAAGAGAACGACAACATTTGCACCAGTCATCTTCAGAAAACAAAGTGACAACATAACTCTAAATACACTATAAGGTATTCAAAAATGTAAAGATATTCAGATATAGTAGAAGGTATTCAAAGTGTAACGGTATGTTACGCTGTAAATATTCTGTGGTTATTCATATGCCACGTTATACTAATTTTGAAGGTACATCCGCCACAGTCCACATAAACTTACTTGTTTAACTTACACTACATTCATATGACTACACCTTACTACAGTCGTCTTCAGAAAATAGAATGACAACATAACTCTGAATATACTAGAAGGTATTTAGTGGTTATACATATGCCACATTAAATTAATTTTGAAAGTATATCCTCCACATAAACTTACTTGTTCAACTTACACTACATTCATATGACAGACCATACTACTACAGTCATCTCAGAAAGAAAATGACAACATAAAACTCTAAATACACTAGAAGGTATTCAAAAATGTAAAGGTTTTCAAAAACCAAAGAAAGCTATTCAAAAAGTAATTGTATGCCACAACTTAAAATATCAATGGTTATATTGTTGCTAAATATACTAATTTGGAATGGTATATCTCAAATTCTATTTTGGAAAGTGTAAAGGTATTCAATACAATAGAAGGTATGATTCCGACATAGCAATATTAATACAACATCCAACTTCAACCTTGTTACCTTTAATATAAATGAAGGCAAAATTAGAAGAGAAGGAAAAAAAATAATATGTCATAACGTAAAATTTTATAAAACCTTCAAAGAAAAAAAAAAAGGGAAAAAAATAGGGATTAGAAGATACTTGTTAAAACTCAACAATAATTAATCACCGAAAATTAAGCAAATTCATTGATTGTGAGGATTTGATAGACAAAAAGTCTGTGATTTTATGGATCATACTAAAAGATGAAATTGATTTCGGAATAGCAGAATTGATTTGGAGATAAAGAATTTGAATTAGAGATAATCAAAGAAGGCTGAAATAGTGGAAATAGATAAGAGAAAGCGTGAAATGAAAAAGTGGGAAGGAAATAAAAAGTTATGGCGTGTGAATTTGTATTTGGCATTTAGTTAAAAAATAATCCATAAAAATATAGTGTAGCTATATTAGTTTAATATAATATGTAGTTTGAAATTTTTTGTAGTTTTAAGGATATTTATAATATCTTTAGATAACTATAGGAATTTTTTTTCATCCCAAAAAGTAACAGAAGGTACCAATAATTTATTTCGAATAGTTCAAAAGTAATTTAAATTTTATTTTTCATATTTATTTTTCTGTTGATTTATGAAAAAACCTCGTATGAGCATAATATTAAGGAGGCTAGAATTGTTAATTTGTTGTTTTTTCTTTTTGGTAAATATTTTTTTTCCTGTTAATGTTGCATAAGCAATCCTTTTGTTTTTAAAATTACATGCAAAGGACTAAAAAATATGATCAATGTGCATGTATTTGTTTGTTTATGAATTTGTTTGTATATGATTAAGTGTATTTATTTGCACTCTTCACATTCATATTTTCCGCCATTATTTAGCTTTAAATATAATCAATTTAAAGTCATAGTATTGATTGATGTAAGAGCACGTGCAGAATGTGTACACTAAATTAGTTACTCATTTTATTTTTTAAATATCGATTTTCGAAAATCAATTTAATTTTTAAAGCTAAATTATATTATATAAATTTGATATTTTAAAATTAAAAAAATTAAATATTCAAAATTATATTAAAAATAATATAAGTTTCAAATTCTTTTAGGATATAAAATACATTCGATCAAAGTTCATATTATTTGATTCTAAAAAAAATTAAACCGAAAGAATAATAATTACCCCTTAGGTCTCGATTTAATATGAAACGACGAGTGGCCAGATAATAAATTGCACAGAAAAAGAAAAAAATAGAGTTTAATTCTTATTGGGTTTTATGAAAAGTTTTTTTTTTTTTGGCAGATATAAATATATGCATAACACTTGGCTTAATTCTTCTGGTCGATTACTTTCTTCTCTGCTGCAAAAGGTAATACTATAAATTTTATTTGTTTTTCTGCAATGGGTTACTCTTATTTTGATCAATTTTTGGGTTTTTCTTGATTTTGCTAACACTAACTTTGTTTTTTTTTTAAAGGGGTTTTAGTTTGATCGAAGAAGATGGGTAGACTTTTTGTTATCACTCTTGAAGGAAACTTCTACAGTTGCAAGTACTGTAAAACTCATTTGGTTCTTGCTGATCACATTATTTCTAAGGTATCGCTTTTTATCTTTTTTATTCATGTACGATATAACTACTTTGATTTGCGGCACTCGTGAACTTAGTTTTATTTGGTATGCTGTTGTTGTTGTTGTTTATGTTATATGTAACATGATATGATAGGCTTCAGTAGTGGAGTTAGGCATCAAGTCTAAATACCTAAATTAGTTGGGATTGACTATTTGAATCCTATAATTTTGTTGTTTTTTTAAATTGATTTGATTATAATTCAATTCGTGATGATCATAAGTAGAAAGTTCATATTTTTTGGTCATTGATAAATATTTTGTTGGGCTGTAGTAATATACTTTGTGCATAGGTGGAGTTTTTCATTTTTGCAACATTTGGTTGGTTTATATGTGATAGTTGAATGATTACTTTTCTGCTAGAAGGAATTGTCCTCTTTATTCGGGTTTTAGACTAACTAATATGTTGTACAAGGCCTAATGTAGCTGCATGAAACTTGGTTGCGAATGGAGAAAGAAGTTAATTCTTTAAATTAGTATGTCTTCCCCCCTTGGAACTCTCAGTATCTAAACAGGTCACAGGGTGTGGACTGGGGAAAAATGGTAGCTAAACATGGTTAAGATTGATGAGTAGCAGGTGCTCTTGTTCGTTTAACCTGTGGATTATATAGTGGCAGAGGGTGTGAAACAGAAGTCATTTAGGACTTAGTTCATGAACTTCTGAGATATTTAGGTGTCTTAGAGTGCGGGGAGCAGTTATAATTGTTGCACTCATCCATGTCCTTATAGTAGCATTCATTTTTTCGGGAGTGCTTGAATACTTCTTTAGTTCACCTGTCTGCTGTATCTACCTGCTACCACTGTTATTGCATCCTAGTGCCTTGAGCTCTAACTAGCTGGTTGAGGATGGTGTAAGATTGGACTAATTCCTTCTCAAGGTTATGTTCCGTCTGGAAAAGTTTATTTGTTTTCTAGTGAAAGGAATGTCATAAATTTTTAACTATGCAGTGATGTTTCTTGCCTGCAGGTTCATTAACTCTTTTATTCCCTGTCTTCTGAAATATCCTTCAGTCTAGTTTTGAAAGGGAGTATTCCGTCTAAGTACCTTTACAGGTGGTTCATTAAATTGTTGTCTCAATTTGCTTGCTAGTGGCAAAATATCTATAGTGTACATATACAAGGGTCTTAATTTTTGTCTTTTGGCATAGGTGTCAGCTTTGTGGAGAAATGATCATCCGTCTTTCTGGTTTCTCCACCATCCATTTGGTGTTTGAAATTGTGTACTTTGTGCCTCCTGATCTTTTATTATGTGTTTTTACCAAATCCTTTATCGTACTAACGTTTCTGTACCTTATCTCAACTTAGTGTGGGTATTAATTGTCTTAATCCTAGTAGGTTATCCCTGCTGTCCAAATTATCTCAACTTTGTGTGGATATTAATTGTCTTAATCCTAGTAGGTTATCCCTGCTGTTCAAATTTACATGGTATTTCTTTTGTTATGTCCAAATTGTTTGAGACCATCTAATAATATTATTCTACAGTCTACACAACTTTGCAATTGTTGTTGAAAGGTTACAATTTTCATCATTCAAATTCATTTACCTGCTCTAACATTAAAGTTTGAATGATGTTTTCTCTACCAAGCTGATATCTTTCTCTACTATACTGCGAAGTCCAATTAATAACTTCAATTTTATGCCCACACAAGTATTGTACATCCATATTAGATGGATTGGATGCATTTTACTTTTGAATTCCAAAAATTTGTAATGTGCATGCTATTTGTATACCTTTCTTTCACTTTGAGTTGATATATGGAAATAAATTATATTTTTAGCTGGATTTCTTTTATTTAGAACAAGCATTATGGTAGATGCAAACTATCTAAGAGGAATCTGGGTAACCAATATGAAGTCTGTTTTGTGCTGTCAAATTTGAACTGAAGTCTTGTTATAATGTTTTTCTCTGGAGTTTGAAACTAAAGCTTTCAATGATTGAAATTCTGGCTCTGAGTTTAGTTAGTCTGTTGAGATATGTCGGGCTTGATAATATCCGGAATGGACATGATTAATGAGGCCTGCTGAAGATTTGTTGTCTCCTACATTAGGTTGTCTGACATAAATTTGCTGTGGATTATTGCTTCCTATAAATAACTAATTTTTCTGTCAGACTATAAATTGACAGTTAATATCTTACTGTGTTTTTTTGTCTAGAAAACACTAAGGCATAGTTTGTACTATGGGGGTTGTGATCTGGACTTTTCAGTTTGTTACTAATTGTTAGAGAATATTTTTTATAGTACTGCTATATGATTCTTTCCTTGTTCTGTATCCTTAAAAAAATTGGTTTGAATAGGATGTTGGGTGCTTCTTGTAGTATGTCCAACATATCTAAGATCATGGCGCAACTTCAGATTACCTGGTACATGACCTTACATTGGAGGGTGTGGAGGTTGCATATTAGGGTAGAAGGTTAGTAGGCAGTAGGCAGTGGAGTGTTGTCTTGCCTTTCGAGGGTTTAGGCTTGTTGGTGTTTGTCGCAGTACTAGCCGTATTCTAGCAGTTTTTGCTTTTGATATCTACCGCCATCGGTTGTTTTTTATTTTTTTGGTAATCATACTATTTTATTGTTGTTATTATTCCTTTCTTGTAGGCTATGCATTGTGTTCCTTATTAGTTGCTAAGTTTTCTTCTTCTTTTAACTTGTACTTTTACTGCACTTGAGCCGGGGGTCTTTTAGAAACAGCCTCGTTACCTCCACGAGGTAGTGGTAAGGTGCGCGTTTACTCTAGTCTCCCCATATTCCACTCATGGGATTTCACTACATATGTTGTTGTATTCTTGCTATTAGAAACTTCTTCGGATGTACCATAGTAGCCTGCCAATGCAAATCTCTGACTGATTTGTACAAGATGTAATGACTAAATAAAGGATCAATCTGGAAATCTGTTGTTAAAAGTTAAATCTTTACTACACTATACATGATAAATGAAATATGACCTTATGCAGTATATCTGTCCAATGAGACTGAATATCCTTCATTACACATACCAACCTCTTTCTCTTTTTCTTTTTCTCTGTATTATAAGTAGAGCAATCTGCTATTTCATATAAAAGCATTACCACTCAGCCTGAGAGGAGTTGACTATATGCGTGGTGAGCCAAGGTTGGTTAATTGCTTCTTGTTGTTACATATTAGGTTACATAGTGAATTATTCCTAAATGGTACCATTCATGTATTCTGATTTATGATCTATAATTGTTGTGAGTGGTACTATTGCTGGATTCTGGTATGTGTTGTCTTAATGCTACTATTCGGAAACTGGCTGGATTGTATTGTAATTCTTTCTGGCGTGTATTATCTGTTTACAACCTCAGGCATGTATCCTTATTCGCCCTTTCACTCTTTTATCCAGGCATTTCAGTGCAAGCATGGGAGGGCTTACCTCTTTGATAAAGTGTAAGTGTTCAATATAAACTACTATTTCAGATGGATTTTCTCAACTCTATTAATGCTATTGCAGGGGGGCCCTTGAAGGTTGAGATTAAATATGGGAAACTAAATTCCTATAAATTTGTATAAATACTTCTTTCTGCTGGGATTTTGCTTGAATGTTTGAAGTATTAGAATGTCTTATCCTCTCTCTAATAGAAAGCCAAACTCATATCTAGAATTATGTATTGCAGAATTGCAGAAAACGTGCCTAGTCACTGTATCCTATAACATGCTTTCCACTTGCAAGAGTGTGATTATGTTCTTCTCCTTTACTGGCATTGCAGTGTGAATGTTACCCTTGGAGAGAAAGAAGAGCGGATGATGATAACTGGAATGCACACTGTTGTTGACATATTCTGTGTGGGATGTGGCTCTATTGTGGGGTGGAAATATGTAAGTCTCCTATTCACTATTTCATGACTCTGCAATAGTCTTCGACTTTTTATGTATCCTGTGATATGTTATACCAATATCAACTGAATAATTTCAGGAAGCTGCGCAAGAGAGAGACCAAAAGTACAAGGAAGGGAAGTTCATCCTTGAGAGGTGTTTTAGTGTTTCTTTCATCTTACATTTGGTGTCTGATCGTTTGAACGCACACAATACTGAGTCGTGAACACAACCTGATCATCCAAATACAACTTGTAGTAGCTTTCAACCAAATATTGTTCAAATTACCTAATTGTGTTTTTTTTTTGTTCTAGGTTTAAGATCTTGGGTCCAGATGGAAGCAACTATTCAATACTTGAAGATGCTCAACTCGGAGGAAGTGATACAGATGAACCTTAAGTAACCATTCATTGTCATTTAGAATCAAAGATCTATTACAACTGTACATCATTGTAATTGCTTTTAGTACAGATGCAAGTAGCTTATATATAGACAAGTTTTGCAGGATCATTTTCGAATTACTTTGAGTCTCTATGGTCTCAAATTGCTCTTGTAGTCTTTGACTACCATTGATATTTGGCCAATACTGTTATTATCTTATATTTTCCCCTAATTCCTCAACGAAATGTATCTCCTACAAAATCTGTAAATTGATCACTTGTATTTAGCTGTTCCTGCATACTAAAGCTTATTATGATTCACTGATAAGTACTTAATTGTAAGTGACAGTTGTCTAATTAGATTACTTTTTTGCCTATAGGTATCACAATCCAAACCATCGAGTCGGCTGACACCTATTCTAACATTAAAACATAAATGTGAACCTGAAGAAAATATAAACTAAAGAATACTCTAGCGATATCAGAAACTCTCTAAATCCTCTACAAAGATACGCTAGATCTCCAGCACTCAAACTTGATTCCTAAGACCATCAAGGATTATAAAACATCAATAAGATATTTACTATCCAATTCTGACCTACACATGGACTACCCCATCATTTAAATACACTAACCCAAAGTCCAGGAATCAAACATGTGATAAATATAACACAATAAATAAATTTAGTTCATTCAGAAAATCATTATATAACAAAATTACATCACGAAGGAGTACATATCTTCAATTTTTTTCATGGAATTTGCAATACAAACTATTAATGTATCAGGCGTGGTTAGTATGTAATGGTATGGTACCCAAACCAATCACATATGGACATCCCTGTACTAGCTAGGCATAATTGTGTCAACGTGATATCTAAGTCTACCAGTGAATATCATGTATTAAGTATGGTATCAGTTAGTCACACTAACACAATCACAATAATATATAGTAAACCACAAGTAACAAATATCCTCGATTATCAACAATATACCTTGACAGAATATAAACATACTTGAAAAGGTTCATTTTATAATTTGATTATCATCCCTAGGATAACGTCAAATAATTATCATACAATCAATATCAACCTAAACTACAACTAACTATCCGCTCAACCTTTGCATGCAACCTAGTTAGGCACCAATCAATTATTAAACAACTCTGATACAAACTTTTGGCTTTGTGGGGATAAATCCTAACATGTGTAGGTTAAAAAAAAATTCATTTTGGCTTTGTGGGTAGAAAAAAAAAATATTCATGGGTTTTAAGTTAAGACTAACAACATTTTATAAGAGAATTGAAATGGAAAAAGGACAATAGAATTATCTTAAAATATTTAAACAATGTTGCTAAAAAGCTAAAATAGGAAAAAAATAGAAGAACAAAAATTAAATCTCCAACCCTTGGACACAGATACATTTGCTTTCAAAGACTTAAGGTTAGGTTTAACTTGTCATTTTCATCATCAACATTAAGTTCCCGTTGGATAGGAACATCCAATTGATCTATGAAAGGTCTTGTAACCACAGAAGAATTTTGTGTAATTCTTAAATTTGAAACTTGACCATCGTTTCTTCTTGTTGATTGTTCATCATGTTCGTCACGGTTGGCCTGCACACATTGGCCAACGTTGTTATTTCTCATTGGATAATGATGATTCAGTGGTACTCGAAATACCTGACTCTCATCGTTTGTCGATATTAATAGTCTCATTTTGTACCAATGTTGTTGTAGCTCCATTGGATGAGATTGAAAATGATTCATAAAGTCTTGATTAGAGGGAATCATTTGGTTACATAAAGGGCATTGAAACAAAACAAAGTGTGAACTCGACATTATTAAGAAGGAAATAAAATCTATGTCAAATACGAAAACTTTAGCCCAAAAAAAAAAGTCTAATGAAAAATTCAATTTAAAAATCTCACTTGTTTAGCAAAAAAAGAAAGAAGAAGAGTAGATACCGAAATAATAACATCAACACACTTATAAATTTTACAATTTATTAGACACCAAACCCTTTCTTTAAACTCACAATTCCCGCCCTAATGGTAAAAAAGTGTCCAAATAAAAATTCTTATTGAGGGTTTACAGTGCCAATTGGAAAATTAAAGTGCTTAATTTTGCAGCACCGTGTACTTACAATGCGCTCTCTGGACATCTGCACACCCATGTGTTATTCCCTTTTTTGGAATTCACATTTCATGCTTATATTATATTGGAATACAAAGATTTTTTTCGTTGTTATTGACAAGTGCACATAAAAATTAAGTAATTTTTTTTAAAAAAAATCTTTTTTAAGAAAATAAATAAATTCATTGACCATCAAAATTAACAGAAATAATTTGACAGTCAACGAATGCGTGAATTATTCTTCGAGAAATTTTAAAACAATCAACTGATTATTAGTTTTTAATTTTGTTTTACTCGATGTTGCCTCCGTTTTTATTTATATGTGATCATATTTAGAGTTTGTCTCTTTAAGACATTAGGTAAATGTACCATTATATTCCTTATTTAGTGTTCTATTGTAGTCAAGTTTTCAATAAATAAATATATATTAATTTATTTTGATTAATTAAATTGGTCTGTAAACATGAGTTAATTATTTAGTTTTCTTATGTGCGAACAAATTCGCACGTTCAAACTAAAAAAAGTAAGGTTTTATTATTTCGAAAAAAAGGAAAACTTTCACATATAGCCACTAAAAAGTAGCCTAATTATTCTTCACAGCTATAGTTTAATAATTACAATTCGTAGCTACATGTTATATGGAGGAGAGAGGCGAGAGACTAGGAGAGACGAGAGAGGAGAGAGGTGAGAGAGAGAGAGAGCAAAAAGTGGGAGAAATGTGAATTGTATATGTATAGTGGTTAGATAATTGTATATTATATGTATGTATTTGTATATATGGCAAGCGAGATCGGGAGAGAGAGGATAGAGGAGAACGAGATTGGAAAAGGGAGGAGAGAGGTGAGCAAGAGAGGGCAGAGAGTGAGAGAGACGTGAACTGTATATGTATATTGGTCAGATAATTGTATATTATACATATGCATTTGTATAAAAAGCAAACGAGACTTGGAAGAGAGAAGAGAGGCTAGCGATATTGGATATTGGAAAAGGAGAGGGGGAGAGTGACGGCGACGGAAGAGAGGTTTCGAGCGTGAGAGGGGGGATTGTATCTGTATATTGATTAGAATAAATTGTATATTATACATATGTATTGTATATCTGTGAATTCTATACAAATGTGCTAATTATACAAACTCAAAAGTCCATATAATTAATGTATAATGCTGAGTGAGTTTGTTAATCAGGGCGGAGCCACCTTGGTACAAGGGGGTTCATCTGTACCCCCATTTCGATGGAAAAATTAAATGATTATATCGTGGTTTAAAATATAATGTTTATGTTATATAGTAAAAATGTGAACCCTTTCGTTGCTTCAGATGTGTCTATTCTACGAATTTTGAAGCCTCTTATTGAAAATCCTAACCCCACCACTGATGAAAATTATAACAAACTATAGATATGATGAATAACTAAGTAGTATAAATTTGTTCCATTTTAAAAAAGTCATAGACATTCCTAACTGTTCGTTCACATTGGCCTTTTCTTTAGATATGCTATAAATATATAATCTTTTTATGTTTGATAACTAAGAAAAAGTACATATGTATGTATTTATATCTATTTTAATAATATATGATCTTAACTTATCAATGGATTTTTGGTCTCAAAATGTTTTTTCATGAAAAATGCAAATACGAATAAAATTTATTCACATCAGATATTTACATCAAGCTAATGCAATTTTTATTATTACGTAATTTAATAAAATAGAATATATACTATAAATTTATACCAATCACCATCTAATAAAAAACAACCCGGCCCATTAGGCCTTACGATGGGCCCCAAAATTTTTTCCAAGTAATCAGTTAAGCAATGAATGGCCCACACTTCATACATTGAAAATACCCAACCACGTTTATTTATTTAAAAAATAAATAACAAAAAATACACAAAACAGCCCATGTTTAAGTCTAGGGCCTTGTGCACCTTTTCAAAATATTCTTCACATCAATAATTTGACTGTCTTATTCGATTCTAACCTTTTCTTTGTGTTATCAAAAAACACATTGTTAACGGGAGAGGAGCGGACCTTAGTCCAATAATTTTCGTTAAAAGTTATTTCTATCTTTTGTTAATAACTATTAGAGTGTTTCCAAATCCCCCACCTGGGCTAGGCCCGTTGGATTAGTCTGGCTTCTCTCTTAACCCAAAATTTTAATGAAAAATAACTTAAATACACAACTTATAAGTTTTATTCTCTGAATTTTCCCTTCTTTTTGTAAATATTACATAATTCCCTTTTTTTTTGCTTTTAGTAGAAGGGTTAGATAAGACATTCTCTTCCTATAATTACAATCCACCATATAATTGCCTATATTTCTCCACTAAAAACACTAATCTTCTAAATCAGATTTGAATTTTGAATCATTAATTTGAATTAATTTTAATTAATTTTAATTAAAAACACTCCAATTTTTAATTTTGAATTTCAAAATTCAAAAAAATTTGAAAATTTCCAAAAAACTGCACAAAATTTTCTTCCCAGTCTTATTGTTCTTCTTACTCCATAATCGATTAGTACAACAAGTCTTCCAGCTTTCGTCACAAATCATAAGTTTTTCTCTTTTATTTGCTTTCCTTTTAATTAATCTCAGAATTTTTCTCAGATATCACTAACCCCACACACCCCTCTCTAGGAATTTCATATTGTCTTCACTTTCAACCACTGCCGGGGTGACAAAATCCATTCAGCCGACCGCAGTCGGCGCGGCTATGCCGCAAGCTTCCGACAGCCGGGATGCGAGAGGACGGGAATTGTTGCATTGCGATTGGGGCTAAGACAATAAAAAAAAATCTTTGCATGATCTGAGATGATCTTGTGCTTTAGAAGGATTCAAACAAAGACTCTGCTATGTTATTGGTTTCTTCTTTTATTCTTAATCTATCATCGTCTTTTTCTTCCTTTAGCTGCATCGTCTTAAACCCAAATCCTTTTTATTATTAATTCATCATAAGTCTCGTCTTTCTTCTATTTTTTGTTACAAATGTATCATTCAATACGGTAGTAAATGCGTCATCAACGGTGTTGATGATAAATTACAGAACTCTATTAGTGTACAGTGTTTAGTCAATGCAATGATACATGTTAGTAGATATGTATAGCACGATTGTTTTGCAGTTAGTTGATTTCTGAAAAACTGATCTCCTGTATCAGTAAGTATTAGTTGTTTAGTGGATGTACTGACTATGTATGATACCATGTTTTGAAAATTGTTTCATGTATCATTCAATAGTCTAATAAATGCGTCATCCACTGTACTTGATGATACATATAGAATCAGTGTGTATATTTGTTAGTCAATGTTTTCTGATTACATGTATTAGCGATGTATCACATGTTATTAATGTTTTGTTAATTCACTTATTAATTCCTTAAATTTTTTACTTTTTTCAAATCATGTTATGCCTTCATATTATATGTAGCAAGGCTTAATACAAGCAAATAACACGCTGTGGAACTGAAAACAACCGTACATTCAGGTATATAATAACAACATACATCACTACGATAGATTTATACTGAAACTGAAACACAAGCAACTAGCACTATATAAATCGAAAGAGATACGACATTGATGAATTAACAAAAACCATATTCTTCTTATTCCCCAGCGTTTTTATCTCAGTGATGATTATGATGGCCCGGGGGTAACTTCTCCTTGATTTCTCCATCACACTCTTCTTCTACATGCCTGTAGTTAGTTGTAGTAGTTGTTGTGGTTCGAGTTCCAACACCATGTGCTTGGTGATCTGTGGTTCTCTTTGGTGCTTTCACTGTGTTGAATTTCTCTTTATCTTCGCTTTCAGCCCTTTCTTCTTCCTTCCCCACCCTTTGTCACTCTACTCCGCTGCACCAAGTGGAATTGATGATCTATAGATATCTTGCATGGACTATAAAAATGGATAACAATTTCAGTAATTCAACTAAAAAAGGTTGCGTGTCAAATAAATTATAGTTTGTTCGAAACAAACAACATAAGATGAGGAATTGAGAAGGGGCATGATAAATGAATTTGAATTAATAATGCCCCAATTAATTGTGATTAATGATGATTAATGATCTGTTACCACAAATTAAGGAGGTTTTTTACTAACAACATAACTTTACCGTTTTTTTTTCCCCCTATTTTTTCGCAACAGTTTTAAATATACATGTTAGCATTTATTAATGTATCACTACAATCTAAAGTATCACGGTCTCAAACACATTTAAGGGATTTTTGGAATTACTAAACTTGTCGGGGATCGAAATGTAATTATTGAATTACAATGGGCATTCCTTAAATATACAAAAAATTTAATAGGGTTTGAATAATATTTTTAGAGTATTAAGGAAAAGAGTATTAGCCCGGCCTGGGATACGTGGCTATTGTTGGGGGCTTGAGAAATTTGGTAGGGCCACCCGTGGGCCATAAAAATTTAATTTAAAAATATAATATAATTTAAAATTTAAAAATAAAGAGGAGTCCAAAATCAAAACATTTAGGTTAATATTTCTATTTAGATATTTCTAACTTTTAGTTGAAAAAAAAAATTAAATAAAATATTAAGAAAATGTACAAGTACCCCCTAGATTATTACCAAAATCCAGAGACACCACCTTACTAAACTACGGTCCTATTACCCTTGAAACTTTTTTTAAAAAATATTGGTATACACCTTTGTCTTATGTGGCACTCTAGGTGACTCCACGCAAGGCAGGCGTTGTCGGAGATACTTGGATGCCACGTAAGCCAAGAGGTACAACAAAATTACAAAAAAAGAAAAGTTCAGGGGGGTTAATACGACCTTAGTAAGGTGTGTCTTGAGATTTCGTCAATAGGTCTAGGGTTTTTGTACTTGTAATTTTTCCCTAACTATTATAAAGATATTATATTTGGAATTTGATTAAACAAAGTCAGTGACAAGGGTCTCATTTGTTTTAATAACATAAGACGTTTGAATTTTGAAATACCCATTTAAATATTAAGATGTGCATTAAGATCTAGATGTGTCGACAATTCTGAATAAAAACATTGAATATTAAAATATTGTCTCTGAATCTGAACACTACATTATTTGGGACAATTTGTTTCAATATCTGATGGCACAATATGAAATTAAACGTTTATATCAATAAAAATTATAAAAACCTTGTTAGTAACATAGTTTTTTTTTCATATAAAAATAATTATTTTGAACATTTTTAACGCTAACAAGGTTATAAATTATATTTTAAGAACTAACATCAAAGTTAATCATTCATATGACTATTTTTTTTGCACTCAAAATACTTTGAGAATCCTAATATAATGCAATTCAAAGTTTATATAGAGTAGTATAATTGTTTAGAAAATAGTTGATTTTATTTTATTATAGAAATTTTTGTTGTTATTGACCAAACCATAACTAATACTTTCTTATTTTTTGGAATCGTGCTAAATATTATATCATGAGAGTGCTTATCAATTCAAATATATTGATTAATTTAGAAACGAAAAGATGTAGTATTAAGTTAATAGAATAAAGGAATTTATAATGGGCTTGAATTAATATAATTAAATACGGAAACCATTTTTATGAGGTGTGTCGTGATTGATTTACGTGAATTAAAGATAGAGTCATTTTTTAGTTGAATAGTGGTAAGCGGTGTTGTGTACCAGTCAGATACCACCGAGCATCCCCTGGCACTGCACGCGACGCACAGCCACCCACGGACTGTTGTATGTGTGAAGAACAAGAGAGCACTTAAATGAAGTGAAATCTGAATAATTAAGATCAGTCTTAAAAACAAACACACTTAATGAGGCCAAATCTGAATAGATTAAAATTCAAAACCCCTTAAGTGCAAACCAAATGAGGCCCTACCATAATGTCATATGTTTTGTCGATTATTTATGATAATTATTTTTTAAATTATAATTTATAATTAATTTTAATATTATAAAAAAATATAATTTTTAAAAAAGTGGGGCTGCCCGGGGCAAGCCTGTTAGCCCACTACTTGTGGGATGGGCGACCATTTTCTGGGCCCCCCCCCCCCCCCCCCCCAAAAATATGAGTTAGACCGGCCTGCACCCGTAATAAACATGTCAAAAGTCTATAGGATTAGCCTGGATGGAGTGGACTAGCTCATATTGACAACTCTAATAACTATTATTATCATAATCGTCAATTACTATCACTAACACATCTACATTCACAATTAACATTACCTTTGTTAATCATTAACGCACCACTACTGCTAATCACATCTACTATAATAAATGATCTTCATCGTTATAATTATATAAATTAATATCATCATTACTATTGTTGTTGCCACATCCACCACCACTACGACCATTCCGTTCTATCCATACTACCAACCATCATAACGGGCATTATCATCAACCATCACAATTTCACAATTATAATAATGAATGTAGTCACTACAAAAAAAAATAATATTTTTTTAGCAGCAATAAATATACACATTAACAAAAAGTGTTAAAGTATCAACTAGTTAATTGTCATTGGATTTAATGTCGCTAAAGGATTTAGAGACGTATACAAAGCACTGCCGCTAAAAATACATATTTAGCGACAATTTAACTATTTTCGTTAATTAATTGTCGCTAAAGATCATTTTGAGATAGTGGGTAGGTGTGGTAGCGGCTGTCAATAGTGATTGACAACAATATAGTTGTCCATGATGAAAGCGATGATAAAAATGATTGATAATTATACTCTCTTTGTTTAAAAAAGAATAGAATGTCTCTATTTCATTTTTAGTTTGTTTAAAAAAGAATGACCCCTTTCCTTTTTTGGCAACACTTTTACTTTAACTTTCCACGTGGTATGTTTAAGACTACAAGATTAAAAAACATTTTGATACATTTGACATACTTTAATTTAAAACCACAATATTAAAAGATTTTAAACTCCGTTCTAAATTAAACTAGACTATCTCTTTTTAAACGGAGAAAATAGTTGATAATAGTAATATAGTGATAATCATACTTAAAAAAAAAGAGTTGATAATGATGACCGATAAGTATGAATTGAATAGTGATGAAAATTATTCGCATATATTTTTTTAATAATATTAAAGGCTTTATTCAAGATCTATTCAAATAAAATAAATATAATTTTTTTGTAATATAAATAAATACACTTAATAATCTAAGATCCATAAGCACAACCAAATAAAGTCAGTTCAAAGTGTGTGAATATGCCTAACCTTAATCTACAAAAATAAAATAAAATTGATACATCTGTTTATTCTTTAACTTGTACACATTTCTTATAATTTCATTAATTTGATACATATGTGTGGTTTATTTGTTTACTTTATTAATTATATTCATCATGTCAACATCGTGCTACTAAACTTTGTTTAAATTCAAATCACTCTCTTGAACACCCCCCACCCCACCCCACAAACACACAAAAAAAAGTGACAATCAGTAAAATAAAACCTTTTGTTTTTTGCTTTTTCAGTGCTGCTGATTTTGATATATAGACCTTTAAGAATTGCTACATGGGATTTATTTTATTTCTTTTGTAGTTGATACTAGACAAGATTTTAACAAATTTCCTTCTTATTAATTGACAATAATTCATTTTTACGTTGTTTATATATTACTGATATACTAAATGATATTTAGGACAACATATATACAAATATTTCAATGATAATAATTAGTCTTTTTTATTTGGATTTCCTGCTAAGACAAGGGTAAATGAATACATATTATATATTATAGCTCTTTACTATTTGAATTATTTTCTCATTGCTAATTAATAAGGAAATTGTGTTGTAGAACATGATTCTATCACTTATTCATAATCAACTCACTGAAAAAAATGTACGTATGACAGGAAAAAAATACTTTACATTATTATAATTTTTTTTGTTCTCACTGATTCAATCAAAATATCTATGAAAATAGCCAATGAATATTTTCTAGTAAGAAAATAGTGATCTTTAGTATGAAGTAACCATGCAAGATCTCTTGTGAGTTACGTAGTTACGTTCAAATGTCTTATATATATGCAAAATATTTAATATCTAATGACGCAAAATTAAAATTATTTTTTTCTAAAAAAACTGAATAACCAAATCGACCCGTTGAAACACCTTGTTGATTTTGATGGGATTAGAATAAACTTGACATATAATTTCCCAATTGTTTGGTAATATCTTATAGGAGTATAACAAGAAAAGGATTTTTTTAAAGACAAAAAGAGTATTAAGAGCTAGAAAAAAAGGGCATTAACTAAAAGAACAAACGAACAAAAAGGAAAAGAGATAAAATTGTGTTATGAAATGAAGTAAATCAAAATTTTACTTATAATATATGAAGTATGAAGCCTCTGTCCCAAACATGTGCAATGGAATAAATGGATACCCCACAAACTAAAAGATATTGACAAATCCTCTTTATTCACTTTGAAAAATGACTTAGATACAAAAAGTTTAGCATATGATTATGAAATGATCCTCTTATTATGAACCAAATATAATACATATTCTTCCTTAATTTTGGCAAAAAGTTCATTTATTTCAAAATCTAAAAAGGTCTACTATTAATAGGGTATTATATTTGAGTATAATTTGTGTTCCTCACTTGCATATGTTTGGAAACTATCAACACACACACACACACATATATATATAGAATATATATATATATATATATATATATATATAATATATATATCTTATATATCTATATATATTATATAGGGTATTAATGTGCGGATGTTTTTAACGACTTGGTCTCACACCCTGGTCTACGACTGCCTTATGTTGAGCGCCTACGAAACACGTTGCTGCGTGCTGTGTCGAACACCAGGTCCCGTGAAGGCGTTACAGGTGCTAGCTCTGCGGCCGTGTGACCGTGACCACTTCTCGCCCCTCCCGCCACTCAGTATGTAAGTAAAGGAGTGTAATCCATGCAGTTCCAATCACTTTGTTGAGGTCATATTTTCGTATCGTTCACGTTAGATTATGGACTAAAAATTATTTGCCAAAACATATTAATTTATCAAACTATTTATATCATTAAAATTTAATTTATCGAATTAATATAATATATCTAAAGAATAACCTAAAAAATCACATGATACAATAATTTAAAATAAGTGTTGCATCATAGATCAACTCACTCTAAATATGATTCGAATGCATATATAACAAAAAACTTGGCTTATAAAAAGTAGATATAATTTCATATGACAAAAAATGCAAAATGACCTTTTTTTGAGAGACTAATATTTTAATCCTACAGTTTAATGAGTTAATATTGTTGAACATTAATTTTGTTACATATTTGACCATACTTAAAACTTACTATATACTTAAGATTTCATGCCATTCATAGATATTCTTACCATTTTGCCAAGCAACAAATTTTAGTAATCTTTTGATCTTATTAAAAATTTGGTAATACAAATTTCCACATAACATTAAAAAAAGAAAGCGACATATCAATTAAGAAAGTTGCTTACTAATATTAAAGGTGGCAAATATTTTTGAATTTGAATTGGTTACTTAGACTTGAAATGATCACTAATAAATAAAAAAGTTAGTGTAAAAATGAGTTTTGTTATTTTAGTTAAATCAATTCAGTTATACTATATTATTAAATTTGTTTTCAAATATCGTCATAGAATCTAAAATTAAGTCATTCTTACAACACTAATAAGTGCAACGAGGATAGTAATGTGTACATAAGTATTATCATTATCTCTTTAAAATAGAAATATTTTTTAAAAAAATCGAGCACATCATAACTATAATGGACAATAATAAAAATTCAAAATCTATACTTTATTATAAATTTTTGAATTTTGAACAAAAATAAATAAGGGCAAATAAGTAAATTACATATGATTGGTGGGACATATTAGGGAATTAATGGCAATAGAAAAATTGTATTAATTTCAAACTCTGTTCCTCTCCCTGAGTTTTGTGTTTTCTTGTGCACATCACATAAGAAAACACACTGTATGATTTGCTTATCAAAGTAGAATCCAACAAATCACTTTGATTTCGTTCTTGTTCTAAAGTTTTTTTCTAACCCTCTTTAAATCCCCCTCCACATTTGTTGCTCTCACCATCTGACATTTTTACTCAACTTATACTAGTCCTCCCCCCCACCTTTTGTTTTTTTCATTGAATCCATTGATTCAACTTCTAGCTACATTCTTGTGACAATGGCTGTAAGTATATCTAATGATTTGTGAGATTGACTGTTTTCTTTTGTTGTTGTCATTTTTTTTCTGGTGCAATGTTTATGTATGGTTCTTGAATCTTGATAAACTTGTTTTTGTGAGGGTGTTAGTGAGTAAGTTTATAACATTTGAATGTTTTTGATGGTAAAGATGGGAACTTTATGTTAATCTAGATGGATGGTTTTTTGTCATTTGTGTTCATTTTTCAAGTCAGATCCAATGATCTGTCTTGAAGAGTTTTTGTTGTTACTTGGTTGAAGAAATGTGTGTTTAAGGGTGAAATGGGGGGTTTATTAGGCATTTAAATTTATGGGTTTTGCTTATTTTCTTGAATCTATATTGTATGTTTTTCACTTAGAAGTAGATCCTTTAGTGGTTTCTTGAAAGGGGTATTTTTTTTTATGTTGTAAAGATTTGATTAAAAGATTGGATTTTTGGTATGCAGACATCAGTGCAATGTAGGCCACAAGAAAGGACTTTAGGAATGGTGATGAAGGAAGTAGATGAAGATCTTGCTATGTTTCTTGAGATGCGACGTAGCGAAAAGGAAATGAATGATGAACTTGCTAAATGTGACTCTGAGGAATTGAATCAGCAATTAGGTATTGATATTTTAGATGTTTTATTTTTCCAGCATTGTCAATTTGTAGCAATATTTTCCCAGAGATAGAATATAAAATAAATGTAGTCTTGCCATTTGGTAGTTCTTTCCATCCCCACTTTAACATATTGTTATTAAATGCATGATCTTTAATTCTAAATCTAGAGTACAGCCAACTTTGGCTTTTTGTAGTCTGGCTTTGGAAGTTTTCTTTGTTTTTCAATTGTTGTATATGTATAAAGTTGGCATTTTTGTTAATTGCAGGCTCAGAGGTTGACTTCTCTTTGTTATCAAATGGGACATTAACAAAGCCTGCTAATCAAGATTATCTTTTAAACTCTGAGAATGACAAGAATGACTATGACTGGTATTCACTGCTATAACATTTCTGTGCTGGCCTAGGGATGAACTCATTTTGCTATTGTGTATTTTATCTTCTACTTTGACGCTTGTTATTTATTGTTTTGATTAAAAAAGAAGCAACTGAATAGCTTGTGCAGCCTCTTATAGTTTATGGACAGGCGGTATGTAAGTTTATTTGGGAGTTCAAAATGGCTAGTGTGTCGTGAGTTGGTAGCGATTTTGTTTTGAGGAAGTTGTTTAGCATTTTACTCTCCCCTTGTTCTTCAAAAGGACTAGTGTGTCATGGGGTGGTAGGGAAATTTTGTTTTGAGGAAGGTGTATAGCATAACTTTCACCCTTGTTCTTCAAAATGACTGGTGTGTCGTGGGATGTTAGCGCTTTTGTTTTGAGGAAGTTGTATAGCATTTTGCTTTCACCCTTGTTCTGTTCATAGGACTCTAAGCAGGTTAGTTACGAAAAACAAAAGCTAAAAAGAGAATCTAGGAAGGTTTTATGAGGTAATTTTTGGTTCGAGCAGCATCATGTTAGTGACCTTCACTTTTATATTTTTGTGGAGCATGGATAGTCAAATACTTCAAAGGATATACTAATTGGTAGTGTATATAATTTTTTAAAGTAAAAGCGTGTATGGGTAATGCTTTCTTGGCCTATCAAACGAATGTTATTGTTATAGTACAGATTTAAGGTGTTGAGTGCTGTCCTCTTCTTTCTTCAACTCTGTGAAATGTATCTTTTTGTTAAAGTTTTCTATGAACTATAGAAGTTTGACTTTAATAGGGACTTTTCACCGCAAAAAATAACTTATATAGTCATTGTTTAATCTGAACTTGGTCTAAATAGATCTTCTAGTTGTGGCTAACCAGCGATGTTGCTCTACTAGCATTCTAAGGTTTACCATCTCATACTTGGGACAATATGAATGAAAGCAGAACATACAAGCACATGCGTTAAGACTGAGCAAAATTCTGCACATTTATTTTTTGCACTGTAGGGACCATCATCTGTTGGTACATTTAAGCTTATGCACTTCCTTAAGACAGAGAATTGATTCTGCTTCATTTTCCACATCTTCGAGAAAAAAGAAAGTTATTCACCAACGTCTTACAGTCTAGTTGAATAAGTATGCTTTTAGAAATCAATAGAGCACATATGTTAAATTGTATATTCCTAGTTCCATGAAAATATTTTATCTGCTAATTTGTGGTTTTCAGGCTCCTTTCACCACCTCAGACTCCTTCAAATCCATTACCAGAGGTGGAGGAACAGAATATTCCGGTGTACCAAACTGTGACAAATTCTAGTTCAACTGGTCAAGACTGTAAAATTAAGGCAGATTCAAGTACAGTTGCTCCTGAACCTAAAATAAGCATTGAGCAGGACATAGTTCAGGTATGATGTACTCATTAAAGTTCCATTGAATACTTGTACGATAATATACTCATTTTAGTACTGCTGAATGCTGTTCAGTGAAGAAATTCTCTATCTTCTATATTTAGCATGGTGTTTCATTTATTTTGACGTATACTAAGTTTTGCCACTAAATGCTAATAGTGATGTTTTCGGTTGAAGAAATTCTCTATTATCACACTGTTACAGTTATTTTGAGGTGGATTGCAAAACAATATGTCAGTCTTAACTGCTAATTGTTGCAGCCTGCAAATTCACTGGAAGGGCTCCATTCAACGGGAGAGCCAGATATGTCCAGAAGCAAAAGCTCTTCTGCTGGAAATGGAAGGCCTACTTCGTCAGGGGGGAAAAAGGCAACTTCCACCAGGTCATCAACGCCTACTGGACGTCCTCGTAGTTCTTCATCCAAGCCCTCAAG
The DNA here is from genome assembly GCA_027704765.1 of Solanum habrochaites. Taxonomy (NCBI): domain Eukaryota; kingdom Viridiplantae; phylum Streptophyta; class Magnoliopsida; order Solanales; family Solanaceae; genus Solanum; species Solanum habrochaites. The sequence goes on along the minus strand of JAKWJA010002497.1, from coordinate 5,672,380 downwards.
AGCTTCTACTCCTACTTCAAGAGCGACGTTGCCTTCTGCTAAGCCTGTTGCTTCCACAGCAAGATCCTCAACTTCAACTAGAGCTGCTCCACGCTCTTCTACCCCAACAGGTAGACCCTCCAAACCAGCTGCTTCCAAGTCAGCGTCAAGGTCAGCAACACCAACTCGTCGACCATCCGCTGCATCATCCATTCCTATTGTATCAGTTTCTGGTTCTCGATCTTCTTCATCGACAAAAACAGGTTCCGCGACATTGAATAAAACTGCACCATCTCGGGGTACCTCTCCTACTGTGAAGTCTAGGCCATTGAAACCCTTGGAGACACCAAGTCTTTCGCGTGATTCTTCTGTCATTTCTAAGACATTGGTGCCTAAAAGGCCTGCATCTGCATCTAGGGGAAGACCAACTGCACCTGGCGCTCGACACTCTACTGCTAATGGAAAACCCAGACGGAAATCATCTTCTCCTTCCAGAGGACGAGCAACAACAGCTGCTATTTTAAGCAATGCAACTGCTCTACTTTCCAAGAGTAGGGGCTATGGTATTGAAAAAGATGACGTGAACCCTGTATTGATCGGCACACAGATGGTTGAAAGGGTAGTAAACATGAGGAAATTAGCTCCCCCAAAGCAAGATGATAATGTATCTCATGAAAATTCCTCCAAGAAATCTTTATCCCGAGAAAATTCAGGCTTCGGAAGATCATTCTCCAAAAAATCTTTAGATATGGCTCTACGACATATGGTACATACATAACTTCAATTCTCATTCATTCAATTCCATAAATACTCAAATTCAAAAGTGAAGTGCAATTTACTTGCTTAGAAAGTCTCGAGCATACCTGCATTGTAACACATTCTATTTCCCAAAATATTTACGTTTATGTACTTTTTATGAACAGGATATAAGACGAAGTGTTAATGGAACCTTACGCCCAGTCCTGACACGGGTCTCTGCTTCTTCAGCAAATGGTGTCCGGTCTAGCTCAACAAAGAACAAGACAGGTAGTGTTTCTGACTCGCCCCTTGCCACGAGCAGCAATGCTAGTTCAGAACCAAGTATGAACAATAGCTCTAATAACATAAATTGGAGTGAACCTGAAGATGATAACTTTGGTTGTGAGAGAGAACTATCGTCCCCTCGCTGACCTGTAGGACTTGTTATGATATTTATTCTTGCTGTGTGGTTTGATTATTTAATCTTGTTTGTTCTTGAAACTCCTACATTGAAAAATTGCATCTGGATTTATTTTTCAGGGATCCTTTGCAATAGTAGTAGCATTTCTTGTGCTTGTTGACTAGCAAAGATTAAACTTTTCTTGTAATTATAATGGAGAAAACTTAAATTCTTGAGCTATGAATGACTTACAAAATCCTTCTCTTTCTCATTTTGATGTAAGATTAATGACCTAAAGTTTCATGTCCATTTCATAGAAGTAAATTTCTCAACTGAGTCATATATAATAGCTTTTCCGCCAACAAATTGCTTCTTGGTATCTGTGCAATTACTTGAAAATGACCGAGGTGGTGGTTTTGGTACGAAAGGAAAATATTTTTTAAATCGATTCATTTATCTCAAAATTAAGGAAATGAGACTTCCCTTCAAAAATTAAGAGAAACATTTTTCAAAACTTTCCTCCAAATTCAAATTACAATTTTACTCGTTGAAAAAATATGTTTAAAGCTTATTTTAAAAATATTTTTAATTTCAATTTTTTATTTTTTCACCCCTGCTCCCTCCAGCCCCCCTACCACACCCCCTAAAAAAAATTGAGTAAATATTTCTCGAAAATGTTTTTCATCAAACACTAAAAATCTTTTCCACTCATAAACCAAACATGATAAACTAAGTAAAAACTTACTTATTTTTCATGAAAATATTTTCTATGAAATACATTTTCATTTCTTAACAAACACACCCTATGACAGGCAAGTTTGATGATAATATTCCATCTATTTCTACGTATAAAAAAAACAGCTCATTTTCTTCAAAGTAGAGTAAAAAAATTTTCAAAATCTTTTACTTAAATGTGGCTTAAATTTTCAAACTTTGTCTACAAAGTCTTTATTTGACTACCAAAAAGAAGTGGGATAGGAAGTTTTTAGTGATAATTGTATATAATATCGAACTAATAACCTAAAATAAAAGAGATTGGCTTTCCGTTTTATTACCCTTCATTTTATACATTTCGCTTCAACGGTAATATGTATAACAACTTAGACAGTTTTCTAATGTTTGCTATGAAAGTCGCAATTAATATCAACTTTGCTATAGACAGCCAAATATGAATTTGTTATTTGCTATAAAAGTGAAAGTTGGCCCCTTTTTAAACATTAGGAAAAGAGAAGTTAAGTTCAAAGTGGCCTCCATAAAATAAGGGTTCTTTTTATGAAGACTAACCAAATTAATACATTTTTTAAAATAATTACTGATTTTAACGTATTGTGTGTTTTTGTTTATATCATTAAGCAAATTGTGATAAATCTGTAATATAGGTATTAAAAGTGAATTATGTATGCATATATTGTGAATTAATAATTGTTTTTGAAATATATATTTATGTGTGTTGGGTAAAAGTTTTACACTTGTATTATAATTGTATTAAATGTGTGATACTATATTAATCCATCATTAAACTTTGTATTATACTGATGAATACTCCTTGTATCTTTTGTACTATGTATTTAACTTGTATTATAAAATGAATTAAAAATGGTCAAGTGCCAAAAAAAATGATATTGCTATAAATGTTAATATTTTTTTATTGCGTAATGTTTAATGTCAGTTTTGCCTCTTTTTAATCGGTAAATTAATTAGAAAATTTTTTAATTATAATGTATAATATTCTGTTATTTATTTTTTGTTATGTAACGACCATGTTTCGATCGTTTTGGCAAGCACTCCGAACTTTTTAAAATGTCTGAAAATACGTTCCTATAATTTAAGATTGGGTGGTTTGGACTATTCTATTAGATTATTAATTATTGGATAATTTTAATAATTTATTAGTTGTGGTTAAGAGTTATAGTAAATAATAAGTTGGTCACTTTTCACCACTCTTAAAATCATAAATAATTAGGAGGAAAAATTATTCTGAAATGGGAATAGGATTTAGCATTTAAAACCTTTATCTACAGCCTCAAGAAGCAATCATCTCATCTGTAATCCAAAATTTTACTTGAATAATTGTTTTTATATGTGCTGGTCATATTATTAGTTATAGAATTTAGCTCTTACTATGAGTATTAGAATTAGAAGATATATTTGGAACGGACGAGAGTTATACCGGTAGGTCGTAGTTATGATTATTATTATGTAATTATGCGTATGATATGTGAATCTCGAATGGATAGGTGGTATTAGGTTGGGGGTAGGAAAATTTGTTTCCCTGGGTTAATTTCCAGTGACTCATTATTTTGCATGAGACCAGGAAATTTGCCTTAGAACTCAGGTTCAGATGGGTCACATATATTGTCTAAATAATAATTGAATTGACAGGCTATTCCTCCCTTTCTCAAGTGAGAGTTAATGGAAAATAAGCTAAGTTAGGTTGCCTTGTGTTAGATCTGGATGCGATAAACTATAAGAAAAAATTGAATTTCATTTTAAGATTGGAATTACCATGGTGGGTATATTGTTGAAGTGTTTCGCTGCCACTGGTCCTTAACCAGTGCTTTAACTTTGAAATTGCAATGTTGTTATTATATATAAACTATTTTTGTGATATCTTGAGATAGTATTAAGATATAAGGTTAGTATATGCTATGAATTACATTAAAGTTATGCTAAGGGAGGAAATAGAAGCTGTACCCTTCGTTAAACTTTAGGAAATTGATTATAGAATTAGGTTAATTTGATGGGTATAGATATGCTATACACAGAATAATCGGAAGTGTTTTATGCCTTGTAACTTACAGAACTTATGTATATTTCTACTTGAAGAGTTGTAAGGGTGCGGAGGCATTAAGGAAGGAAAGGCATTGGAGAATAGTTTGCTTGACTTCGGGTTCTTCGGTGGAGTTAGGTTATGGTTATTGCTATTTGATAGATAAACTCTAAATAGCGTTGATATGTTTGAGTGATATTGTAAAGTCTCCTATGTACTATGATTGTGTGTTGTATTTTTGATTTTGTGTTTTTGTTGGTTGACCTAAAAGTTATGAACTATTGAAATTTTTAGATCTTGAACCATCTCTATATAAATGACGCCTTGAATAAGAAGTCTTTCTGAAATAAAATAATGAGATCATTGATCGGAGTGTCAATTTCCTACCGGTAATTATGGTGTCGTTAAGTGTCACGTTCCGACATGGTATTATAGGGATTTGGAGTGTCCGGTCCGACCAATAACATTAAAGCAAGGAATCTGAAGTAACTTAATATACTTATCTCAGGAACCTATTTTCCAATAAGTAACGGTGTGGAGATGAGTCCCACAGGTATGCTTGATGTTGTATGATGTTGATCCTATTATTGGTGTTTTTGTCGTCAATGGTTCATGTGTTTTGTTGCTTGTCACCTGTTTAAGTATTTTAGTTGATTTTATATTATTATTCTTATATATTGATTTCTATTTTGAGTTGACCGATTCTACCTACTCAGTACGGTTTCTTGTACTGGACCCCTTACGTATTTTCTTCTCTGAATTCTTTGTGGAGTGCAACACGTGGGTACACATCCGACTTCGCTCATTCCTCAGCTCCTAAGCCAGTCTCCAGCACATCAGAGTTCAAGGTTAGCTATTGATTTCTAGCTCGTCTTGATTCTCTCATTCATGTCTTAATGTCTTTGAATTTAGGACATGGACATCTTGTTGCTTATTTTGGTTTTTTCTTAACTATCTTAGACTTGTATTTGAGGTAGCTGTCCTTGATGGTGATTACTCCCGATTTGGGGACAATAAGTGTAAACTTATAGAAGCTTATTTAATTGGTTAGTTATAAGTTATTGTGGATCTTTCCGCATTATTTTTATAGTCATAGTTGGCTATTGGTAAATGTTGGGTTTAGATTTGTTGGTTCGCTCACCTAGGAGGTTAAGTGTGGGTGCCACTCACGGATTATTTTGGGTCGTGACATTGAATCAGCTCACTGAAAAAATGAAGGATAAAGGACTAAATTTTTTTATATGTTAGTGTCTAAAATTTGAAGTTTTTCCTATTTGGCTAGTAGTTTCATATACAGTTAATTCATATGTTTCTCTATTTATACTTTCGGTGAAGTTTGGGGAAGGGGGACTAGAATGTAAAAAAGTTTGACAGGCGTTTACCCATGAGTTTTTTTTAGTTTCAAAGTTATAGTTGTGTTTGATCATATTTTTTGCAAAAGTATTTAAAGTCTGATTTTTTTTAATATGAAATATAATTGAAATATGAAATTTAACTTAAATAATGTTATTACATAACATTTTAAAAATTAGGACATTAGAAAAGAAAAATTTATAAAATTAAAAATGGAATTTTGGATGTTCTATAAATTTCAAATACTACTTTAAGTTATATTCATAAATTTAATAATTCAAACCGTGATTTTCAAATAAAATAATTTTTTTTTAAAAAATGCAAAATTCTCATCATCAAACAAATCCTAATATAATTATGTGAGCAGTGGATTAGAGTTCGTTTTTTTTTTTTGGTTTTCTACCTGGTGTTTGGAGTGCTGGAGCCTAAGTAAATTCGAATCACATATATTAAGATGCATTCAGGGTGACGTTTTCAACGTGATTTCCTCCATATCTAGGGTTCAAACATAAGATCTCTGGTTAAAAGTTAGCAGTTCCACCACTGCAACTAAGTGTGTCAAATGGACAGGCTAAAATTGAAATTGGAATGAGTTGAAATAGAATTTGAATTGGGTCAAGACCCGTCCAAGTTTACTTTGATCTCAAATGGGCTAAAAATCAGATTGGGTCATTACCACCCAATTTAACTCGATTTATCTCAATAATTTTAACATATTGTTATTTAACTTTAATAAACACAATTTTGAATTTCAACTCACAATTTTTTTTTAAAAAAATGACAAATGGATAGATAAATCCTACAAAATATAAAATAAAGAGTAATTCATATATTTTATATAGGAACATACATTATGTAACACCCCGAGCTACCCCCAAGACGTGGACACAAAACCTAGGACCGCAAGTGATCCCAAGCTAACCCTGTTGGCATACGCACGAGCATACTAAAGAAATATAAACTGTTGGCAGAAAACTAAATCAAAATTTAGACCGAAAATGAGGAATACCCCCCAATTATCTATAACTGGATAAATGAAATTAATGAGTTTTAATACAAAGAAGTTATAACTTCAATACTAAGCTGAAACTATTATTCTGAAAATATCCCCTCTAAACTGGACTAGAAATACTGGGAACAAGCCCCAGTCTAATCAAGCAAAAACTGAAACGAAAAGACTAAATACTGAAAAAAACTCATGACTATTGCTCGGAGAATGAGGATCACCACTAGATCTGGCTGAACTTAAGATCACAAATCGATTATGCGTGAGTGGATGCTGAGAACATGACCCTACCTCACGAAGAAGATGTAGCGGCACTATGCGTCAGTACTTGAAATGCTGAGCATGTAAGATGGAATAAGCTGATAAAACTAACTGAACAAGCACAAAAACAAAAATATAATATCTAAACATGATATAGGAATTCGGAGCTACCCTGAATGCAAGGACCAATTTTAACATGCTGAAACTAATACATAAAGTAGAGTATATTGATGTAGGTTCAAGCAAAGAGAGTCTGACTGAACTCTGGAGCTACTAATAACCATAATACACCACATGAACTAAATGTGGAGTCTGATGTACTAACACCCACGAGAGGACCGCACAATACTCTGCCAAAGGTCTAAAGACTGTCTGGCATGTCACTAAACTGATTTGCCCACAGAGGGTGGACTTACAACCTACTTGACTAGTAGTTTGGGACTAATTGGGTACGCTGAACCCAGTCCACTCAGTATTATGCTACCCCAATGATTATGTAGTTATTGATTATTTCCGAATTTTCGGTAATTCTGGATAGCTCAAAACCGTACATGCAAACTGAGAATGCAGCATTTTGAATCGATAATGATGCATAAACTGAGGCATGTAATAACTGAATTAACTGAAATATCTGACCTAGCATGTGTAATTCAATAACTAAAGAAATACATAGCTAGGATTCTGAAATTCATGCGATAAACTGAAAAAACAACATGAATATCTGATTTGAAACATATAACTAATTAATTCATGATTCTGTTGAAGTTCTAGAAACCCTAGTTCTAAGCATGATACGGGAATCATGAATCTGACTGAAAACTAGGGTCCCAATTGGTGAAAGGAACCCACTAGTGAAATCTCACATACCTGGTGAAGAAATTCACGAAGAAACACTTAGATTTCGGGGCTGGAACTACTGGAAAATTATTGCGTTCTCGAACTAGGGTTCTTAACCTTTTTCTCCTTTCTTGCTTGTAATTTTCTAAGTTTTAATTAATGATTTGACTTAGCGTAAGTTTTAATTATGTTTCTAGGCTTAAACTGACTAAAGTCTAATGATTTAGGGTCAAAACGACGTATCTTAGGATTTAAACGAGGTAGAAAAAGACCAAAAGACCCATGGGTAAATTGTTGTCGGACCAAACAACGACCTGGACAGACGGTCCGTCGTTCGATCGACGTCCGTCGTTTGATCCGTAGGTTGGACCTGTTCGACAGACCTTTATTAAAACGGACATAACTTTTTACTCAGATGTCTGATTTTAGCAAGATCGATGGCTATGAAAAGCTAATTCAATTATCTATCTTTGGTAGGTCATGGGACACCTAATTCATTTTGTGCTGAGATTTATGATCATTTGAAGTTGACCCAACTGTGTTTCCCCCTTAACTGTCTATTAATTTCCACCTACTGACTGTAGGTCCATCTACACGTATTCGTGCTGGTAATCGTGGTTCCGCGAGAGTGGTTGAATGTGGTGTGATCGACGGACTCAACTATTGACCGTAGTTTTGACCTAACGGACCTTAGTCCGTCCGTCTTCGACACTTAGTTCAATTTTTTTTGGATTGAGTTCTCTGGGTGGTTCTTTCTGACCCAATCGACGTATATGCATTCGACGTGGTCAGGCTGCGGTCCGTCGCTGGTCACCGTCTGTTGCACCTGTAGATTTTCTGAAAAACTGGTTTTTGGTCTGTTTTTTATACGGGATGTTACACATTACATCAATGCAAATAAATTAATGAAATTAGAGATTAAATTGAGTTCAATTGAGGATTTTCTAAAAAAAAAAAAATTGAGATTTTCTTAAAAATTGAATAAAACTTAAATTAGTTGAAATTTTTGACACCCAATTTTTGACCCACGTTGTAAATTATTTATCGAGCTTCGTGAGTTTTGCAAATTAATTTAATGTTATTTATTTTATAAATCTTGCGAAAATAAGATAGATGGATATATATACATATATTAATATACATATATTTGTAAGTATATGTGTGTAACTTAAGACTTCCTTCCTCATCCCAACCCAATTCAAACCCAACGGCCCATCTCCCTTCCCAAATTAATTTCCACTCTGTCCAGCCCATCCCCCCCCCCCCCACCCCCCCCCCCCCCCCCCCCCCCCCCCCCCACCCCCCCACCCCCCCCCCCCCCCCCCCCCCCCCCCCCCCCCCCCCCCCCCCCACCCCCCCCCCCCCCCCCCCCCCCCCCCACCCAAAAAAAAAAAAAAAAAAAAAAAACCCCCCCCCCCCCCCACCCCCCCCCCCCCCCCCCCCCCCCCCCCCCCCCACCCCCCCCCCACCCCCCCCCCCCCCCCCCCCCCCACCCCCCCCCCCCCCCCCCCCGCCCCCCCCCCCCCCGCCCCCCCCCCCCCCCCCCCCCCACCCACCACCCCCCCCCCCCCACCCACCCCCCCGCCCCCCCCACCCCCCCCCCCCCCCTCCCTCCCCCCCCCCCCCCCCCCCCCCCCCCCCCCCCCCCCCCCCCCCCCCCCCGCCCGCCCCCCCCCCCCCCCCCCCCCCCCCCCCCCCCCCTTTTTTTTGTTTTTTTTTTTTTGGTTTTTTTTTAGTTTTTGTTTTTGGTTTGTTTTTTATTTTTGTTTGTGTTTTTTCTGTTTTTTGTTTTTTTGATTTTTTGTTTGTTAGTTGATATTTTTTTTGTTACGGGGGGATTAGGATTTTTTGGTTGTGTTGTGTTGTTTCCCGCGCCTCCCCCCCCTCCCTTCATCCTTTCTTCCACCCCTACACCTCAGGCCCATCTCCCTTTTCTTAACCCATCCAGCCCATCTCCCCCTTTAATAATAAATCCAGCCCACCCAAACCCTCCTCTAATTTCCTACCCTACCCCGCCCCAAATCTCTTGATCTCTTGACCGCCCTCACAACCCAAACCCGACCCAGCCCCTTTCCTTCTTCCCTTTCCCTTTGTCCAAGCAGCAAACCAAGTTCCCAGAAACAGAAAAAACGCAGAAACAGGAACCCAGCAGAAATAGACGCGAGGCTCCCGCGTCTCTTCCCACGCTCGCTCTCTCCTTCCCTCTCTCCCGCGTCTCCCCCATGCTCGCTCTCTCCTTCCCCTCTCGACAGAAACCCAGAAAAATAGACCTACCCCTGCAAACGCCAACAACCCCCCGAAGACTCCCATACCCTGTCAAGCAGGTCTGCAACACGCCAATCGTCAATGTCATCCTCGCCAGCACGCAATCACCTTGCTGGTTTGACCGAAATGGGATTTCAATTTTCGAATTCAAAAAAGAAAGGGGGTTAAGTTCTATATAAACCCCCTTTCTTCTTGAAAAAGGGGGTTGGACGATTGAGCGAAAGATTTTGGGTTAGCAATTCTTGGTGAGAAAATTTTCTAAAAAAAAAAAGACTCTGTTCTTTCCGTCTCTTGTTGGAATTTTGGGTTGGGAATTTTGTTTGAAATTCTGGGTTTGTCCAACTGTTTCTTTCCTGAGATAACCAAAATAAAGTTGGAAGAGTTTCAATCACAAAGGGTGTAGACGGATTTTTTTTAAAAACATTTTGTTCCCTGTCTCTTTCCTGTTCGCTTCAAGAGACTATAAGCGAGAGAAGTTTGGACCCTTCCGTTTGTCCCTGTTTTCCTTTCCCCTAAACCACACTCGTTCCGCTTGAAGGGGTCCTTTTGCGATCGTGTGTTGGAAGTGGTGGAAGTCGTCGCTGTCGCTACTCGTCCTCGTCTCATTTCGCTGCCCGGGAAAAGGTATCGTCATCTTCTTCTCCTTCACAATGTTCTCTCCATCTTTTCTTCTACACTGAGATTCTTTTTTTTTTAATGTTTGAAAAGTTTTTATCTCGTGTTTGTTGGCTGTTAATTGTTGTGTAGTTTATAATATGGCGCGCTTGTTCTTAGTTGTGTCATCATATTAGTTCCAACATCGAGTTAAAAACTTTCGTGAATCTATGCTCGATGCTGTGACCTCTCCGTTTCAAATCTCTTCACGTGTTTTGCTAGCTTCGAGCCCCAAAGTTTCTGTTCATTTTTGCTTTCGTTAATACTGTTTTTTCTCTCGAGAAATGAAGCGAAAGCTTGAAGGACTGAAGAGTGGTGGATGAATGTTATGTTATTGAGTATTTGTTTTGATACAATCGCTTGTCTTATCTACCTCAATTTTCAGGATCCCACGAGGTTGTTGCCATACATTTTTCTCTAAATATGTGATATTTTCCGTCTTAGCATTCTATGCTGTTTTATATGTCCTAATTAGTCTCTTTTTCCAGTTTTTGTGATTGACCTGTGTTCTCACGAGTGTATTTACAAAATATGAGTTGTGTTCTTTTACAATGGCTTCCGTTGATGATCTACTCCACAAGATTATAGTATTAAGCGGAGGGTTTAATGCATGTTTGTTTATCTTAAAGATATGCCTAGTGTATGAAAAAATGGGTAAATAGTTTTGTTGCTTCACCCTACCCTTCTCTTCCTGCCGAAGTTGGTAAAATATGTTGAACTCCCTCTCTGGATCATGCCTGAGAGTTCATAAAGTAGGAATATTTTACTAATTTATCCATTGGTTTTGCTCTTGTTCTACAAGCATAACTCTTCGTGCTATACATATTCCTCTCTTTTTACTCTGTTTATCAGGTCTCCTAATGCATTTTAATGAATCGATTATAATGGTCTGCTTCTTCTAATTAGCTTGGCTTCTTTGTATTATATCTATCTGAGCATAGATGCTAAGTCTTCATTAGTTGGAATTACTGCCAAATTAATAGCCCAACTATTCTCCATATCATATTTAGTTATCAAAAATGAATTGTTTCAATTGTGCACGAGTGTTTATTTGGTAAATGGCGCAACATGCTCCCTTACATTTGTTTGAGTCTAATTGTTGATGAACGGTATGTATTTCCATAAATATAATGTGGGGGGGCCTTCCATAGTTGAACATCATGAATATATGTTACTTCTAAGTGTCACATTGCCAGATCAACTGTGTAAGCTTTAGTGATTCAATTTGCTTTCTCTTTAGAGTCACACGTGCGTTTCAATTTGAACCCTGAAGTAGCTTTCTTTTAGTTAAAATCTTGTTTGCGTTAAGATGTTATGTTATCTTGTTTATTATATAACCCTCATATGCTAAATCCTGTCATTTTATTGATGTGAATGAAATTATTCGTGAGTCCCATGGACTTCGTTACCATGGCTCTTGCACTTCCTCGTGGAGCCATAAAGGCTCGAAACATATCCTCGTGTCGTAGACCTCCCTCAAAAACTGGCGTACAGCGGAAAAAGATGTCAAACGGGTGCTGCTGGAAATACAGTTTTTTTTTTGCAGAATTCTGACTGCATTTTTGTGGAGCTTGTAAACCAGCTTATATACATCGTGTTATACATGTATACATGCGAAAATGACACCGGAAGTCCGAACTCGAAATCTGCGGCGATTGGTTTGGAAGTGAAAATACGCTGCCTGAAAAGGAATTTTCAACTCTCGAAAGTTGAAAAACGGCTGATATTACAGCCTGTATACACTGATATACAGAGCATTATACCTTAAATAGGTTAAAATATGAATGCCGCAGGCAGTGCGAAAATGCGAACTCCATGAAGATCGAAGGTGCTCGTGGAAGGAGTATTAGAAGATTTTTTATTATTTATAAGTTGATTTATTTTGGGCATAATTAAGCCCTTGGCATTTTTACTTTCCGTTATATTTATTCTTGTATGTTTAGACAGGACAGGTACGAAGAAAGAAATGGGTTAAAAAAACCCAAAAGAAGGTGGGTTCAAGTTTCGGGCAAGGCGCACAGGCCCAAAAACTTGGCCCAAATCTCGCTCTCCCTCTCCTCTCTTGCTCTCTCTCGTTTATTAGTTGCTTACGGGCTTGAATATCGTTAGTTTAGAGTTAGGAAAACCCAAACCCTATCGAACGCTTTTCATTTTATCAATTTTAAAAATTTAAAATTAAAATCGAAAAAATGAATATTTCAAAATTCCTAAAGCTTGTTTAGATAAAACCTTAGGAGATAGTAAGATTAAAAATCGATTTGAAAAAAAAATAAAAAAAAATAAAAAATAATAAGAATGTTTTAAAAAATTTGTAAATCGCCTCCTAAGTAATTTAATAAGGGAAAAATGGACAAAAGATGAAAAAAAGTCAAATAGTTATCGTCGGAAACCGTAGTTAGCGGAGTGTCTTAGGTGCCTTACTTAAACACCTCCTAAGACACTAATATGAATCCCCGAACCCCTAAAAATTTTTCAAAATAATTTTTCTGTTTAAGTTATTTGGGCCAGAAAATCGGGGACCGACCACGAACGCCCCCGACCCCATACCTCAGTATCAAGCCCGCAACCCCCCACAACCTCACTAAACATTCCTACCGTCTCTAAACCCTCACTCATTCCCCACTCGCCCCCCCCCCACCCACTCCTCCCCCGCCCAGCACCCTACTACCCCCACCCATCTTACTCCAGCCATCCCACCACCCACTACCTAACACTCTCCCGAGCTCCCACCTATCCCCACAGCAACCCCCTCCCTCACACAAATTCCCCTTCCAAACCATCACACAAAAACGCCACTTATAGCAACCCCGCCTCTCACCCACCGATAGTCCACGCTCCCCCACACCCCTCTACAGCAACCCAAGCCCCCTAACGTCACACCTATATCGCATCCCCATCCCAACACAAAACCTCCCAACATATCAAACGCATGGTACCACTCAACCAACAACCCACATCCCCATCCCGTCTCAACACCCGCAACCAACCCCCAGCCACACCGCCCACCACGACATCACATCCCCCCCAAGAACTCCGTCAACCAAATATCCACCCAACCACACCCAACAATACAAACAAACCGACACACGCCCCCAAACCCCCCCCCTTTACTTAACCCAACGAAGCACCCAAAATTTCCCACCAGACAACTGAAATACCACCCCCTTCATGACAATTCATGGCCTTCTCTCAGCGCCGATCCCTGCCCTACCTACGCACCACCCTCATCGAATACCCACCCTACAAAAACGCTGGCAAATCAACCCCCACTACCGCCCAACACACGCACATATATAAACCCCGACACCACCCCCACACCCCTCCCACCCCCCCCCCTCCCCAATACCTACTCCATAATTACATCACCAACTGTCCCGAACCACCCCTGCTCCCCCCCACTCAACCGCTTCACATCCATAGGTCAACGACCCGCACGTAAACGTTATCACCCCTCTAGCCTAAACTAAGCAACCTACAAACCACCCATACCTACTCTACACCCACAACCCTCACCAACTATTACCATCTTTCGACCCGCACTCAACGCCTCCAACCATCAATCACTACGCCCACATACAATTCCTGCACCAACAACACGCCCTTTCACGTCTCAGAAACCACATACCTCCACCACCAACTACACTACCCAACTACACACACCCGCCCCTACTCCCTTACTACTCCTACCCCTTTCGTATAACACAAGATCCCGCCATAACATCCCTATACTCCCGCCTCCCAACACCGCCCCCCAAACAGATTCACCCTGACTTCACGCCGCACAACCATCCCTTACCAGCACTCTCCCCAAATCCCCCCCAACATCCACATCTAAACTCTTCAATACCGCTAGACCCTTTACCCCTAAACGACCTCCCCCTCCGCCTCCCGAAACTAAGCCACCCCCGCCCCACACCCCCCCACACGTACCCCAAAACAACATACACCCCACACTCACCCTAACCTCCCACTAACCCCCACCAGTCAACCTAAGGTCTAACCTTTAATAAAACCATTTTGTTCGCACCCTCACCTAAACCACACAACCCGCACAACATCCTACCAACGCACATTCTATTCCCACCCCAGCACCACTTTCTCCTCCACACCGAAAACCCCACACACACCCCCCCTGACGGTCTTACCTCTCCGACCACCAACTCCTCAACAATGCCCTCAATATCAACTCTCAGGAAGATTCACTTCCTCTGACCCCCAAAAACCTTCCTATCCCAAACAACGCATGCCCCCAAAAACATGCAACTGCACGAGCACCACCCCCAACCATATTAAACCCCCATCCACCATACACCGAATCCTATCCCACTCACACATAACCACCTACGAGCCCCTACACAACATCTACGCACCCAACCTCGAGTCGCAGCCCTCCCTCCCCCCGACAAGCGACCATCTACAACTACATCTTTTCGCCTCACCTAATCCTTCTATCCAAATAGCACATCCCGCCGCAATCAAACATCCACCTCATCACCAGCGATCTTTCCCCCACGCGATAGACCCCGACTCTCCACAACTATAACCCCCCACAACTACAACCCCAAACAACACATAAAACCAACAACAGAAAATCCCCATCCCACACACACGCCCGTCTCCCCCCCTTTCCAACACCCGCAACCAACACCCACATCCCACCAACCTAATGTGTACAAATTCTCAAGAGCTACCTCACACCCTCCCCATCTCTATTACACACCACCCCGACTAACCTACAACTTCCCGCACTCATCATTAAACATACCATATACCGAATCTGCCTATATCCCCCTTATCATCCCGGGATTGGCAGGCTTCATCATTTCACCTCAATCATCGCGCGCATTATCTCCCATCACAGCTTGCAGAACCCTGACGGATGTCTCTTGCTTTTCTCTGTTGTCTTCTCACTACATTAGATTAGAAGAACTAAAAGTCTACGAGCCAAGTGTAGAAATGTGGTGATACAAACAACACCTACACCCCGACCTCCTAGTATATCAACACCCCCTGATCACCCACAACAACAACCCTCCATACACCACCACCACTCCCCCTTCCCTCTCAACTCTCTCCCTCCCCAGCCATCACACCTCTCCCATCCAAAGAACACAACCCCACCCCCATCCACAACCTTCACTACACACACGCCGCCCATAACACCATGCCTCCGGACAGGCCCCTCATTCCCAACAACCACTACTCACCCCAAATACACCTTACCCACATCCACCCACACCCGGTAGGACCATCCCACACTCCCTAACTTGCCTCTCCACACACCATCTCAACACCATACACCCTTACAAAAACCGACGACCCCTCAACAACCCTCGCTCCCCAAAACTCAAATCAACAGCAAACCTTCCACTCCTTCAATCCCTTACCCTACAAACAAACTCACTCGCCCCCAACCAACTACCAACAAACACCATCACCCGAAGGGCCCCTTAAAAACCCAAACACCAGACAATACCTCACACCACATACCCCCAGCCACTTATAACCTACCCAAAAGCACCACGCACCACCAAACCACACTCTACAGAACCTCATCCCCACACACAATTCACACAACGACTATACAAACCCAAATAACTTGCCACAGATAATCCATTCTTCGTCAAACCAACACGACACAGGGTCCCCACCCACCGCATATACCTACTCAGCTAACATACCCACCTACTACCTCTAAATTCTCACCCCAATCACCCTCTTTACTAATTATTTACACCAGGCGCCCATAGAGCTAGACCACCCACGAAAATGACTACCTCAATATCCGACAATACTCGTTACCCACGAAACCCACCCTCGCCCTCGATCAATGCAACCTGCAAGCCTGCCAACACTTCAAACCATGATATTTCAACCAACCATCGAATGACCCCACCACTCCAACGAGTCTTCCTGCCACGAACCAACCATATCCTAACAAACCAACCTCAATAAAAACATAAACTGAAACAAACGCTCATGCTTCACACCTCCACCCAAACAATGGCCCCGAAACACACCATCTACTCCCCCATACCTCCCATCACCGCAATAACCATACCTATACCCTTTTCGCCGCAACCACATACATCTACTCAACGCAACCGCGAACCCCCCCATACGGCCCACTCCCCCCCAATACACTTAACACTTTCCTCTCCTTAGCTCAACCCTTACTTACGGCCGGTAACCCCACGTCTACCTATACATCCTTACCAACATCCTCCAACCCAACAATCCTCACTTCAATGGAGTGACCTCCACCCCCCTCAAACCCCCTACCAATTAACTACTAGAAAACCGACTCACCCTAGCTAAACCACCAACACCAACCTCCCCCCACCCCTCCCCCACACCGACAAAATATACCTTCACCACTAGAGAGAACCACCCCCCACACCACTGCCAACCACGGGCCCCAGAAAATCCTCACGCAACACCACCATCACAAAACCGCTCCACTACGCTACACGCCCCCATCCACGACACGCCCCCCAACCCACCGTCCAACAAAACGCCCCACACCAAACCAACCATCTGACGAACAACTTCACCCCACCGTAACCGGTTAAGAGAATCGGTTTCTCTCTCCTCTGCGGCCGGTGACGGGCTACCCCCTTGTCAGTCTCCCCCTTTTTTTTTCTTCATCGCCAACCTTGCTAACCCCCTACACTCCTGTCTTTTTTCCTTCTTTTTTTGATTTTTCTGTAAAAATGTAAGTGGCGACTCCATAAAAGTCGAAAAATATCTTCAAAATCAAAAAGAATTTTTCGACAAATCACTCCTTTTTTTCGATAAAACAAAAATTTTTAAACTCAATTCAATAATTTTGAGTCAACCCGTTAAAATTCCAAACAAGTTATCTATAGTTGAGTTCGTTTTTGACATCCCTAACTACACCACAATCCAGGTCAGAGGGTTAGAGTTTCTTTGGAGTTAAGTAATTTTCGCATGGAGTTTTGCAATCATACAAAGACAATAGCGGGACCCTAAATCCAAGGTAAGATAAGATAATTTCAACTTTACTATTTCATTCCTCCGATATTATTTATCATATTGTGTTTTATAAAATTCAATTTGATTAATTTTTAAAATTAAATTAGATTACATCAATTCGATATTTTAAAGAGATAAGCATAAAAAATACACCTAAATTATACCTTTTTTTTTAGTTTCATACCTAAAATATTGAAAGTTTGAGTTTCATACATAAACTATTACTTTTTAGTTTGAAAAACACATCTCTCTCTTTTATACCACTCTCATCATTGTATGTGTAATACACTCTCTCTCTCTTTTATTTAAAGAATTTCTACATCACACTTCACATGGACAAAATATTCAACCTTGACAATAAATAAATATAAATTATTAATATTAAGCTAAAATAAAAAATTAAAAATATTATAAAAATAATATTTTCTTATAAAATAAAGATGTTAAAATATTTTTCTTACCCACACCATTTTTTAAAAGTTTTGATTTTGCTTAAATTTCTTTATAAAAGTATTCATTTTTTACTCATCTCTCCCCTCATCAAATACTAAATGAGATTATTGTATTAGTTTAGTTTCTTAAAATATAATTCTACCCATCCCAATTAACCAGACTGCAATTTTTTTCCCCCTACAGGGGAAAATTAAATGTAGAAATCATTTTGTACTTTGCGCCGCTACAGACTTTTCATATGTTAAGTTTGTTATGGTATATTCGATATACTAGTTAGAAATTTTTTTCTAAAAATATATGCCACGGGCATAATCTAACAAAGAACAATAGAAAAACGTAAAACAATAAAACTTAGGAGCGGAAAATTAAATTGGATAGGGTAGATTTTTAGATTTTTAACTGAATATATCAATTTCTATCGGGGAGGTGGGGATGAATGATGAAATATAGTTTTTTACAAATATTTTATTATAAATAATTTTTTTTTAAAAAAGAATGGGCGTTGTCGCAGGGGAGGGGGGTACATGGCGGAGGTGGTGGAGTGGGAGTGAGATAAAAGAGGAGAGAGTGCACTAACATACCACTGCAGGTATATATGCTCAAAACTCAGAAGTGATAGTTTAGGGTATGAAACTCACACTTTCAATAGTTTAAGGTATGATATTAAAAAAAATGAATATTTAGGTGGTTTTGCATACTATCTCTATTTTAATAAAAAAAAATAGATATTCTAAAACTATATGAAAAGTACTATATAAATTGCAATGTTGCATATTAATATGAGAAAAAAATATATCTTAAAATGTTAGTCAAAGTTTTTTTATATTTTGACTCTAAAAATAGAAACTATGACAAACAATACCGGACGGGGGGAGCACTTGATGATATTTGGAAAAAAAAGAAAAAAAAATAGCATTTGGAGTTAAATTAAAAAGTATTATTGTCTGTGTCCCAACTTTTGTGATATATTTTTTTAGAGTTCAAACAATTTAAATTTAATAAAATTTATGTATTTATAAATTATACAAAAAAAATTATAAACGTAATAATTGATAATTTAAAATACCAAAAAGATTTGAAGAATTTGAAAATAATATTGAAACATGCATTTTAATTGCAAGTGGCCATCAAGCAAGTCTCGTCATTGTGTTTCTTTAAAAAAGAAAAAGAAAAAAAGAACTACCGACACCCTTCAAATATGTTAAATAAAAAATAAACGTTTTTTTCATGTAGTAATAGTAATACTTTATATTTTTTGAAAGGATTATATTGTTGGAATTATCTATAATAATAATAATAATAATAGTAGTAGTAGTAGTAGTAATGGTGATGAAATTTGTATATGGTGAAGTTGTGTCCAGAAAATATTATGTGAGATAACTGTGCTTTGTGTTTAAAATTATTTCATATTATAATATTTTATCTAAATTATAATTAATTTCAATGCAACTTAAATACAAGTATTATTTCCCTTCACCGACCAAATGATATACAATTATGCGAGATTAGTGGTAAAGTGGGAATTACAGTCACGCTTCGGCAACATAGTTAAAAGCAGAGGAGGGGGGGGGGGGGGGGGGGGGGGGGGGAAACGGAGAGAAGAGGATTTTTACGATAGTAAATTTTTTTGAATAATATTTCTAAATGAGGATGAGTTGTAGAGAAAAATGATACTTGCTGAATATCCTACACTTAATTAGAGGATATATGTAAGTCTTTGTCGTACTCATTCTTATTTATTTATTGTTTCAAATATGTTAATATAATTATAGTTATCGTATGATATAATTATTTGTTTCCAAATAATAGATTGAAACCATGTACTTTATAGAGTATAAAGCAATATCTAGGGGCCGGTGTGGATGGGCTTAATAAAGCAGCTTTAAAAAAAGTATCTTATAAATTGTGTTGTGAAACATTAATTTTTAAAATAATAAGCATTATGTGTTTGGAGAAAAGTGTTGAGTTGCGATGACAAACGTGAAAAGGGAAAAAAATGCGAAAGAAAGAGATGTTCGAGTTATGTTGTTAATTTGGAGCTTAGATTGTTAAAAATATTAAGGGCAAAAGATAAAAATGTGGTAAACCTTAAACAGCTTATAAGCTAAAAAAGAAAAAGCACCCCTACCCCAAGCTTAAGCTTTTAACTTTGGCTTACAATAAGTTTTTTTAAATTAAAATAAGTATTTTGAGTATTGCCAAACAGCTAAATAAGTCAAGAATCAGCTTTTAAGTCAAGTTTGACAGCTTTTAAGCTGACCAAACAGGCTTATGTTTATTAGTCCATTAATAAATGATAAGAAATCTTATCTTTAACAAATTATCTTGCATTAAAATAAAAGAAAAAATGAAAATAATGTTGAAATTTAAAGGATGAAAAATGAGATTGTGTTATGAATCAAGCTCTGAGAATATAATCATAAACAGAAGAAGACGAGAGAAGTAGATAGAAGAGGATTTTTCTTCTTATTCAAGTGTATGTAAGTCTCATCTATATATCATACAATAATGAATAAACAATCTTATTTATAGAGTGAGAAATCACTCCAAAAGTCATCATATTAAGTATCATAATAAATAGATACATTCTTACCAAAAAGGTTCATGAAACCTATGAATATGATGATTGTTCTTGTTACCAACTTTGGGACTATCCACTCATTCAGATGGATATTATAAACACTCCCCCTTGAGATGTCCATAGATAAGTGTCTCGTTAAAATCTCTACAGAAAAAAAACATGTGCGGGAAAAACATCTCTAGTGAAGGAAAAAGAGTACACTATCTTTTGATCGCACTATTTGTTCCTCTTAAAAACCTTACAGGAAAATCAGTGGGAAAACCTCGGTCAAGGGAAAAAGAGTGCAACGCGTAATATACTACCCCTTGATTAAACATCACTTCTCTTTGTCATGATGTTCCAAAAAATTCGTAATTGTGGTTGGTAGATTCTTTTTCAAAGAAAAAAACCACACATTTTCTGGAATATGATGTGTCATTTATCGCAACCAGACGCACTTTCGACTTGTTTCATGGAGGGGGCTTTTATTTTGCGTCAGCAAACATTGCCTTCCTTTATGGATCGACAGGATTTATTATCTGTGCCTCACAGGAAAAAAACAAATAGCGTGTTTGAAATCGTTTGTTTATGCGGATCAGATAAAAATATTCTGGATCTGCAAAACAATCAATTTTGATCTTGCATTCCTCGGAAAATAAACCCAAACTATAGTCCTTTCGAGGATATTCAATCATTGTGCCTCAACACCATTTCAATGTCCGTTATTGGGTGGAGAACTGAATCTTGCCAGTAAATTACTGCAAAACAAATATCTGGCAAATTCAATTGTTAGTAAGATGCACTAGTGCCCTGATGGCACCACAAGTAGAGTTTCATCCAAGAAACTCTTATCTTCTTTTTGAAATCAAAACTGAATCATATTTATGTCAAGTGATTTCATAACCATTGGGGTACGTAATGAAGCGATTTATCATATAAAATTGATCAAAACTTTTTCAGGATGTGCACTGTTAGGACAAATATTTCATTTGTCAAATTATCAATCTGTAGGTCAACACCCAAAAATTTATCCTTACCAAGACCTTTTCATAAAAAATACAAGGACAATTAGGGGGGTCATTCTTTTGTATCCTTTTTTTCCTGACTATTTCAACCATATAAGGATTGCTTGAAGCTTTATGAAAAAGTTCTTCAAACTCTATATGTTTCAGACACCGCGATATTGGTTCAAGGATTTTCATATAAACCTCATTGCTATCTAGACATTACAATTATTCATTACATGCATTCAGTTTTTCATATGTTGCCAATCAAAACAAACCCATCTGCATCCACCAAAGGAGAAGCATCCAATAATGTTAGGATTTTGCGAATAAAATATTTGATATCTTACGGTTTAACTATCGCAATAATAATTTATTTGTACACCACTGACATTATACCTTGAGTTATGGACTACTAGTCAAAAGTCCACTTTCTAAGTGAACAAAATATACTTGAATTCTGCATTTTTACTTGGCCAAAACAGTTATCTTTATGTCCACACTATATGACAGATTGAATTCAAGATCTCGTCACATTTAATCACTGAGCGTACCTCATACGATACTGTGATGGTTATTTGATTTATCGATCCAACAGACATAACTTATCGCATCTCTTATTTTTTCATTTTATTTTAGGTACCTGAACATTTTTCAAGATTTTATGAAGTGTATGCAATTGTGCGCTTTCTCCTCTTTTTATAGCACTTACCTCATTATCATGACCATATTGATCATTTTCTCCTCCTTCTTCAATAAATTTTATATTTGGAAGCGAGATATTGGTCTATTACGCTTCTGGCGTATCATCGACTCTATGTCCTTCAAGGACTTCACATTGGAGCATTTGCAGTGAATTATATCATAGGGCTCAGTGCATTCATCGGCAACTGATTTGCCCACATTATGCAACTGAATTATCCCTTGAACTTTACGTTCACATATTTATTTAACGAGGAGGATCTAGAAATCATGAATTAACCTCACACACAATTTTCAAGGCAATCAGCTACTCCCCCTAATGTGGTAGAAAATCTCACATTCATTCTAACCATTGAAAAGTCATCTTGTGCGTGGTTGGAACAATTAAAATCATAACGGACATTCAAACATTTTAGATGAAATTATAGGGTCTGACCCTGAACCAATTTAATGGGGGAAACCTTGTTGTTGATGCATACATGTGTTGCCTAAATGTTAAATAAAATTATCTCTTACCCAAATCTGATTTGCGGAGTTTTGTTTCTCATAACCGGATTTAGTTATAATTGAGGATACAATTTCTACTAAATCACAGCTTTATCAATATTAATTCATAGTTTGAAACGGTGCTCTTTAATTTTAACAGTCGAGCAAACAAACCTTACAAAAACCTGTATGTAAGTTGACAACAAAAATACATGTGGACCATCGCATAGATGCATTCAAATCATATAGTTCAAATGATCACATGACAGGTTGAACAGGCCATAATACCCTTTTAATGTTCCAAAAAATTTTAGGGGGGGGATTGCAATCCCAACCCTTATTGGGTACAATGATCATTTTATCAGATAGGAGAACAAGCAACACAAGAGAATTTGAATAATCTTTTTTCTTCATAATAAAACCACCTGAATTCTCAATCACGTTGCATCACATTAATGGAAATGGTCAACAAGTAATCCAACTGTATGTTAGTACATGATAATTTACTTTTACAGTGATTCATCAGTATGTACATGTTTGTATGGAACAAACAAGAGCAAAAGTTAGAGAGTTAATAAATTTACCATAAACTTATAACCCTTTCGGTTGTAGTGATTTATAGTCTCAATATTTATTTTCAATTCATCCGAAACTTAAAAAGTGTCTTTGAGACTTACTACAACCCCAAATTATGCCTTGTAATAGCACCAACTCGTGACACACTTCAATAATTTGTGTACTATCACATATGCATGACACATCCTATGGTGAGCATCTCTTCAAGAGGAAATGATATTATTATTGTCATGGTCAAAATCATTACGAAAAATCATTCTTGCTGACTTTTGTTGTACCATGGTACACAACCAATGAAAATTTTATTGCCCACAATAATGACCACAATCTTATAGGCAAGAACTATTTTCTTTCTTTTGCCCTTTCGGTTATTAGTTAGCAATAAACAACCAATAGTGACGTAAAAACGTACAATTAATACAATTAGCCCTTTCTGGCCAAATAAAATTTATTTCCTCTCAAATCTCCGTTAGATATAAGAAATGAATATATCATTTTTTTTCTCAAACCTTCCATTAGAGCGTGAGTTGTGGCATATATCCAACATATAATGATTTATCACATCTGGACTCTTCTCTGATAGAATGGTCGATCATTCACAATCTCATCACAAGTAACATTCTATTCAAGGAATGGACTATTATTTATATGTTACTTCATAAATTTGCATTATAAAACACCTTGTCAGGCTTTAAAATCATTCAATTTCCATGACACACATCAACATCCACTTTGAAGATCAATGTACCATCACTTTATCTCTGGTCTTTGTGAGGAGAATTATAAACTTTCAAATATTAGGTCGACACACATTCACAGTCCTAATGATCTTTCATACCATTTGTAATAAAAATTGTCTTCACATTTTGAAGAATATTTGAAGAACTCATAGTGTTCTTCCTGTTTTATCATTACCAGAATGATGAATATTATAATTAGGTCCCTCCACACCCTTATTCTGTTTGTTTTTTATATATTAATTATTTGTCATTTTCAGACGAATCTCACTGTACCACATTCATATGATTGAATGGAGCCAAGTAAACAGGCGTGATTTCAAAGTATCACATGTTGTACCAAATTCTTTTAGGAATGGAGCAAATTCAATATGATGAATCAAGACATTTCACTCACAAAAAATAATCGAGATTTTTCTTAGTCATCATTTTAATCATCGTAACTATGGTGAATTGATTGGCGCAAATTTCAATGTCGTACCAATATAGGCGTGTTTGTTACGCCCATAACTATATGGGACTTGAAGCCCAATCACGGCTTACATCAAAACTATCATGATGTCTTACCCTTTTGGTGCGATAGAACTTAAATCCTATCGTCTTATCTCAAAATATTTTTCATTATGGTGCATCCGGGACTTTAACCTGATGGCTACTCTTTCGTGCGATGAAACTTGAATCCATCGTCTTACACTTAACCAAAGGTTATAATAAACCAAGGTACAACAGACTCACCTTGAGTCTGTCAAAAACACAAAATAATCACATGTAAACTCGTGCTATTAAAATTTGTTACCTTTTCTATTTAAGGAACAATTTTGTTAGCCTGTCATATTCAAACCAATAGTAGTATATGTCTTCGTTTTCTGATAATTGCCAGTGACTGAATACTATTCTATTCTAAATCATAAAAAAGATTTTAGAAAATACGTACCTGATTTATTGCAAATAATTACATTGATTCTCATAACCGAGAGCAATCAAAAACATGAGTTGAAGAACGAAAAATAAAACTCACCCTCAAGGCTTAGAGTCTCGTGCTGATAACGTTTTATAAAATCAAGCTCTGAGAATATAATAATAAAGAGAAGTCGATTAGAAGATGATTATTTCTTATTCAAGTGCATGTAAGGTCCATCTGTATATCATACAATAGTGTGAGCAATGAACAATCATATTATAGAGTGAGAAAAATCACTCCAAAAGTCACCCATATTAAGTATCATAATAAATAGATACATTCTTATCCAAAAAAAGTCATGAAACTAAGTAAATATGGATTGGTTTGTTCATGTGTCCAACTTTATTGGACTATCCACTCATTCAATGGATTTATAACAGTTGCAAAGGTTTTGACTCTCATGTCTTGATTTTTAGTATTTATTTTTTCACAAATCATTATATTCTCTCTCCTTTTATATTATCCTATCATTAATTGTTTTGCAAGTTGATTCTTTTATAGAGCGTAATTTTCTTATCTACAGTTAGTGAATCTATTATTGAATTATCGTAAGTGATATATAAATATTTTCTGTCATATTGTTAGAATATTAGTGCTTCTGTCATTAATAAACTAGATATATAATTCGACATTTATCAACGAATAAGATTGTGCTACGTGTTTCTATTTAGTCTTTCATTAAAGTAAAGAGCATATATGCTTTAGTTTATGGACGACATGAATACGAATATTCCAAAATAATAGATGGTATCTACATACCATCTATGATAGTTGAAAGATTTTTTTGTCATTTTTCTACTTTGTTGTTGCTACTTCCTCTTCTACTTTATCTCTATTTGTTATTTCAAAACTGAAATACCTTTCTTCCTCGTTCATGCCCACAATTCTCTATTTTTTCACTTGCAATATTTGTGTCAGCTTATTTAATCTATCAATTAAGATACACTTTGACGATAAATATTTAGTAATTTGATATAATTTTTTAGGAATTTTAAAAAAAATCAATGAAGAAAATAAGATATGTTCTACGACAAATAAAATTGTGCAGTGAAATTACCATCCCAAAAGTTTCAAATGAATTGATGGGCAAAATGTATTATTCACGTATATGAAAAATTATATTCTATCTCGATTAATTGTTTATCATGTATTAATCATAGGACATTTACATACTCTATCAGAAAATTCTAGTAATGAAATATAAGAGAATTTTTTACCAAACTAAGTTATTATATAAAGTAATTTATTAAAATAATACATTTTAATTTTTTTTACAAAACTAGTGTTATTTGTAGTTTTTGATATTTGAAAAAACTTAGGGACCTCATAAAGGTACGGGGCTTCTTACTTGAGATTGAGGTTCTACTTGAGTATTGCAAGTTCTTATTTGAGTATTGGACCAGATGAAACAAACCAGGGGACCTAGTAGAGGTACCAGGCTCTCATGAGGAGAGTAAGTCGAACTGCCAGCTGGAATAGTACAGAAAGTGGTGCACAACTTGCCGATGGCGTCAGGAAATGTGTGACCTTCCAACCAATGGCAAAGGAAGTTTAGGAACGTGACGTGTCTTAGCAAAGACACTCCTTAAAACACTTTTTGTAGTTGTTGCAACTGATAAAAACTTTTCAAGAACTCTTGCAAAGGTACTACCACGCAAAGACAAATCATTTCCAAGAACACCAGAAATCTTTGAGCTTTAGTGTATTATTTATGGGAATATATTATTTGGTCTTACTTTAAAAACATTCCTGATCTATGAAAGAATCAGTGTATAGTGTTGAAAGTCTCGGTGTCCATGGGGGGATAGTTAGTGGGTAGATAGTTTTCTACTTAGGCTTGTTTAAGCAATAGGGGACGTTGGTAAACTGTAAGATTGATAACTCTTTCTTACGTTTTTGTAATAGTGTTTTACTTTGGCTTTTGACGATTAGTGAAAACGATTCTGAAAATTCCGTGGAACAGTAGTGGTTTCACTCCCTTAAGCAAGGAGGTTTCACGTAAAATCATTGTGTTGATTCACTGCATTTAAACTCTGGAATTTCTGGAGTGTAGTAAGGGGGACCTGGTCCATTACTTGTTAAGTGAGGCACATATTCTTCAAGTGGTTCAGAGCAGGCACGATCTATTTGAGTTAACCAAGAAGTGATTGGCTCTGAGAATGCCAGCTCACTTAACCTCGAAGAAGGTCAGTCATCACACAGACCTCCTCGTTCCAGGAATTTTCTACAGTTGGTGGAAAGTTAGAAAGGCAGAACTACCTCATGGCTGAAGACAGCGAGTTATGGGATATTGCTACTAATGGACCATTTGTTCCCAAGATGGAAGAAAAGGATGGAGAAAAGACCATTATGTTCCAAGCCTATGCAGAATATAATGATGCTGACAGAAAAAAAAAAAAAAATTTGAAAGGGTTTCAAAGCAAAACTCTTCTGTGTGGGATAGGGACCTGATGAGTACAAACGAGTGTCAGCCTGGTGAGTCTGCTAAGAAAATTTGGGATTGCTTGAAGACTGGCACATGAAGGAACTGAAAAAAGTAAGAATCTAGATGTACATGCTTACCTCAACGATATGAGAACTTTAAAAGAAGGAAGGAAGAAACAATACATGACAGTTCACCAAGTTGTCTTCCATTACAAATGAGCTGCGACGTTTGGGTGACCTATAAGAATGACCAACAAGTCAGGAAAGTGCTTCAATTTTCCAAAGTCTTGGGAGAGCAAAGTTGATGCCATTAAAGAAGCAAGAAGTGAAGGTGCTGACTATGGATGCTTTGTGGTATCTGAAAACACATGAGATGAATCAAACTATGATTCATCAAAGAAGAAGTCAAAAAAGAATAAGTCATTGAAGCTGAAGTACAAATCAGGTGAAGATTCAGCGTGATGATATGGCATATCTCATCAACAGGTTTAAAAAAATTGTGAAAAAAACAAAGTGGGGGGTTTTAAAAAGGAACAAATGGTCCTCGAAATGCTACTCAAGGTGATACAGCTACAAGTTGGAAATGATGGGCACGTAATCAGAGAGTGTATTTTGCTCAGAATGGAAAAACAAGGAACATCAAAAACACAGGGTGACAAGAAAATAGAAGGGACCTGGTACCTGGTAACAGAGGGGGGGGGGGGACGTAAAGCTGCTGCTAATATGGTGTAAAAAGGGCTCTTGTGCTTGGGGGGATTTCTTCAGTGATTCAGGATCCTGATGGAGCCAAAAGGATGTGTTTATGGTTGCTGTCATGAGGAGGAAAACTGTCTTCAATGAAATGTTTGCCTCTTATGGCTCACACAGAAAATGAGAAGAGGACAATCAGGTAACTATTCTTGACATGAAAAATGACTTGGGTAAATATTCTCTTAAAAAATTTTGGAGAACTTTTGCAAAAGTCATGATTGATTCTGTAATTGAGTTAACATATGAAGAGACACAATGAAGTGAAACGTGCACAGTTTAACTGAAAACAAAGTAAACTGAGAGAACAATGTCGAAGAATGGTGTGTTAGAGTCGGCTAATCTTTTTTTTTTGAAATTAAAAAAACCAGTTGAATCAGAATAACTGAAGAAGGCTGAAAAAGCTTAAATGGAATGTCAAATGGTTACAAGTGAAATGCAAGAAAATTGAAATCTGAGAAAAGGCTGGATTGTCTCTGGAGAAGAGCAACAAATTGAAAAAGGATATTGTCAAAATTAAGGAAGACTTGAAAAATCTCTTAAGTGTGCCCAAAAATCCTCAAAGTTATTGTAGATGCAACAACTCAGAGCAATTTCAATAAGAAAGGGCTAGGAAGTTTGAACATCACTCTCCTTATAATCCTCATAGTAATATTGGTGTTTGTGTCTGAAACGCTATGTCTTCATTGTGGTAAGATGGAAATTAAAGGGAGGAGTAAGCTGGCTGGAGAAATTCCTATGAAGACTCTCCAATTATGCTGAAAGGCAAAAATTGCCAAAGCGAACCTGGTCCTTCAAAGCAAGGACTCAACTCACAGATTTTCAAAGAAAAAATCTGTAAAGACTCCAATGTCTGTAAAAGCTCAAAATATCCCTACTGGACGAAATACAATTGATCACTCCTTTGTCTGCCATTGGAACTCAAATTGAAATGAGTTCCAAGGCCAAACAAGTGATTCTTGGTGCAAGTGAGTGAGAGGAGCAGCAGGCCAATGTTGGTATATGGACAGTGGATGCTCTTAAACTATGACTGGTGATGTTGAAATTTCTTCCCTCCCCCCCCCCCCCCCCCCAAGACACTTCAAGAAGGAGGTGTCTATTTTGGTGATGGAAAGAAGGGGTACATTTGGGGGTTGCAAAGTGGGGAAGATCTCTTGAAGATTCAATTGAAAAGGTGTAGCGTGTGGATGGATATTGAAGTAAAGTTGGTTGAGCGGTCTCAATCTGTGACAAAGGAAATGAAGTCATATTACTCTGAGAAGTGTACTGTGGTGAGTCTTACTATAAGAGGAAATTCTCACTGCATACAGAATATTCAACAAACGACTCAATGCATTGAAGAAAGCATCATGTTGAATTGATGAAGATGGAGCTTGAAGAATAATGGATCAAATGATGGAAAATGATGTGATGAAATGTTCAAATCAAAAAAAATTTTGAGGAGGTGAAGCGAGGAGAAAAACAACTGAAACATGACTGTGATGATCAAAATCCGGTCTACCTGAAAGGCTGATGAAGTGGAAAAGTGTGAGGAGGGTACCGTGGCTACTACTCTGAATTCCAGCAGAGTACATCAACACTCTCCGAAAATGATGCACTCTTGATGAAGAAGAAAATGTGATCAGGTCAAACCAGTATGCTCAAAGATCAGGATGAAGCAAGTTCCATCACTCCTCTGAAATTTATCTCTTCTTTGAACTCTGGAATTCATACTAGATCAAAAAACAAGAAATCTAGTTGAATTTTCAGCATTCATACGCATTAAGTGATGCAGATTGAATAACTTCTAAGCAAGAAGAACTTCATCAGTTGAAGAAGCAATTGTATGGTACCTGGTTCCCGACCAGCAGGCAGAACGTAATAGGAACCAGATGGGTGTCAGAAACACGCTAGATGAAAATGGGAGTTTGATCACTAGAAACAATCCAGGGTTGGTGGTTCAAGGATACAATCAAGAAGAAGGGATAGATTATGATGAGAGATAATGTGAGAGGGAAATATTGTGGTCACATTTGTCCAACGGAGGATCAAAATTGCAAGAATCTTCACCAAGGCTCTCAGCAAAGATCAATGTAAAAGAAATCGGTTGAAGTTGGCATGTTGATCTCCAAGTGATGTTCTTAGCTTCCAACAGTTGAACTCCACAGGATGGCTAAAATTGCAGTGCAGGTATCTTGTGGAATATTTAAAAGATTGACAAAGGATCCTTTTTGTACCTTTTGTAGGTATACTCCAGTAAGCTACTCAAGCAAGTGAAGCAAATAGAACAATGAGGAATGAGATTTAACTGTTGTTATGGTACCTGGTGCCTGTCCAGGTCGATTTAAACATTAAATTGAAAACTGAAAAATATGACCGTTATAATGCCACGTGTCAGTCATCAGTTCACTTCTGACCGTTAGTTTCCATGGTCTCTCAAACGGCACAATCCAATATGGACATGACACCTTTCCCACGCCTTTTTAAAGGCAATTACTCCTTTTTGAAACCCTCATCTGTCTAGGAACTTCTTCTTGTTCATGAAGGGTTTTAGTAAAAGCTTAAAAGGCAAAATTTTGTTTCCTTCTTCTTCACTTCAAATGCTTCATAGAAATCATCTCTCTTGTGAAAAAAAAAAATTAAAAAATAATGTTAAATATAAATAAATTAAAAAATATGTCTTCTCCTTCATCCTCTTCTGTGATTTCAAAGACACCAACAACCAAGGTTGCTGGGATTTATAAGAAAATCACGAAGAGTGAGTACCAGTTGGTTTTTGAGTTTGTTAACAAGGTTCTCCTTCCTCGCACTGAAAAGAGGACAGTAGCTACTGCTGCTGATTTGTTTGTAATGGAGATGTTGTGCAACTTTGAAGCCCTGAACCTCCCAGGCCTAATGCTTGAGCATATCCATAAAACAGTTATTGAGAGAAAAGGTGTGCATGGAATGGGCTATGGATACTTCCTCACAGAGGTATTCAAATATTTTCACATTCCTCTCAGTACTGGAAAGATTGGGACGGTTAAACAGACTATCTCCGAAAGTACCTTGGTTGAGTGTGAGTGCATTGAAGGAAGAGGCTATCCAAAGAGCAAGATGGCTCAATTTATTGAAGATCGGGATCAGCTAAAGCACGAGGTTGAGGAGCTTACTGTGCGTTTGAGTGGTAAAGAGGCTGAGATTTCTATACTCAAAGCAGAACTGCTTACTGCACAGAGTGCGGGACCTGGTCTTCAGTGGTACAAGCTCTGGAGAGAGAGAATGCTGAAGTTGAAGGCGCAGATAAGTGCCCGCATGAAAAGGCTATCAAAGATAATGATGTTGCCAATGCCGGACTCACTTGTCATCCAGTCCCCCCCCTCCCCCCCCCCCCCCTCCCCCCCCCCCATATTCATCCTCCCCCCTCTTCCTACCTGTTGAACAATTTCCCCACTGTGTCAATTTTTTTTGTGGGGCTTATCACTGTGTTGATGGATTTCATGTTTGTTTTTAAGGGGTAATGTTGATGCAGATGGTAATGATTCATTGACCTGTTATGATTATCTTCTTGTGATGTTTTTTCCCTTACTGATTGATGCTCTTTAAGTTTGATCTTGTTCAGTATTTCTGTTGACATCATGGATTTACTTATATCTTTTTTATGCTTGCCAAAAGGGGAAGTGAAACTGTAAGTAGCTAATGTTTATTCATGTGAGGATACGTGAGGGGGGTATTATAGTAAGGGGGAATATACAGTAGGGGGAATACTGTGAGGGGCAATATTAGCAAGGGGGGAACTATGTTGGAGAAAGATTTCAGATCATTTTTGCATCATCAAAAAGGGGGCAAATGTTTTATTTGTAGTTTTGTGATTGACAAAACTTAGGGACTCATAAGGTACGGGCTTCTTACTTTGAGTATTGCAGGTTCGTTACTGAGTATGGCAGGGTTCTTATTTGAGTATTGCCAGATTGAAACAAAACCCAGGGACTAGTAGAGGTACCAGGCTCTCATGATGATGAGCAGTCGATGCCAGTGGAGATAGTACAGAAAGTAGGTGCCACACTCCCGATGGCGTCAGGAAAGTGTGACCTTTCCACCAATGGCAAGAAGTTTAGGAAAGTGACTTGTCTATACAAAGAAAACTTTCATAAACACTTTTTGGTAGTTTTTGCAACTTGATAAAAACTTTTCAAGAAACTATTGCAAGGCTACTTACCAAGCAAAGCAGGAATCATCCAAGAACAGCAGAAAATCCTCTTGAGCTTTTAGCTGTAGCTGTTTAGGAATATATTCTTGGTCTTATTGTAAACTATTCTGAATCTATAAATGAATCAGTGTGATATTTTGAAAGTTTAGGGTTGTCAGGGTGGGATGTTGTGGTAGATAGTTTTCTTACTAAGGCTTGTTAAGCAATAGGGACTGTTGCCTTAACTGTAAATTGATAACTCTTTCTTACGTTTTGTTGACATCGTGTTTTAATTTTGCTTTGAAGATTAGTGAACGATGAAATTCTATGGAACAGGTCGTGTTTCACTCCCTTAAGCAAGGAGGTTTCCACGTAATAATTGGTTGATTTTCTGCCTTTAACTTTCATGGTAATTTTCTGGAGTGTAGTAAGGGACCTGGTCCATACTTGTTAAGTGAAGGCACACTTCTATCAACTAGTATAAACGTATTTCACACTAATGTTTTATGGTATATTTTATTTTAAAAAAAACTGACGGCAAGTAACGTTTTACTCCTAAAACGTTATCCACAGTAACGTTTTAGAAGTAAAACGTTATTCACAGTAACATATATCAACCTAACGCCGTCAAAATGTATATATCATAAAACATTATTGTGAAATACGTTTTTACTAGTTTTGTAAAATTTTAAAAAACATATTATTTTAGTAAATTGCTTTATATAATGACTTAATTTGGTCAAAATCTCAATATAAGAAGATCAACAAGGCATAAAACATGAATGATTAAAAGAATTTGGCATAGAAATTATAGTAAAAATTCAATAGTAATGAACTAATTAATTGTTTTGTTAACGCCACCATTATTTGTTTAGGTATTCATTTGTATATGTTTCTGTCAAAAAAGAGACGCACTATATTAATATTAGTATTATGAATAGACATATTATTTATATTTAGGGTTAAGAGTCATGCATGTACACTTATCATAGTCCAAACTACTACATTATTTAATTTTCTTCTAAAATTGCTATCACAAATTAAACCATAACATAAAATTACTAAACAAATGCAAAGTATGAAAAACCAAGGTAGAATATACATCATTTTAAAATAAAATATACACTATCAAGATAGAGCCAATAAATACAACTAAAAATGAAAAAGTTACCTAGTATATAATAAAAGAAATACTTACTCTATCATGATAGAGCCAAATAAAAATAGTTACCTAGTAGTATCATAGAGAAGAATAAATACTTATTGGGGATTGATATTTCAACACATTGATTATCAAATTTAATGAAGGAAATAATTAATAAATTTAGTGCCCTCGAACTCCCATCTACCCACTTTTTCTCCATTCTATGTGGGCTTAAGTGTTATGTTTATTTTTGGTATAAATAAAGTTTTTATCATTTGTAATCTATAGGTTAGTAGAAGATCAAATGAATCAGAAAATATAGTAAAATTATGAACATAATTATATGGGGATCATTTTTTATATTAATATTTTTAACTGAACCCAATATTATTTTATATGATATTTTACACTAAAAAGATTCATAATTAATTAAATAAAAAAACAATGGTTAATTAATACACTTCCAATCCAATTTAAGTGATACCAGTTTACATTAAAAAAAATTAAAAAAAGGAAAAGGGTCAAATATATCTTGATCTATATGAAAAGAATAAAAATGTTCTTCGTTTATAAATTGAATCAAAAATGCCCCTCCGCGAAAGGAAAGATTACGAGTAAGTATATTAATATTTTTCTTTTTAAACATCTTTCTTTCGAGTCAAAATATTGATGATAAAAATATTTTTTAGCCGAACTATAAATAAATGACATTTTTATTTTTTCACATAATTTAAAAATATTTTTTAGCATTGTTCCCAAAAAAATCGGCCCAAAATTTTAAAATAATGTATGAACAAATAAGACCCAAGAACTTTATGTCCACTCATATCCACAGTAATTGGAAAAGTCAAAATCGGGGGGTAGGCCGAAAAAAGGAGCGGAAGGAAAGGGGGGGAAAAAGAGGGGGGGGGAAGGAGCAGGGTGGACACAAGGAAAAAAAAAGTACACCTCAAAACAATTATCATTTTTTTCCCCCCGTGCCTTTGACAGGGGGGCTCCCCCCCCCAATTTTTAGAAACACCCTACTCTTTAGGTTCAACCCTATGAATTCCCAAAACAAGAATAATTTTTGGTGTTTAAAATTATAATCGAAAATCTAATAATAATCGAATTACACATTTTGAAGAATTTATTAGGAGATAGCTTTTCTAATCGGATTTTCTCCCGTATGTTATAAATTGCTACCCCTTCTCCTAATTTTTTTGACACTTCCATTTTAATAAATTAAAATTACGTTAAACTTTAATTAATATTACTTTTTATTATATTAGTGCAAAACCTTTTTTAATATAAAATATTTTTGCATAATTTTTGAATAGCTAAATTTTAAACTTTTAGAACCTTAAACTCATCTAAGTCAATTTAGTTTTAAATATTATAAAAATTAACTCATGAAAAATAAAATATTTCACATATTTTACCTATAAACTCACTCCAAATTGTACCAAAAGAAAATTCCCTCCTCAAATAAGTTTTCTTCAAATGATGAAAAAAATGATAAAAAGTGTGTTTCACCCTCAACTAGAGGTTTTATGTTCGAGCACTGGGTATGAAGAAAATACTCTTCAGATCATCATCCCTAAATGGATCATGCAGTGCGCGATTTAAATTTAGTCGAAGCTCCAATGTAGAACAGCGGATGGAAAACCAAAAAAAAAATGATGAAAAGCAAGTAAAAGCGGGTGGGAAACAAAAAAAAAAAAAGAAATGATGAAAAGCAAGAAAAAACTCCATCTTGGTCCCCCTCTCTTCTGTCCAAGACTATAGAAACAGTCTTACCTTACATTCCCTCCTTGATCTTACACAGTGACAAACTTAGAATTTTTATTCAGGAAGTT
Organism: Solanum habrochaites; assembly: GCA_027704765.1. Taxonomy (NCBI): domain Eukaryota; kingdom Viridiplantae; phylum Streptophyta; class Magnoliopsida; order Solanales; family Solanaceae; genus Solanum; species Solanum habrochaites. The sequence continues at coordinate 5,637,342 of JAKWJA010002497.1, read as the reverse complement.
TGAAAAATAAAAGTATAAACATGTAAATAAGCTTTTAGAAATAGAAATCTTGAAATTTTTTTGAGTTTAAAATCACGCTTTTAGCATATTTTTTAAAATATTTTTTACTTTTTATATACCGTGTAATGTTTACCATTAAATCCCCTAAAAATCACATGGATCCGCCCTTGATCCCACTTACGATCTACTCAAAGAATAATAAAAAATAGATTGAAACTTAGATCGATCCATTTACACCAAAGAATATAAACACTATTTCAAAATACTTTCGCAAAATATCATCCTATAAATACTATGACCAAACACTCACAAAACACAATCACACACAAAGAAAAATGAAGCCCCCCTCTATAGTTTCCATTCTTTGTTTTTCCCTCTTCTTTGTCTCTCAAATATCTCCATCTCTTTCAGCGGAAAGATGTCACCCAAATGACAAAAAAGCCCTCCTGGAATTCAAAAAAGCTCTAGGTAATCCTGATGATTTGGGTAATTGGAATCGCAAAACTGATTGCTGCATTGACTGGTACGGACCTACTCTTGAATGCGATGAAAAATCGAATCGGATTAATCTCATCGACTTCTCCAAAATGGATCTCTCTGGATATCTCTCTCCCGCCATCGGAGATCTCACATACCTTACGAAATTCAGTATCCACAATGTACGTAATCTCACCGGTCCAATTCCATCAACAATTGTCAAACTCACGAGTCTCATTTTCTTCAGAGTTAGTGAATCGGACATTTCAGGACCAGTACCTGAAGTCCTTAGTCAATTGAAAAGCTTAACGTACATTAATTTGTCGTACAATAAGCTTGTTGGAACTATCCCAGCCTCGCTATCACAACTTCCATATTTGGAATTTTTACGATTAGATAGGAACAAATTAACTGGACCAATACCGGAGTCTTTTGGCAAATTAGCTCCCAATTTAACGTATCTTTACCTTGGGCATAACCAACTTACAGGGATTGTACCAACTTCATTTGCTGGGTGGAGTTTTGACACAATTGATTTGTCAAGGAACATGCTTGAAGGGGATATTTCGTTTTTGTTTGGTAAAGATAAGACTACGTATGAAATGTTATTGGATCGGAATAAATTTGAATTCGATATGTCAAAATTGACCTTTGGGAAGGGGTTATGGAGGTTGGAATTAAGTCATAACAAGATTTATGGAAGTATACCGAAAATAATATCGAAGAATCCATGGCAAATTTTTAACGTGAGTTATAATAGACTTTGTGGAAAGATTCCAAAGGGTGAGAATATGCAGAAATTTGAGATATATGAATATTTTCATAACAAATGCTTATGTGGTGCTCCGTTGCCGCCTTGTAAATGATCATCACTAGCGTAAGAGCGGATAATATAAGTTATGCTCTGTCTATCTATCTGTTTGTCTATTTATATATTTCAACTTCTCTTTGAATGTTGATGAATAATTGAGTGAGTAAACTTAAGGCTTTTAAGGCATAATAATGTACTTTAATTTATGAATTTTAGTTATCCTTTTTTCTAGTAACTTCTCTATGGATCATTAATTTTTGACTCTCTTGCTAAGCAAATGATTAACCATCATATCATCCAAGGAAATAGAAAATAAAAATGAAAAATAGAATTCACAGCTTTAAATATCATGAGCTAACTTTATCCTTTTGACATATACTATCCGAATCATCTCATCACGATAAGATCTGTATACTAAATATGATATTATTGTTATTATTGTTATATTGCAAATTTCAAAATATACGCCCATTGTGTCTTAACTATTATTCCTAGAGTCTTCAAGTGGTTTGGATGGTCTGATTTCCATGATACCAACCAGAGTATCGAGAAGTGATTAAAATGAGGTCCAACTCCTAAATCATATTACTTTTGACATTATCATATTCACACGCATTATAAGGTCCACAAAACTTCTCTACATTACTCTAGTCTAGTGCAAATTCTTCTACTTTTTGGCATCCTTTATAACTTTCAATGTGATTGGGTTCAGGTGCGTAGCTATCCTTTGATTATCGTATTCAATTGGACACTCTTTATCAGAAAATTACATTGTGTTCATAAGTAAAATAATTAGATGGTTAAATAATATATATTGGACATTTTTAAAAAATAATTAATTTTTCTAGCTTAGTGAGTTCAGTCGTTCACTTTACTAACTCCTTTTGCAACTTGCAGTGTGCAGGGTTCGATTCTCCGTTATTTTGACTTTGATTTTTTTTTCATTAAAAATTTTAAATAAAATTTAAAATAATTATTTAATTTAAAGTTAATAAGCAAATCCTATTTATTTGTTTCCATACGTTATAAAATTGAAACTACTTTAATATATTCTTTTTATATAACCGTTTGATTCTATTCTTTATTTTTCCATTTCTCGTTGTTGGTCATTAGAGGTTTTGCAAATTGAAGCATAAAAGTGATTTCACTCTAAATTGAAATATCTCTTCTTTTCTTTGTTGTTTCACGTCCCTATCAAGCGAACGTCAAATTACAGCTAAAATTAATGTAGTTGATTTAACTTTTTGGATATTTAACATTTACAAAAAATTATCATTAATGTTATGTAGTTTTGATTTACACAATTTAAGTACACATAGGTCTAATTTTTTACAGAGCTAATATGATTTTTGGACACCCGCTCATAAATCTTCTGACTAGGCCACTGATTAGGTTGGACAACTATTTTGTACTCCCCCTGTTCCTTTTTACTACTGATAATTGTTTTTCCTACTATAAATTGGTTTATAATATTTGTCCAGTTCAATAACTCAGATAAATTACATAATCATATTCCTTTTTTATTCTGTAGTTTTCACCCCTTGAAAATATTCATTTGAGCACTAAAAAAAATTGAAGTAAATAATTCCATGTTTCATTGGTTAAATATGGACATTACCTACATTGCTATGATATACAAAAATATTTATCATTTCCTAACTCATAAATATTTTTTTCACTTGACTCACTCACCTTGAATTCATTTATAATACAACAGTTTAATACATATTACAAAAACATTTATTATTGACATATCGTTACATATTTTATTAAATGATGGATAATACATTTATCACACTTTTTAACTTCAACACTTATTAATACAATGTTCAAATTTTTACTACCAAACAGACATAATATTTTCAAAAATAATTCTAGTTCATATATATTACATATATCATCGCTTTTAATACATATTGCAGATTTACATGTATTACTAATGGTAATAAATAAAAAGTATCGCTCACAGGACACCAGTAATTTTTATTCAATATATCATATTCTGCAATATTATCCCTTAATCATCAAAATAAATTGAGTAAATTCATATTTCTACTGATTGTGAAAACTTGATTTATTCAAAAAGTTAAATAAGGATGAATGGAAACATTCCTTACAATAGTCTTAGGACAAATTTTATATATAACACCGGAAAAAAATTGACATTGTAGGCTATAGCAACTTTCAAAATTGCGTTCCGTAGCATTAAGAGTTTGCTACGGGGTGGGATTGTTTGTTGTATAGAAAACAGTTAACAGAATAATCTTGCATATCTTTCACTTTTATACAATTCAAATTTTTAAAAAAATCGGCCGGTCAGATAAATTGGAAAAGATCACCACCATTCCCGCGAGACTCAAGTTTTTAGGTTTTAATTCTCTCTCTTCCTCCTTTCACACTCGTAATAGCTCCATTATATACAATTTAATTAAAAAAATTATTGATCACGCTATTTAAGTAGATAAATTATACACTTATACACTACAATTGTATAATGAGGCCAGTAAATTATGCAGTTATAGATAGACTATAAAAGCCGATTTTATCCATTTATACAAGAACAATTGTATAAGCACAAAACAGATACAAGAATGTATTATACATTTATAGGGATAATACTCCGAATCTACACCCCAACCCATACCACCCACCCCTTAAAAAGCCTACTACCTCAAAATATCCAGCGACACACCTGTCTTGATGCGGTCGTCTTATTACCCCTCCACGTTTTTTTAGTATTAAGTCTCCACTATTCTCTGGCCCTAACCGTCGGCAATCATCGTGGGATTTCACCATGTAGGGCGCCGTGAGTGCAATCTTTGGCTACAATGACCATAAAGTTAGCCCAGTTTCAAAACAAGGTTTCGAAAAAAGCCTCAAACATAATTTTATGTTTTCTCTCAAAAAATCACTTCTTCTTCCTCTTTGAGAAAATAAACGCCTCATTTTCTGGTCTTTCATTTTTGAAGAAAGCTCCCAATCCATTATTACCAATTATCAAAATCCAACCCCAAAAATTAAACTATCAAATCAACTATCGAAAATCAAATTCAGTTGAATCAAATGTCTAACCTTTAAATCGATCCCACATGCAGCACTTTTCCTCTTTCTTTTCCTTGTTACTTAATTTATTTTTTTGGTAAAATAATTTGATCAACACATAAAACGCCAGCTTTCAACACTTGGCGAAGTGGGAAGTTACTTTTTCGAAAGCTGAAAAACGTGGGTCTCTCTCGGCGCGTGTTTGAACAAACCATCTATCTAAAATAAACAATTCGACCTTTCAGATTATTATATCCACGTAGGCACGAAGTGTAATTGTAATTACGTAAAAAAAGTGTAAGGGTTAATATGCCACTCATCAAGGATAAGGTGTGTCGCGGGATTTTGGGTCTCGCTAGGGGGGTAGTAATTGTAGTACATTACCTACATTTATACAATAGTATTGTAAAGCATAATCCAACAGAACCACAAACCATATACTAGTTTTAATCTAGATTCTAGTAACATTTAGGTCTCATTACATTGTATAAAGCATACTAAAGATACAAGAATTCATTATACATTTTTATATACAAACCAGTATTATATACTAGGCGCATGAAATCAACACCAGAAACACACACACATAGACTAATATAGATTATAACATTTATCATTTACAATTGTGCATAAGACTGAATCAACACAAAAATAAAACATATAAGATACATCTAACATATACATGAACAAGACTATAACTCAGATACCTTATGTGCTCGGCCTTGACCCAGAACCACCAATCTTATCATTTTTATCATTATGAACGTTATCACATCATCTAATGTTTTCTTTTTCTACTTAACCCAGTAACAAACATACGCACAGGATTCTCACAACCTGCCATCAAACAAATCTATACTTAGGCTCCTTATTGAATGTGGAATCTAATCTCTTGATAGTGTAGATTTAAGCATGAACTTGAACTCGCCCCAAATTTCTGAGTTACAACCCAATGAAATGATGAATGATTTCAACATCAAGTTTCAACAGCAATTCAATGGTATACCCTCTTGTTGAATCTTTTCGATGATATTGGCCCATCCATTGTTGAACCAATTCTGAAGGATTACATGAAGTGAAAAGGTATTTCAAAGAAATTTCACAAAATGAATAAATTATAATTGTGAATAGATTTTAGTGGTATCTTGAATTTTTTGAAATAGTTTGGAAACCGCAATGACCGGGCTTGATAGATCAAAGTCGGTAGTTATGCGACAGCCGCAATTATGGAGAAATTGTTGGGAATTGAGCGCAGAAGAAGAATTGTAAAAAAGCGCAGAAACGAGGACAAAAGAGAATTATGATTTTGTTGGCAAATTTTTTTATACAAAATGGTGGTCTAACTATACTATGGTATAGAAAACTTACGTGAGAGTTTGTCCTTTAAAAAGAAAATACTGAAAGGTGATCTATTTGATTTATTATCTTCCTATTTTTGTCATCTTCACAATTCTTCTCACCATTTCTTAATGTATGTAAAATCTAAAATGATGACATATAAATAGAAATAAACAAAAAGTAATATTTTTACAGGTAACTAATAAAACAAGTTAGTTACCCTTAAAAATAAGATTAGAGAATATGATTATCACGGCGGAGCTATGACATTGCAAGGCTTGACAATGATCAACCATCGTCCGAAAGTTTTTCCGAATAATATATCCTAATATCAAATTTGTTGTATAGACTATATGCCACAGTTGAGCAACCATTTCACCAACAATAAAAGTTGACAGCCGTCGTGGTTAAGGCCTGGCAAACACCATTACAGTCTGTGTTTGTCAATCCCCATACTGTGGGCCAAATTTTTTGAAATGTTTGTCTGCCCATAATCTATCCGATTTTTTTCTCTTAAAAAAGGAATCAAATCTATCAGCCCGGTTCGCTTACCACGTCTTAAACATTTCGCTTTTGTTTTTATATAGATACTTATTATTTCATTTTCTCTTAAAGAAAAAGTACCAAAATTTACCTCACCCTTTTAAAGTTAAGAAAAAAGAAAAGGAAATAAAGGATAGTTGTTTTTAACTTTTTCTTCTTTTAACAAAAAAATGATTCATAATTGTCATTTCCTTTTAGCTTGTTGTCTTTTTCCTTTCTCTTCCAAAACTCTTTACAAAAACTTTACCTCTTACCTTTTTCTCTTCTCCAACTTTCCATCATGGCGGAGCTAAAAGCCTATTATTAGTGTGGCAGTCAACCTTAGTCAATGGGTTCGGGTGTAGTCATTTATCTCATTGAGGTCCATGGAGCAATTCTTAGATAGCAAGCATTAGCTTCCGGTGCAACTTGATCCCCACTAGCTTTTTAAAAGAAATACAAATCTTTTTTTAAACAAAAAACACACAATTTTTTTGTGAACCTACTAAAAATATATTTTTAACCAACACAAAATTTTTTGTGCATCTACTCATCGTTAAAAAAAAATGTTGTGTACCTACTCCGCTAAAAAAAAATTATCAACTCTTTAAATGTTGAACATTCTTATCGAAATTTCTAGCTCTGCCACTGATAATCATTTAATCAAATTATTAATGAAAGACATATATGATAAATTAATACACGAACTAACTTCTGATATCTTTTTATTACCTTTATTAACGTTCTTACCTGGCGGCCTCTTATTAATTAATTAATGATGTAAAAGTTTTGTTACGCTGTCAATGAATATGACTAATTTAATCATTTTATTTATTATCATTATAAGTTACATATGTTCATTGTGTAATTAAAAAATTATATAAATTCTTGAATATTGTATTTAGGGATGGCAATTTCAGTCCATATAAGTGAGATGAAATTATATTTCATTTTGCTCAAATCAAATTAAATGAATTATTCATATTTTTTTTCCTTTACTTAAATGGATTCAATCAAACAATTTGTTGCTCCTAATTGTATTCATATAAAAGAACAATTCTACTATATATATAAGTGAAGTTATCATCTCATTGAATAAAATGTCCTCAAGTAAATTAACTAAGTCATGTGAAGCTCAAGTTCCCTTTACACTATTCTTTGTTTATTTGTCAGGGAAATATTGAATGATAGAAGTCTAAATCATATTAAAATTAGAAGTTAGGTGTTAGAAGTTGCGTTAGAATTATATCCTACCAAAAGTTAAATTGACTATTATCCTAAAAAAGTAGTAAGGCCGAAGAGAGAGCGAATTAATATAGGAGTCATGGAATCTAATATTTAGCTTCGTCACAAAAAATTAATAGTGATCAAATTTTATATAAATAATAAAATATATATTTATTTTATTTAGCGACAATATTAAAAAGAATATGTTAGTTTTGAAAAATCTAGCAATGACCCTCCTAGCTATTCCAAATTTAGCGTTTAATTATCGCGCTCCATAAATAATAAGACATCGGAAATAACATATTAATACTAAATAGTGCATATTGACTTATTTGGTCCAAGTACTCTCACAAGTCAAGATCCAATTTAGTGAGAAACTTTGCTAATAGATTTAAGTGTATAAAAATGTTTTTTATGGAAAATACAATTTTTTGAATAATTAGTATATTCTATCTCAATTTATGTGCTTAATTGGAGGCGAATATTTTTCAATGATATTTCTATTTTATTTATTTTTTTCAGACCAATATTTCCTTGTATCGACTAGTTAACAACTGCCGTTATGAGACTTGTTTTGTAAGCTAGATATGAGTTTTTTGAAATGTTGAATCCGAGGATTCAATTGGTTGAAAAGAACTAGGGTATGGTAGACGAATGTCTATCACACCTCTTGAGATAGTGCGATTTTTTTCCACATTTTTATGTGAAATATTGCATAAGGAGTATTTTGTGTATCAAACAATTTATTTTTTTTAAAAAAAAATAATAATAACTTTTTATTGTTCATCACTACTACCTACTCCCATCATAAGATATTTTTTTTCACTCTATTAAATAGAAATAATGTACGTACTTAATTTGTTTTTTCTAATAAAATTACAGAAGTCATATTTTTTATTTTTAAGACACTTATTTTTATAGAAAAGTATTTTAGAAAATATTTTAAACCAATTAAATATGAAAAAAATTAAAAATCACATACGAAACACATCCTAATTATAGCTGAAAATTTAACGGTCGCTTACCATCTTTGCGTGTTCTTCCTTTGAATGCTTCTTTCGCTTTTATTTTATGTATAATCATATTTTTTATTGGATAAATTGTTTAAAATATTAATTTGACTTGTTTATTTTATGGTTTGTATATATGAATCTTTCGTTGATGAAACTGAAAAATCAAAATGAGGATAGTACTATGTGATAGGAGTATTAAATTAGGATGGGAGTTATATTTATTTCTTAGAAATAAAAAAATTATATGAAAAAAATGTTACCTTTGTGCTTTGACATTTTCATGACTTTTATTAGGTATATTATTATAAATAAAAAAATAGTACTCTCTTCATTTAAAAAAGAATGATCTTATTTTCTTTTTAATCTATTAAAAAAATGACTTCTTTTTTTTTAGCAATACTGACATAACGTTTAATTTAGAATCATAGAATTAAAAAAAAAATTAACTCTGTTCCAAGTCAAGTTAAGTCATCATTTTTTAAAACGGATAAAATACTAGAAAAGCACGTAAAGAAGTAAGCTAGGTTGAAAATGACTTGTTTAGGTGAACCAAATCTATGGCTTTTCTCTCTTAGATATAGCAAGGAATCCTAATAAAGATTGTTAATAACAAGAAAGAGAAATATACTTACTTTCCTAAATACTAATACTCTTCGTTTTATTTTATGTGTTTTAATTTAAATAGAAAAACTTTTTTCTGAAATGAAATTAGAAAAAATATTTTCAAACCTTGTTAAAAAATCGAATTGAAAGACTGCAATGACTTTTTAAAATTAATAAGTTCAAAAATATAAAGAGATATTATTTAAAGAATTTTATGATTGGATATTAAAGATATGCATAATTGCACAAGTGATAACATATCAAAATTATCTTCCAATTGTGTTTTATTATTTTTTATTAAATATGTTATGATGTAATTCCTAATAAATTGTCACTTAAAATAAAATGAAAAATATTAAAATTTAAATCTAATATAGAAGTGGCTTTAGTTTCTTAATCATATTGAAATGAAATTAAAGCCAGCCACATTAACTACTATTTTTTTTAATCTAAAGGAGGAGAGATAGCACTTTTGTTTTTTAAAAATGGAACAAAAGACAAAATAAAACAAAGTCAACCTCACACAGCAACGACATCGGCAAACTTTTGCAGAAGTATGGATTTTGAATTTTAGAATCTTGTATTATATGAGCCCTTGTAACACAGGTAAGGTGTATATACTAAGTTATTTTTATACTCAGGATATATCCCCTCCAAAGGACAAAGTCTATGAGAGTATATCAGCTCTTTTTTCCTGAAAAAAAATAACGATCTCTTTTATAAAACTTATGTTATATAAATTTAAATTAATTAAATTTTAATATCGAAAAAAAAGTCAAACCTCAATGGCGGCTTCTTTTGTTCACCTTGGCCAATCCCTTTGTATGTAATAATAAAATAACTCCCTCTTTAGCAAGATAGTACTATAAATACATTTAATTATAACATTTATTATAAAGTAGAAAGTTATATCTCTACTCTAACTAAAAAGTTATATATAGCTAGCGTCCGGCATGCATTTATTTTCAACTCTAATAGCTTTTGATTTTCAATCACAACAAGTAAATCATATTATTATCTAAATTTTCATGTTTTTCCCATTTTGCTAAGTTGATTTTTATTTCTTTTCTTTTTCTATTTCATTAATTTGTAGAAATATTAGGTGCTACAAAGTTAAAAATTTTGAATATTTGAGCAATGGGTTGGAATTGCTTTGGAGTTTTGCAGTCCTACAAAAACAATAGAAAGACTCAAGTCCAAGGTAAGTACCACTCCTAACTCTTATTTCTGAAGGGAAAAAAAGTCATTCTTATAAAATTTAGAATTCATAAAGTTTAAAGATTTTGACGCTTTTAGTGTACTTTTGGTAGTCCAACTTTAAGAAGTACTTCACGTAATTTTCATATTATTTTTGTGTTTTTCATTGTGTAGAGTTCACAACCAACAATGTGAGGCTTTTTTCCTATAACTCATTGAGATCAGCCACAGGTCACTTCCATCCATCTAACAAAATAGGAGGTGGTGGTTTTGGAGTTGTTTATAAGGTAATCATCTTTTGTTGCTTGTGTTATACCTCTTCATGGTCCTTGTTGATGATAGTTATTACGTACCGAATTTAAAATTCTATATGCTCAAAATTTAGAAAACAAAGTAAAGTCACTTAAAAGATAACTATAATAATTTAACCATTCGAAGTGGGGTTTGCTAGTGAGTAGAAAAATGGGGGCATTTAAGTAGAGTTCGGGGCCTAAAGGGTATAAAATATTAACAAAAATTTCAAAACGGTATATAAAATTTTATATTAACCAAAACGGTAAAATCACTGGAACAACAGCGATTTACTCCATCGGAAAAAACAAAATCGCTGCTACTATAGCGATTTTGCAAAATGTGATATTTTTTATAAAAAAAATTCAAATCGCTACCTTGGCAGCGATTTTCAAGTTCTTTTTTTTTAAAAAAAAAATAGTTTGTAAAACGCTGCTTCTGCTCCATTTTCAGCGATTTAAAAAAAAAAACTTGATTTAAAAAAAGTAACATGCTGTCCTAGGCAGCGTTTTTCTTTAAAAAAAAATTAAAAGGCAGCGATTTTAAAAAAAATATTGGTTTTTTTAAACAAAATTGAAAATCGCCCTGCCTAGGTACTATTTGACTTTTTTTTTAAAAAAATCCACATTTTGTAAATCGTCTGCAGTAGCAGCGATTTTGCTTTTTACAAGTGGATAAATCGCTGTTGTTCCAGCTATTTTGCCTTTTTGGTTAATATAACTTCTTATATACGCGTTGGTATTTTTGTTAATATTTTTATACCCTTGACTCCGAACTCCCATTTAAGTCGTAGTTGAGTCAGGATGTTTAAAAGACAGGGAGTTCAGTTTCGTGTAATCCGACCTACGACTTATCGAAGAGGGTGCGGACATCTATCACATATAATACACATAAAATATATCTACTAACAAATATAAATAGTATAATTTTTCCATCGAAGGGAGTTCGGATGAACCCTTGTACCAAGGTGGCTCCGGCCCTGCATTTAAGGATATAGCCAAATGGTTTAATGAGATATTTAGGTTCAAATCTCACTGGAGGCCCAAAAGGGTGTAGATTAGATACACGACCGTCTTAACCCCTAGGTCACTAAAGTCTTCGCTTGGGGTTCCTATATTTTTGGGAGGATCCATTTTTTAAAAACAATAACTTATGTGTTATTTTTAAAAAAAATTTATATGTGTTTAAGATGCTATGAATTGCTAATTAAAAAATTGCATATTACACTGAATATAAAAATCTGTTTTCGTAAGACATAATTTTGATGAAAATATGACACTAACGAAATCACTAAATTCTTGAAGAATCTTTTAGCAGCTGATTACTTTATTATGTCGTAGATCAAACTATTTTCACTTCAAACAAATTTGGAACTAATTGAAGCATTAAAAGTATTTTTGATTTCTATTAAGTGGTAACATATTGACGCATTACTAGATGATGATTTTTTTTTTTGAAAAAATCTTTGTCTTACTTAAACCCTTACACTTTTTTAACACATAATCAGTTTATCTTTGATATTATGATTTAAGATTTATTTCTTTGAATCTAAAAGTGGTTTTAAAGAGACAATAATACAAAGTAGAAGAATCAATGATGTAAATAAAACACAACACAATTAATCCCATAAAAAGACTTTAACATCTTTTCCAAAATTACAAATTGGTTATTAGGATGAATGTTAATAGTCTTTGTATACCGTTTCCTCAATCGTTTTTTTTTTTCTTTTCGAGATTCAAAATTGATTAGAATCTTCTTAAGAGTCAACAAGTCTCGAAGTCATATTGATGAATTGCTATATTATCATTTGAAAAGGAATTATTAAAGCAAATTGATCATAAAATAATACTTAATGACTTTACCTCTAAAATAACTAGAAAAATAGATTTTAAATAAAAGTACAAATGATGAAAAAGAATACATTAGGGCCCCTCTCTTAAATTTCGCTTTAGGCCCCAAATGTTGTTGAGTTGGCCCTACTTAGATAAATACAATCCAATGTAACTAAGCTTTGGTGGGTAGAGTACTGGTGAAATAGTCGAGGTACATGCTAAATTTCGCTTTAGGCCCCAAATTTGTTGAAGTGGGCCTGCTAGATAAATCCCATCCATGTAACTTAGCTTTGGGGTAGAGTATGGGAAATCGTTCCAGGTACATGTAAGCTGATATGAACACTATCATCATAAAAAAAGTAAAATAAGGTAAATTACCTGCTACATTGGTTGAATCTTTTATGTATTTCCACTCGCTGTACTTATGCAACTTTGTTCTTTAAATGTAGGGAGTTTTAAGAGATGGAACTTGTGTTGCCATTAAATGTCTCTCTGCTGAATCAAAACAAGGTACTAAAGAATTCTTGACAGAGATTAATATGATTTCAAATACCCAACATCCAAATCTTGTTCAGTTGATTGGTTGTTGTGTTGAGAGTGGCAATAGAATGTTGATATATGAATATTTGAAGAATAACAGCCTTGCCAGTGCTTTACTAGGTAATGTTCTCAAATGAACATGTCATAGTTTGAAGTTAGGAATGTTAAATGAGCGGATTGAACTGAATCTGGACGGGTTAAAATTGTTATTTCAGGTTCTAATGGTAAATGCGTTGCTCTGAACTGGCCTCAGAGAGTTGCTATATGTTTAGGTACAGCATCTGGTTTAGCATTTCTTCATGAAGAAGCCTCACCAACGATTGTTCATCGAGATATTAAGGCTAGTAACATCCTTATAGATGAAAACCTTCATCCTAAAATTGGAGATTTTGGTCTGGCTAAGCTTTTTCCTGAAAATGTCACTCATCTAAGTACGCGAGTAGCAGGAACAATGTGAGTAGTTACATTGAATGTCAGTTTCATAACGATGTTCCTCCCCTGTCTCGTCTCAGCAAGGTATTCTGATGTGCAGAGGTTATCTTGCTCCGGAGTATGCCTTGTTTGGACAACTCACTAAAAAGGCTGACGTCTATAGTTTTGGAGTTGTTGTACTTGAAATCATAAGTGGAAGAAGCAGTAGTAAATCAGCATTTGGAGTGGATCTTTTGGTTCTGGTGGAATGGGTAGGATTATACTTTCAGCTTTATGATATTAATCTGCATTTTGAAGGTTTACGCGTTGCAGGTATGGAAGCTAAGAGAAGAAGGACGACTTCTGGAAATCATTGATCCAGAGCTAACAGAGTATCCAGAAACTGAATTACTGCGGTTCATCAAAGTTGCTCTCTTTTGCATACAATCAGCACCTAACCAAAGACCTAATATGAAACAAGTGATTGAGATGTTGTCTAAGGAAGTCAACCTCAACGAGAAGTTGTTAACTGAACCAGGAGCTTATAGACCACATAGTGGTAGTCTGCAGAAATCATCCTCCGCGGGGAAGAATGGGGTGCAATCTTTAAATCCTTTTGTAACATCAACAAAGTTTGAGAGCTTTCAGAGTGTCACCCAAATGCTTCCTAGATAATGTTATTCTTCTAACGTGGGCTATTGAGGAGTAAATGTATCGTCTCTCATTAGACTTCCTTTTGTCATACATTTTCTCATGTAATATAAAGTTGGCAGTAGCTGATAAGGAAGAAAGAGAGACAATCACACAGAATGAGCTACTATGCAACTCCAAATTTCAGATATGAAGATGAAGTTTACAGCAGAGACTATGAACACAGTACAGGATAGAAACTTTTCTCTATGCACATATTAGCTCCTAAAACTAGAATTGAAGGTAAAGACTTTCTGATAGGAGTTGTTCTCAAACTCATAACATTTAAGTTAACGTAAAGGACGACTGCTTTACGAGATCAACACAGTAGCATTTTCATTGTGCAGCAGAGGATAAACCTTCAAGGTGCAGCAGTAGTAGCTTGAGGCTTTGCAGAGGCAGCAACAGAAGTTTCTGTTCCTGTCTTTGCATCTTTTCTTGGCTCCGAAGATGGTTTTGCAGAAGGCTTCATGTGCTCAGGCGGGTTGTGTTTGAGTTTCACAAGTATTTGACGCATTCTAGAGAGTTCAGTTGGCCTGCCAGGTTTGGGTCCTTGAATGACATTGATGAATGGCTGCTTCTCCTTATCCTTCTTTCCTTTCTTTTCTATGGTCGGGACCTCCTTTGGGATAAGCTCTCCGATTGCCCTCCAATAAGCCTTGTTAGCTTCAGTATGGAACTTCTCTTGGTTGGCCAAGAATAACTGGAAAAAGAAAAAGATGACACATGAACTGCAACACATTGATTGACTAAGGAGGAACTTGCCGTACTGTGGAACTATGTCTAAAGATTTGACAAACCATAAACCAAAGACATAGTTCTGTGGAGATTAGCAAATAAAACTCACCAAAGCGCACAAAAACTCAGCATAGATTGTTCAAAAGGTTATCAGCACATTTTGATCTCTTGTGGAAAACTTCCACTTTCAAAAATTTTAATTTACACCTCTTACGCAATGTTATCGCTAAATCATACGAAATTTAAACAGATAAATGTAGAAACTGCTTTTCTCTGAGTCCCTGCCTTGGTTGAGTCGTAACTACCAATGCGATGATTTTTTAAAAACTAATACCTTAAAAAGGAGAGTAGCAAGTACCAAGATTAAAAATTGGATGGTACTTCTACTAGGTTAACTACGTTAATCTCCCTGTTTCAACACTCATATCCTATTCCAAAGAGTTGAAAGCAATGATTAGGAAGAGAAGGTAACTAGATGCACGACATGTCAGACCAGTGATAAGATTCCTTCCAGCTAAAGCAACTGTTTGGAAAACAAACACACAGCACAAGCAAATTTATGCCAAACTAGTTAACAAACCGTGACTCTAAGCAAAATGCCTTGGAAAGACTTTTAATTTATATAGCTATAGGTCTCACCTTCTCCTTCTCCCGGTTAGCAGCTACATTGTTCTCACATCTAAGTTTCCATTTCCTATAGTACTCTGCTTTGTATTCCTCTGCTTCTTCAATTATTTCCCTAACAATTTCTTTCTCCCTTTTCTCCTTTTCCTCCAGCCGTATGGCGTTCAATCTGGAAAATGGAACAAATATTACACCTCTCAGCTGAGAAGATCCAAAAAAGTAACTTGTAATTTCACCTCACAAGCATACAACAAAGGAATAAGATAATATGCGAATTAGAATGTCACTACACAAAAGTAAATTGGAAATGGCGAGTTTTAATGTATTATAGGTATGCGCTAACAATTACTTGATAACTACAGGAAAAAAGAAGCTCATAGGCATAAGCTGAGATATGCTCAAATAGAGAATTATGTGTTAAGCTTCAGATTGCACAATAAACACTATCTTTTCATGCTGTTAACAAGAAAAGCATCGGATTTACAAACCAGTAAAGAAACTTTGTACAATGCACAAACACATATGTACACTGCATATTAACAACGATCTAGTCGGTATTCTACTTTGTATCAGCTTCAGAGATTTTAAGGGTAAAAAGAATCGCAAAATTTCCTTCAGGGATCAAAAGGTAAACACAAGTCAACTGCCACCATGGACTGAAATGTTTAAGGAAGAGGGTGCTACCAGCAAATATATAGAGAATTTTTTTTAAAATGTAAATCTACGTTAAGTTAGAACCTATTGTCAAAGTTAAGTAGTGGGTACTCCACAGACACTATCTTATTTGAACCAGCTACCTATAAGCTATGAGATGGCAAGATTATTTCATAAACAACTCGATCATCAATAAGTAATCACAGGCCTCCTCAAAAGTTTTAACAGAATTTTCTTTGATGAATTTATCTTCGGACCACCGACCCACTTAAATTTATGGATCCCTATTGACTACCACATTGCAAGACCATGTCATCAGGAACTCATTTATCACTTAAGTATCAATGATCTCCCAAATGTATTTAGGAGAATTTTCTTTTTTAAGAATTTATCTTAGGAGTTGACTATATCAAAATTCAATTCACTTTCCCCAACTAATTGGTCAAGGTAAGGAAATTACATGTGTTGGAGGTAAATCAGAATCTATTTTTTAACAAGTGAATGAATCCGAAAACTCTGATTCTATGTTAAATAAGTAATTGACAAAATGTAGAATAAAACATTATTTTCAGACAAAAGAGAAAACAAACAAAATTGAGGATTGAACTTCTCATAGGTTTTATAAACTACTATCAATTTCATGGGTTTTATAACTACTATCAATTTCATGGGTTTTATAAACTATTCCCTCTATTTACTTTTTTACTTGTTCACTATTCAAAAAATAGATTTTCAATTTTACTTGTCAATTTTAACCTATCAAGAAAAGACAATTATTCTTTTCTATGTTAAACCTTCGCATTAAGTCCTTATTCCCCAAAACCTTATACTAAACATCAATTAATACGAGTATTACAGTAAACATCTCATATCAATTATTGTTTCTTAATGGATTTGAAAAGTCCAAAATGGATAAGTAAAAGTAACCGAAAGGAATACTACAACTATCTTCTCTGGAAAAAAAATGATAAAGGCAGCACTTATTCACTTGGCAATAAACATTGTAAGCACTTATCATAAGTTTAAAATCAGAAAACCAAAAAAGTGAATTGAATTTGTCGAAGCACTAAGATTCATAATACCAGCAGCAATTGCACTAAGCTCCCGCTGCCCAGGCCCAGAAAAGGGCAGGACATTAGGTTTACTGTACATAGATAGCCTTACACGAGTCTATTTCCATGGCTCCAAACCGCGACCTCATCATCATCAATCAACAACTTTTACTGTTGCGTCAAGGCTCCTCTCCATGATCAAATACTTTGATAGACAAACAATAAATTAAACTGAAAAAAAAACTACTAGAGTTGACTAAAATAGCTATTTGCAAAAATCAGTAGCTACCGATTCTTATTACCCTAAACAAGCATGATTATCACAAAAATCCATCACGGAATTTATCAATTTTAGTCAATCGAATCATGTAATACGAATATAGTACATATATGTCTTTGCATGAAGAGAATTTAAAACCGAGAAATGAAATAAAAAAATTAAACCTCACCGTCGCCACTCTCTCAGGGCAAAACCTTCCTCCGCTACCATACGTTCTGGTGGAGGGAGAATCGGTCCATTTTCTCCGATGAACTGAGCTTCAGACGTCCCCGACTCCAAACCAATAACGTAGTCTCCGGAGTCTTCGGTAGCAACCTCAAAGTCTCCGCTACGGTCCAACGGCGGAGTCATGGCAGCGCCGGTGCCGGAGATATGTGATGACATGGCGGATTCCTCTTATTTCTGTCCTTTCCCGCAATTTCAGTTGTGTGTGTTTGTTCGTTTTCTCCTAGCGAGTCAGCACAAAAGGAATCAAGTGCAGTAAAAGCATTGGAGACAGTAATCACATACTTCGCATTTTCCTTCATCTGAAACGTGTCAACTTACTATAGGGTATCGCTTTTTGGAATAATATACTCCAATTTACCGGGTAAGTAATAAATCTATTTCCCTTTCTTATTTTTTTCAAATAAATCCGAAATAATTACTTGTACTTTAGAGTAAGCAATTTTGTGATTTATGTACTTTTATTTATTAAAGTGTTGTTATTCGATTTTCAAAATTTGTATTGCTTTTATTTATTATTTTAAATTTGGTAAACTTGAAAAGTTTAAAGTTATAATAATAAAACTAAAAGAAAAATATATAAAATAGTATTTAGTAAAATTAATTTAATGAGAATTTTTTTTATAAAAATTAAAAAATTTATAATATTTGAATTCTTGAAAGTATTTTATATGTAATAAATAAATTTATTACTGAACCAGAGACTTAAGAATATGATAAAAAATATTTTTTCTTTCGCTTAGTAATTAGAATCGATACAAAGGACATTAGCGATGAATTAAAATTTTTATTAACAAATATCAAAACATATATAGAAAAAAATTAAACCATTTTTTTTTTTTTTTTGACGAAATGTCAGTTGAAACTCTTGGATACATGTGGCTCTGCCACGTGTGTGAGGTAATCAGTTTTCATTTTTAAATTAAGCAGGTTTGCTGCAATTAGCAAATATTCCAAAACTCATATTAGCTTATTAGCAGCGTAACTGACTTTTGCTTAGTTGTCTGCTAAATGCATTTTTTATGTGTATCAACGTCGATTAATAAAATTATTAAAACAGCGGAATCGACATTAATATAACGTTTTATACAGTGTTTTTAAAAATATTTTTGAAACGAGTTTTAGAGGTGAAACGTATCAAAAATGTTTCGGATCATAAATTAAAGACGTAAATACATAAAGCATAAGTCTTAAAATTTGAGGCGTAAGTATCGAGCATAAAAATGTGGGCATAAAAACATACGCTCGGGTGTTTTAATTTACTTTTTTGAACCTCTTTTTGTTTAAATCATATTTTTATTATTGGCATAATGATATTTCTCAAATATAATTATAATATTTTTTTTCTTCATTATTGATTATTTGTTATCTCAAATAAAATCACAAAGCATTGATAGGTTTACTATTCCTTATTTTATTGATAATAAAACTATGAAATTGAATATATATGAGAGTAAGCCCATAAATTCGTAAAACTTACATCTCAATTGGTATTATATAAAACTTTTTTCCTCATGCTCTGCTTTTAAAACAGGGGTTTTATATATATAATAAAGTCTCAAATAGGTTATTGTCTATTTTGTCTCCTTTGATTTTTTTGATAAATGATTTGTCGGTTTATGTTCTTTTTCATTGCTTTGGTTGTTTTGTCATGTCCAAAAAAATATAATTAATTTAAAATTAAGTGTTAATTGATTTTAAAATGAAAACTACATAAGTAGACATGTTTCACTATCATATATATTATTACTATCAATACTTTCAAAATGTTACATATCTTATCACTAATTAAGAGTTTTCTACCATATAATGAGAAAGATACACTTAAATACATGAACTTTGGCTACCATATACACTAAATAGGGAGAGAAGCGAGCGAGATTCGTTATATATCTTAATCACATGTGAATCACATTATATACATGTATTTGGTGTGATTTGTATGTTTCTGGGCTACCAAATACATAGGAGAGTGACCAACGAAATAAGAGAGAGGCGAGCGAGATTTGTTTTGTATCCAGATACATTGAATCAACTCGGATACAATGTATGTAGCACAAAATTCACCTAATCTTAACTCTATGTATCCTGATGAGATGCATGTGTCTAGACATATTCGAATGCACAAAAATCTGATAAAATACGTAATATTGTAGATTTTAATGTATCTAAGTAATTAGATCCTAAATTAATAGGTTTTATGTAAGTCTCCCTTTTAAAATCTTATATATTAGGAAAATCAATATGGGCAGAATAGTAGAACAAGTATTAGAGTCCGTTTGAATTGACTTAAAAAATAACTTTTACCTTAAAAATAAAAAGTCAAACTTAAATAACTTTTAAGTCAAAAAATAAAAAATAAAAAAGACCTACTTTTGATTTTGAACTTATTTTAAGTCATTTTAAATTTTTTAAGCTACTTTTAATATTGTCAAACACTTTTTAACTCATTACAAGTTATTTTTTTGACTTATTTTAAGTTATTTTATATTTACCAAATATTTACTTTAGTCAAAAACTGACTTAAAAGTAGGTTTGATCAACTTTAAAGTCAATCCAAACACCGTCTTGATAACAAAAAAAAATCATCGTCATTAATATGTTTGCTCACAATAATTGTGACCTCTTGTGAGAAACGATGACTTCATCTTTGTTTGACAGATCTAAAATCAAAACTTTAAATGATTTCATTTGATGTTGAGTGTTTGATTTGTTGTTTCTTACTCTTTGATTTTTGTGCCTATATTTTTTAAAGAAAGAGAGTGGGGGTTATACATAAAATTGTTTGCAAAACAGAGATGGAATGATTGTTCATAACATTTTGTGTGATTAATCAATATTTCTGATGTGAATTTTGAAACTTGAAGAAACTATGCTCAAATGATGAGTTGTTTAGGGTTCAAAGCTGTTGTGTTTCAAGACGAAACATATATGGGAAAGCTAGATGTT
The DNA here is from genome assembly GCA_027704765.1 of Solanum habrochaites. Classification (NCBI taxonomy): domain Eukaryota; kingdom Viridiplantae; phylum Streptophyta; class Magnoliopsida; order Solanales; family Solanaceae; genus Solanum; species Solanum habrochaites. Next base: position 5,616,826 of record JAKWJA010002497.1, on the reverse strand, counting down.
ATTCCTGTTAAGAATTAGAATACCAACAAAGCAAAACATTATGTTTTTCTTAGAAAGCCCTAATTGAGAATAAAAACATGCAAGTCACTTGAACTTTTGGACATTAGATGCACAAAAGGAATCCTAATTGACATGTTTTCAGTCTCAATCAGGGCATGATGCTTTGCTTTGTTTGTTTTCTAATTCTTAACTAGAATAGTACCTACTCTCCTAGATATGTTTTCCCTCGAAACACCACTGATTTAAACTCTAATTGACTCGTCGTTTGAGTGTAATTTCAGTGAATTCAAAATTCAAATCTAAAATAATGGTTAAATCACGCAAAAGGTGATGAACAATCATCACACCTCTAATCTGCAAACAGTTTTATCTTTCTCCCTCGCGCTATTTTCTTGAAAAAAAATATAACTACGACAAATAATTAAAGTGTATAAAACAACAAGTAATATCCGACACAAAACATTTAAGATTTTGAAATCAGTTAAAGTTTTGATTTAGATCATTCAAACAATATTTGTTGTCCTAGCATTTTAGAATTTCAATTTGATTAACATTTAATTTTATATTAATTTTTTTTTTTAGCATGATAAAACAAACAAAGTGTCAAAAAAGAACATAAATTGAAAAATCATCTATCGAAAAATCAAGTGAGACACAATAGACTATAGCATATTTGAGATACAATATTTATTTATATCTTTAAATATATATAACATTATTTTAAGGTCAATTGCTATGTTTTAATAAATTTATTCTTTTTATATATAATTTTATTTAGCTCAAACATTGAGGGTCATTTAAAATTGTCCGCATAATTCACTTGAACATCTAAAATTTTTAATTATGACTTGTACATATCGAACACCTTTAATATTCTGAATCGAAACCATTAAAATATTTTAAATGATTATAAAAAACTTAAGCCTCTTATTAATTGACGTGATATACACAACAAAGCATATAGGCTGAACTAGAGTATTAAGTAGGGTGATTTAGTGGATGGGATGTTTGTCCAATTAACTAGTTGTTAAATTTTATTTTCCCTTTTTATCTTTTGTGATGCATCTTGTTTCTCTTACCATATATTTTAGGGTCCTAAATTATTCTCCCAATAGAAATATTTTTTTTCTCTTACCATATATATCAGGACTTTCTAATTTTTAAAATATCTTTTATTTATTATCATATATTTTAGGACTTCTTAATTTAAATATTATAAAGATAGTTAAATAATAATTTAATTTTGTATCGCATGTCCAACAATATCAATAAATCATACAACTATAAATTCACTTGCTAAATAAGTTAAGGGAGCAATAAAATATAAGTGTCTCTAGCAATTTGAAGTAGATTAATATCATACTATGCAACTTACTTCCCTATCAACTTAAATATCATTTCATCATGAATTTAATAAAACTATTTTCAAATAGCAAAATAATAAAAATTGATGATATTGAGGTATATAATAAAATCATGAAGATCAATTAAAAATGAAGTTGTAAACTTTAGCTATGCAATTTTAAAAGATATTAATGTCTAAGTGATATCACTCCTGCAGTGTTTTCAAATAATAATTATGCAACACAACGAATTGTTATTTGAGTTATTTTCAATCTTCTTTCTATAGATGCGAAAAAAGTTGTGCACTATAGCATTTACTAACAGCCTTCTTACAAATAATTAATGAATTTGACACTTCATATGTAAGATTTTTTAGGTGAGCCCCAAATATTGGATGTATTTGAGACATTCAATTAGAAAATTAAGATGTAACTTTAACAAAATTAAATCTCACACGTGAATCTCAAAAGTCAAAATGTTTTAAATATCCCCAATGCGTCCCAATCTTGCATTTTAAAACATTGATAGTAAATATGGTTGCATTCTTTATTGCTTAGAGTCACTCATGTAACGACTCACATTTATATTTTGTCAATCTTAAATCTACATATTAACTCAAAACTGAGATTTAAGAATTGTTTATCAATATTTGGATTAATATATTTGAAAAAATGTCAATACCAAGAAGGAAAGCAAAGATAAAATCCAAACATAGATGCAAAAATATATCTAGACTCTAATGGTTTATAAATAAGGAGTACAAATTATAACTCTAATTAATAAAATTATATTTCGTCGTCTCAATTTAATTTTATGACACTTTTGAATTTTGAGATTTAAATAAGTGTATTATCAACCGCATTTTCATATATCTTTTACGGAATGCGCGCTTGAAATTGTGCGGTTGTGCTTCTCCCTAGGTTGATAAAAAGGGTTAGACGGAAAACCCATACCTGCGTCGCACGCGGCAAGGAAGCCTGCTAGAGTCTTGCCCTAATAATAATTCAAAAATAGGAGAGGGAGAAGAACGAATACCAAAAGATATTTTATACTCTTTGTTTCGACTTTCGAATAGAAAAGGGTAGAAAAAAAAGGCAAAATAATAATACACCACATAAGAAAAGATGGAGATCTTGGAAATAATCGACATAATTGAATTGTCAATTATGTTATCTATAATACTTTTAATATAATTTGCTAATATATAAATTTTATTTCAAAGAATTTAAGGATTTGATACCTAAATTCACGATCAAACATAAATTATTTGACTTGTGATATAAATTGGGTAGAGGGAATGACTAGTAAATAAGGGAGTAATAAAATACAAGTATTTTCAGCAACAGATAAAGATCTCGTTGATCGACCGATCATTATTGTTTCAAATTGAAATTTGATACATCTTTTGAATTTTGAGATTCAAACAAATGCATTTTTATTGTATCTTTTTGCATATATTTTTTAATATCATGACCCAAATATATCGTGAATGACACCCGCGATAATCCCCGGTGAAAAAACCAACCAACTAAAACCATTAAACAATCAAAAATCACAAATCTTTTAAGTCAACAAAATTTTTTTATCAATTCAGACCAAGTGGTATAAAACACAATTTATAATTATCAATTATTCACGGAAATAACCCTCCCCAGAATTTGAAGTCGTGGTACCAAAATATCTACTAGTCTAATGTAGAGTAATTTAGCCTCAAAACCAAATGACTAAAAAGACTTTAAGTTCGAAAAACGTATTAGAAAAGAGATGAATTCATGGCAACATGGAAACTGTGCTCATTCTTGAATTCAGATAGCGCTAGGATCACATTTAAGGTCGCTAAGCAACCACCCGAATATATTTAATACTAAAAAAAAGGAGTAATTACAATATCAATACATAATCATAGTATACTGATAGAATCATCAGCTAGTTTCAATTATACAAAATATGAGTAGACAACCACAATCTATCAAATCAGACAAGATATAATTATAATTGTCAATTGTATGATTTATAATGCATATTTTTAATGTAATTTTCCATAGATAAATTTTATTTCAAAAACTTGAAGATTTTCATATGTAAATTCACGAATCAAACTTAAATTATTTGATCCGCGATATAAATCGAGGTAGAAGAAGTACTTACTAAATAAGGGAGAAATAAAATACACGTGTTTCTAACAACATATATAGATCTTGTTAATCGAAGATTATTATTGTTCCAAATCAAAATCTGTAACATCTTCACTTTATATGGCATTTTCCGAATTTTGTAGTTAACAAGTGTATCTTTTATTGTAATATCTTGATATATCTTTTATATATTTTAAATATTTATCAGTTATTATGTCTTATAAACGTCTTTACATAATTGCCAAATATATAAATCTTTATCTCAAAAATTTTAAAAATTTATGCCAAATTTACGATCAAACTCAATCACTTGATTCAGAAGCATAAAGTTGGACCGGGAAGTACTTACTAAATTAGAGAGCAATCGTACACGAAAATAAGAAGTTAATGAAGTCAGAGAGAACACCCGCCAAAAGAAAACGGTTACGAAATTGCCTTTGTTAGGTAACATTTAACCCGCCAACATAAGATCTCCTGACGCGAATTCAAATTTAATCGTGCTTCAACGGGTACCGACCATAAGGGAGTAGTAATAAAATACACACATCTCCAAGCAACAACTTAAATCCTCGTTAATCAACGACCATTATTGTTCCAAATGAAAATCTTGTAACATCTGATTAAAATCTCTTTGATCGAATGGTCATTATTTCTCCAAATCAAAACGTTGTAACATCTTTACCGTCAACCAGAGGGTAGGATAACAAAACCCTGTCAAAGCCTCACACATCGCATGTGTACCTTGAACCTGATAACTCATACGAAACCCTCCGGTATTTCCGTAAATTCATACAAATGCGAGACTAATTGTAAACCAATCCCACCTCTGCTTTCTATAAATACCTAAACACACCCCATTCATTTGAAACCGCTGCTTATTATAGAGCGAGAAAACGAGAGCAATAGCATAGTATAGCGCGCCAGCTCTAGAGAGAGAAACACACACAAAGAGACAACAGCAATGGAGTGAACAGAGAGAGAGAAATTGAAAATTCTCTTCTAAATTTTTTTTGTACTTCTCTCTCGGTATTTTTTTCATCATTGTTCATCACATTTGGCGTGATTAACTGCTATTTTCGATTTGAATTTCGAATTTCAGTGAAACTATGAGTCGTTTAGGGTTCAAATCCCTGGTGTTTCAAGGAGAAACGTGTTTGGGAGAGCTGGATACCATACCTGTGAAGGATCAGAACTTCCAATTCCCAAACAACGAGATACGGATTGATCATATCTCTACAAATAGTGAGCGAGTTCATCCTATTGCTGTTTTGAGAACGATTTCATCACCTGTTCGTTGTAAGCTTGAACCGAACTCGAATTCAGCGCCAACTGGTTCCGAGAAGTCTCCGTTGATAACTCTTCATTCCTCGTGCTACTATGACCTCAAGGTTAATAGACATTAACAATTTTTTTAATTGAATAACGAATTATGATCAGTTTGTATAGTGATGAACTTACTTAAACTGTGAAATTACTGCACGAGTATTTTTATTTATTTTTGGTTATGCAATTTTGTTTCCAATGAGAAGAATTGATTGTTGATGATTATATGTTTGATGTGAAATACTGACTCTGCATTTACTAAGAAATTACCAGAGAATTATTGTTGTTTAGTTGTTAACGGAGTTTCTGACAATGAGAGATGATGGTTGTTGATGATTTTATATTGTGATATTTACTGGATGCAGTTGTTTTTGTAATTGCTTACCCCAAATTTTTGACAGTGAGGAATGTTTGTGGCATTTAATGTACATTTGTGTGGGAAGTTTCGTAGCAGTGCTATGATTGTGGTTATTTTGTGAAATAACTTGCGATTTTCAGATATGACTATGATTTTTTTGTCGACTATTGGATATGTGATGGAGTAATCGTGGCATTTTCATGTGGATGTGTATGCGAACTCTTTTGTGGTATTAAGATTTAATAATGAGGATGCTGAATGACGTTGGCAGTTCTACATATATTGCTGCTTTTTTGGCATTTATGTATCTATTGAAAATAATTGATGCATCTCATATGAGATGTAAGCAGGTTCTCTTAAAGCTGTTGTCAGAAATGTGATTTGTCTGGAATATACATAGCATTAGCTCTGGTAAGGGGGATGAGCATATATTTGATACTGTATAATTGGTGTTTTGTGGCTATAATGTATTCTTATGGTAAGATGTCTGCTGACAAATTTGTTCCCTTTCCTTGGTCTTTGTGTAGACTGCAGTAGTCTTTCTGGGGGAAGAAGAAATACATTTGGTAGCAATGGCGAGTAAGCAGAAAAAGTTCCCCTGTTTTTGGTGCTATTCAGTGCCTGTTGGTCTGTATAGTGCTTGTTTGCAGATGTTGAATATGAGGTGTCTATCAATTGTTTTTGATCTGGATGAGACTTTAATTGTTGCAAATACAATGAAGTCATTTGATGATAGAATTGAGGCTTTGCGGGGTTGGTTAGCACGAGAGATGGATCCAATTCGGTCGTCTGGAATGTCCGCTGAGCTGAGGAGGTATATGGAGGATCGTGCACTGCTGAAGCAGTATTTGGAGAGTGATTCTGTTGTTGACTGTGGGATTGTATATAGAGCTCAGAAAGAGGAGGTGCTACCATTATCTGAAGGGCAGGAGGGTGTAGTTCGGCCAGTCATAAGGTTGGGGGATAAGAATGTGGTCCTTACACGGATTAATCCAGAGGTAATAAAATACATATATTTTCTTTCATTTCTCTGTTATGCCTTGCAATTATTGATTCTTAGCATGGTGCACACATCTAAAGCATGCATATTTCTCAATATATACTGTTCGTGTCATGGAGAATATCCCCCCTGCTCAGTGCATTCCCTTAAGGTGCTAGTGGAAGTTGATGAGTTGCATGTCGTGTTATACTTGTGGAGAAAAGGTTTGGCTATTGACTTTTTAGTTGTCGGTTTGTCATTAATTTTTATAGTATTTTGATATTATTCTTTTCATTTTTTAGTATTTTAGGTTTATATTATGGAAGTGTATGCAGTGCATTGAGGCAAGTTGATTGATTGAATTTTGAAGTTGAGTAGAGGATGCTTTATGGTTTCTCATACAAAATGGAGTACTATTATAGGAAAGTAGATTAGGTTGTTAATTTAAATGATTCACCTAGCTTCACAGTATCTGAAAGTTCTGTTCTTAAACATTGGCTGTTGCCCTGTCTTTTTATATGACCTGTTCTCAATATACTTATTAGTTAACAGCCTTCAATATTTTGGGATAACTGTGATCACTCAACAATTACAACTGTGATCACTCAACAATTACGTATTCTTTATTTTCAGAAAGCTTACACACTCTATTTATATCTTGTAGGCAAGGTTTTTTGCATAGTGTATTTAGACCATTCGGTGTCAAACTTAATATGTAATTGTTACTTTTAGTTTGCTTTTTGTAAAACACATTATCTGCATCTAATGTCCAAAAATTCATACTTCATTTTGGTCCAGTGTTTAGGTTTTTTTTAAATTGTTTATTTTTTTGAAATTGCTAGTGTTTAGGTTAGTGATGTTTCTTGTGTCCTTATGCCAAGAGAAAGAGCAGATTGAATAATACTGTTGTCTAAGTAACTCATTCATTTCCCCTCACTATGAAGATATTTGTAATATACTCTATGGTGTCTATTGCTCCCTCTTTGCAGAAGTTTTTTAAATGAATTGCTATGGATTTGAGTAACATTTGTTCATTATATGTGTGAACTTTTTGCTGCTGATGGTCCTTACACATGTCAATTTGCTAATCCACCAGCAGAGACAAAGTTGGATACCCCTATGGGGTGATCACACTTGAGCCTCATTTGTTCGCATTTTATGGAGGTCTGAATTAAATTCAACCTATTAAGTGTGCCTGTTTTAAGGTCTGAATCTTAATATTTAGATTCATCTCAATAAGAGTGTTTCTTTTGTTCCTATAAAAATATGTTACTTGGGTTTAACTCAACCCTACAACCTTCAGGAGTGGAGGATTGCTCAAGTCCACATAAATAGACCACTAATCTATTCCCCAACCAAATGTTGGACTTTAAACGCACTCTAACACCCTCTACATGCACAAGCCCAACTGGTGGTGTGGTTCAATAACCAAAATAGGGATGGACTTATGTCTTATGGAGATATGAGACTTGAGTTTAACTCTACCCCAAAAGATATAGCTCATTAAGGGAGGATTGCCCAATTCCATATAAGTAAACCACCAGTCTATTCTCCAACCAATGTGGTAAACTCACTCTAATACTCCCTTCACGCTTTGTCCCACTTGAGCGTGGATCAGAAGCCCAAATGGAGACGGACCTATCTTTGATTCTATGTGAAGATATGACAGCCGACTCAAACTCCAAAAGTTAGCTTTTATGGGGAAGATTGCCCAAGTCTATATAGGTAGACCACCAGTTTATTCCCCAATCAATGTGGGACTCTGAACCCACTATAACAATTTTCTTATAAAGCGTCTTAATGAGTCTGAATGAATTAGCTCTATAATAGGGTCTTAACACCATTCAAGTTCTTTAAATAATTTGCTTAATTTCAAGATCTTTCAAGTCCTCCCTTCTTCTCCTCTCAACAAGGTTTTCACACTTCTCACTCTCCTTTCTCACCTCTTGAACCAATAAGTTCTCATAGTTTTTACAAATACGGAATATTTTGAACGTATTTTGATGTTTAGCAAGAACTCTCGCACCCACATAGATTAAACACAATATAAGAAAATTATTTAAATTATCATCGCTGCTCGACGCCACACTCAATAAACGAACCCATGAAACCTTCGATTCTTAGAACTGAATGTGCTCCCTTCTTCCTTCATGAAATAGAAGCAGTCTATCTCTATTTTTCGTTCTGGGAATTATGTTAAACAGCCTTAGATAATTATTTTGTAACCTGTAGATTACGATTTGAAGTGTTTAACAACTCTAGTGTGCAGAAAAGGAAACAATGACAATGACAGGTCCAGAGGGCTTATGCAAGTTCTCTTTATAGAAATATAAGCAACAAAGCAACATCAAGAAAAATGAGAATTGAAGATTTGATTTTTTTTTTAACTTGTCACAGTAATTTTTTATATTGATGTGCATAATTTTTATTTGCACTTTTTTATCGTTCATTTTTTTTAATCAAATAAAAGTATTCAAAATATTATTTTCTATTAATAAACCAAATTTATTTTGTTAAAAGGAGATTTTTATAATATTTTATGAATGAAGTCTTTAATTCTATATATACATTTGGATATTGAAAACAAAAGGGTGAATTTATTAGTGTTTGGATTCTCAAATAACATCTAATTTCAGAGTGGCATTCAAGAGTCATAACCTAGATTTGTTATTTCACTCTTAATATATTCAGATTCAGACGTCTTAAACTTGATGGAAACAAATGTGGCTTAGAGATCTGCATCCTTGTCTGTTCGAATTGCTGGGAGGAAGCGTTTGGAGGAGTGGAAAGCATCCACCTCCGGTCTTTGTTCTTTTATGTCTCTTCCATTCATTCAATATTATGTTCATGTAGCTAAAAGAAATTGGCATTTGGATGTTTGGCCTTTTAGTTCAACTGCAACTGGAATATCTAAGGTTTTCATTGTCTTATTACAGTTATCAGTGTAACCTTGGAATGTGAACTCGAATTTAGTTGGACATTTTGCAACACATTATGTTTGTCTCAAGATTAAGTTTTTTGCTTCACACATTTTCTCATCATGGAAACTTCTTGTGCAGAATCGGGATACCAGTGTGCTTGTTAGATTACGTCCTGCGTGGGAGGAGTTGAGAACTTATTTGACGGCGAAAGGTCGGAAAAGATTTGAAGTATATGTTTGCACCATGGCAGAGAGAGATTATGCCTTGGAGATTTGGAGGCTACTCGACCCAGGGTCACACCTCATTAATGCCAATCAATTGATGGACCGTGTTGTATGTGTTAGATCAGGTTAGGAATAAATAGTTTCCTGTTTTATGACTCCTTGGGAAAGTAATAGGTTGTTCTTCTATACATGGTAACACGATTCCTCTTCCCTATCCTGACAAGAGAAAAGATAATCCTCTTCTCACAGTGAAGCATAATGAAGCACCATAAGTAATGAAAGATTTGTCTTCTTGTGTTTGATTTATGTCATTCTAAGCTCATTAGTGGTATTTTCTTTAAGCTTCTAATGTATAGTAGCAGTGACATCCAAAAGGCTGCCAACTGTGATTGCTTCTCATCAGAGGACTATAATACCTTTTCCTCTTGAACTGGTAAATTATAAACTTCTTTTCTTTAACCAAGGAACATCATCTCTGTCATTTAATCCCACAGGGGCCAAGAAGTCTTTACTTACTGTCTTCCGAAATGGCATTTGTCATCCAAAATTGGCAATGGTTATTGATGACCGACTCAAAGTGTGGGATGATAAAGATCAACCTCGTGTTCATGTTGTCCCTGCTTTCGCTCCGTATTATGCTCCACTAGCAGAGGTGTGTGTTTTGCCATTTCAAATGATTTCAATGTCATCTTGTTTTTTTCTGTCACACCTAGACTGATTGGAACTTCTTTATTGAGTAGATGGCCAATGCAGTACCGGTCCTGTGTGTGGCAAGAAATGTTGCTTGTGATGTTAGAGCTCGTTTCTTTAAGTAAGTTCATTCTCAGTCCTCAAAAGAGTAAGTTTGAATCAATTAACTAGTTTTTTATGTGATCCATTTTCTTTGTCAATCAGAGAGTTTGATGAAGGCCTACTCCGAAAGATCTGTGAGATTTTCTATGAAGATGAGGCTGTAAATTTACCTTCTGCGCCTGATGTTAGCAACTACTTAATGTCCGAGGTATTTATCTACGAGCTCTTTAAATTTCAACTTTAAATGAAGGCTGATCATTAAGATGAAGGTTTAATTTCTTTACTCTTAGGATGCTGGTTTTGCGTCATGTGGGATTCCTGCTCCTATTCCTGAGGGAATGTACGGGCCTGAAGTTACACAAAGGTTGAATCAACAGGTGGGGTTTTACCTGTTATTACTGCCTATCTTGACTTCTTATCACATGATCGATCCCCCAAAAAACTTGGAAGTGTTGACACGTCACACATCAAATCAAGTAATTATTTTTCAGCTGTCAATCTTCTCATGTTTAAATTCTATCCAGGAGGGAAAAGTTAATATGAACTCTGCTCCTGTTTTCATGAGTAACAATCCTGATATGAAGCCAGGAAGCTCCCAGCTTATGGTTGGAATTGCTGCAAATGCACCTGCTCAATCAGTGAGACCAATTCAACCTCCAGAAAGTAATGAAATCTATCTTTACCTGCAGTTAAATAATAGATGTATTAATCTTTTTGGTTTATCAACCTGTGGTTCATTTTGTTCCTGTGTGTGTTTAGAACCAAGTTTGCTGGGAGCTCCATTTAGACGAGATAACAGCTTTTCTGAAGCTGATGGTGATGGGAAGAGAAGGCACCCCATATTGAATCCTAGCCAGGACATGAGGTATCGTGGTTCAGCAGAACCTCCTTTATTACCTAGAGTGCCTCAGAAACCACCCATACTGCCCATACCACCACATGGTGGATGGTTGGTGGAAGATGACCTAAATAAAGGACACATGGGTGGTCGATCACCTGGAATTTTTCAAGAATCTGATGCATCAAGGTATGCTAAACAGAGAGGTCATCAGAATTTTCTGAGTCAAGGTGCAACAAACATGATGTTACCATCATATGCATCCGCAGGGAAGAACGGGGAGGTACTTGCTACTGCTTCCTTCAGAAATAGTTATGACTGTCTTCCTGCTGACTTATTCATTCGATCACACGACTCTTTGCAGGTAAATTTCAGGCATGAAATGCATAGACTTATTCATCAGACAGGTGAGTTTGAGTCACTCTTATACTGTGTTACTGCTTATCGCAATTTTAATACCCCATTTTTCTGTTAAGAAGTTAAAATATTATGAACAAAAGCTGGCCTTTAGGAAGGAAAGCATTTATTAATCATATTGCACTAGTGTTTGCTCTTGGGGTTAAGTAGCCATCTCAGTGACTCGTTTGGGGAATGAATGTTGTTAAGTTAATGACTAGTTTAAAGTTTTACTGAAGTCGTTTTCCTAAGGGCTAGTTTTTCAGCTTGTGATTATGAGCCCAGCTATCAAATTATAACAAATCCAACTAGGTGCGTGTTTATTTATCACTAATGGTATGGGATATAATTTATCCAACATGTAAAGAAGGCTGGAATTGCATACTTTTACTTGTTGATTGCGAGGATGGTGGTATGCGTATATCTTTAATGATCAAGATAGTGTTTGGCAGTGTTCGGGAAAGCGAGCGCTTCATTGCTTTAAGCAGCGAAGCGAAGCAAGGGTTCAGTGCTTCAGCGAGAAAAGCGCGAAGTGTTCAGAAGCGGCTGCTTCTGGGATTGAAGCGCAATGCGACCAGAAGCGGCAAACCGAGAAAAGCAGCAGTTATATTTTTTTTAATTAATAAGTGATCGGTTTTAAAGAATAAAAAAAGTCACCACTTACCTCGTCCTTAAGAAATCAGAATAATAAGGTTTCAGAGTACTCTTTCCTTCCAACAGTTTTTCTCTTTTCTTTCTTTCTTCTTCTTTCTGGTGCAGTGGCACTGCTAGCCTAGAATTTTTCTTCTTTTTTTCTACCCTGTTTTCCTTTGCCCTGGTTAGCGTTGATTATTTAAATTATATGTTGCTGATTATTTGTTTCCTCACCGTGATTAAAATATATATTGCTGAATTGTGGGTTGTTTCTTAACAATGACCAAAATGTCGTTGAATTTTCTCTTAATAGTGATAAAGCTATAATGTTGATTATTTTTCTTAGATCTTATCCGTGATTAAAAAAGGCTAACCTGGCATGGAAAAATAGAAAAAAAAGTTGAGGAGACCAATAGGACAACTATTGTATGTCTGTTTGTGACAAGACAACTAAAGGGAAACCTTTTTTTAGTGTTAAATATTAATTTTTACTTGTATATTTTGTCTCTTTTTGGTTTGGTCTTTTTTCTTTTAAATTGTACTTCTTTTCAATGAAGCGAGCGCTTCGCTTCACTCTTTAAGCAAGCGAAGTGTGAAGCAGGACCTTGTCACTTTTTTGCGCTTCGCGCTCCCCTGAACAGTGGTATTTGGAAGGAGTTCAAAAGAAGTTTTGGGATAATGTTGAATTCTAGAAGCAAAATATTGATTATGGGATATGCACTTTTTCAATTGTTTTTAGTTTGGTATTACGGAGAACAAAGGATGGTTGCTGAAAGTTGAGAGAGAGATCCGCTAAAGTTTTCATTTTAAGCATAGTCTCTTTGATCTTCTTCTTTTCCTTATTATTCCCTCTCTTCATCAAGTTCATGACAAAAGCTTCCTAGGCTGATTGTACTTTACTTTGACAGAGGGTAGATTCTCTCAACATCAGTCGTTATTTAACAACAGAGAATCTCAACTAGAAGCTGGGAGAATGAACATCTTGCCATCTTTAGCTACTGGAGTGCTGCAAGAAATTGGACGGCTATGCAACTCAAAGGTGTGCTACATACTTTTTCGCCAAGATGTTATCTCTGTTGATTTTTCTTGGTTGTCATAGTAAGAGCTCCACTGTGTCTTGCTTTGTAGGTTGAGTTCAGGCCTGTGGTGAGCACCAGTGAGGAATTGCAATTTTCAGTTGAGGTTAGAAAATTCATTATGGAAGAATGTTTTTCACCTATTTGAAGCTTATCGCAGGGATTGATATATTGCATTGTTTGTCGTATAAATATGAAGCGAAACTTCCGTCAAACAGCACTAGTTTCCACTGATAGTAATAGTGTTCCTCTTTTGATTCTAACGGGATACTAGGAAGTACTGTGCAAGGTAATGGCTGACGAGATACCTGAAAGTCGTGTGCTAATGAGTTTGACATTCATGCATCTGTATGTCTTGATATTTGACTCTGAAAATTGTTAGGTGCTTATGAACTGTCTGTTAATGTCTATCTTTGAAAATATTCATTTTGATACGAGAGTGTTGCTTCTATCATTGTTGTTCATATAGAAGTGCATAATTATTTTGGCATCTGAATTTAGACAAATAGCATAAGGTTTTATATTCAGAATTCTGAGCCTGAATAATCTTTAGGTCTTCTTTATCGGTGAGAGAGTTGGTGTTGGGATGGGTAAGACTAGGAAGGATGCTCAGCAACAGGCAGCTGAGAATGCACTACGGAACATGGCTGGTAAGATCCTTTTTGAAATGTCCTTGAATTTCCTGGTTTAACTTGTTTCAAGAATCCTTAGCTAATACTGTGATGGAGATCCATTTTTCTTGTTACTATTTCATTAGAGGATTTGCAAAATGAGGCACCAGTGCCTCATGTCAAGTGAACTCTTAAAAACTGTCTCGTGCAGTGTTATCTGAAGATATTGCTTCATTTCTTAAAGCGATGAATTGATTCTCGAAGTATGGTGTTGTACTTCATCGGCGAAGCCATGGTCTTGAGAGTAGTTTGTGCTTCAAACATGGTGCATAAAGTGATTCTAGTTAGAATCTGTCACTTGTTCGAATTTTGAGAATTTTTCTCATTGCAACTTAACTTTTATTGTACTAAATTCATTGTTTCCAGTAAATTGTGCGCTTTACTTCAAATAAGTGTGTGCTTCACTTGTCACTTTTGCTTCAAATCCCATGGACCTCAAACCTTTTTCGCTTTCAAAAACACTAGCCATGTGAATTTTAGCAGAATTGTCCTTCATTTCCTTGGTTATCACTTCTACATGATGTCATTATATCACTCTTGTCAATTCTGACATGTTTACACCTATATCTGAATTCAATTTCATTTTATGATAAGATACAGGACTTGCTTTAATTTCTTTCCTCTTTAGATGTTACCCTTGTTTCAGGTTACAGTTCTTTTTATAGGATTTGTGTAGAACTGATATTTGGCTTATATGCGTACTTAAGTCCATACACCTTACATCCACCCTCTTAGCATGGATAAGACTTTGAAAAGATTCGGTGAAATGGAAAATGGGTTCTTGTGGGACACTGTCAATCACGTGGATGAACCTTCAGTCGACGATAGATTACCTCAAGTAAATGTTTCAGAGGTGGGAGTTAATTGTGATGCTTCTCATGACCGATCACTTAATTCTTTGAAAACATGACTGGTGTTTGGTTAAGGGGTTGGGAGGGTGTGCACTGAAGCAAATCTCGGAGATGATGGGTTGAGATCATATGGGTTTTTACCCCTCCTTCCTTGAATTGTGTTGTATCAGAGTCGGGAGCAAAACAGAAAATTGTGAAGCTTGTTTGCCCAGTTGTTCATCTGGCTATGTAGGCCATTCTTAATGCTTCTTATTTTGGAGGTCTAATGGTGGTTTTTAGTTGTAATTCCACCCCTCGTCTTTCCCATCACAATTTTTGTTCTCAAGTTACTTGTGCCTGAGTGCTTCGTGGTCCTTTTCTCTTTTGGTTCTAAAATATGGTCTACTCGTAACTGGAACGCTATATCTTCCTGTAGCTTCTGGATGAGTAGTGTTTGACCATTTCCTACTCTTCCTCAGATGCACCTTGCTTCTGGCTCTCATTGAGATATCCTGAATTGATGTTTTTGTGGTGCAATGAGTGAATGGGGGATGAGAGCCCAGGTAATATTAGGGCTCTTGTATATGATGTTTATCATAAGCCAAGCTCCCCAATTCCCTAATGTTAGTTTCTGCACTGGTAATGAACTGAGCCAGTTCTGGAATGAAGACTTGATGTTGTTCGTTTGGTAAATACCAACTTTAGTCATCTCTTGTTGTATACAAGACTGTAAATGCAATCCGAATAATGTCGAGACAAGGAGGGCTATATATTGCCACCTGAGTCATTATATATTCGGATGTCCTGCAGCAGTAACAATTTGGTGGCGGAACAGTCGTCCCAATTGGCTACTTTTCATGATTTTCTCTGATATGTTATGGAGAAATTGAATTTTGTCTTCCGTTTACTCATTGGAGAAGTGATTCATACAATTTTTTATCAAGGGCTTTTTGGTGCCCTCATTTCTGCCATACTTTGTAACTAGTATTTATTTCCTTGCAGTTTAATTTTATACAAAGGCTTTTTATTGCCTTTATAATAGCAAATTCCTGATTTTTTTATTCAGAGACAAAACTCTGTTTATCTTAAACCTTAACAAAACAAACCTCTTTTATTGATAACCCTTGAAGCATCTTTTTTTCTCAATTGAGGGTTCAAGAAAAACAGAAAATAAGAAAGATGACTATGTTCTTGTTTTTCTTCAGAAATACAGTGTTTTGTTGTGTCTAACTGTGGGAAGAGAGACTGGAGGTGGGGTTAATTAAAATACTACTTTATACTCTCTTTTATTTGTTCCAATTTTCGAGTCACATTTGAAATTATTTAAATTTGGTTATACCAATTTTAAGTTTTTAAAACAATCTTTTCATATTTAAAACTATCTAACAAATAGTATTTCATTTGTCCCCATTAATATGATATACCTTTCTTTTTAATCTGTTTTTAAAAAATAAAATATTTATGCTTCTATAATAAAACAATTTAGTGTCATACAAATATCTATAACTTAATTTAGATCAATATGCTTCAAAAAACTTCTATTGTTTTCTTAAATATTGTACTAATCAAACTACATCATATGATTGAGACAAAAGAGAAATATAAATTATAATAATTATAGCTCTAAACATTATCTAAAATAACATATAAAAAAAACTTCGTTAGCTAAGAATTATAAACTATGATTACTATAGGGTAGTACATGATGTTGATTTATAATTTTAACCTAATGGTGGTTAAAAAAAAATTACACTATCTTATCTTATATAAGTGGTGGATTGAAGTTCAAAAAAAAATATAAAACCCAGGATTTAAACTTGGAACCTCATGGAAATTTTGAGTGAAGTATTAAAAACATTCATGAACTTGTCGTAAATTATTATTTTCTTCATTAAACTATTAATAACTTTAAAAATACTCATCTACTTGATTAATTAAATTTAAATGCAGATCCAATTTATCACATGTCATAAAAAGTGGTATCGAATTATTGTATGAGTATAGAGCTATTAATAATAAAGGCGAGAGAAGTATTGAAAATAATCCAAAAGTTAGAGAATATAAGAGTGTATTTCACTCATAAAGATCGAAATGTATTTAGGTTCAGTTAGTCATGTAAATTGATATTTTAAAGGTTATCACTAATTCATAGATGAAATGATAATGGGAAAATTGTATATATAGCACACTAATAACTTTAAAATAAATTAGTTAGCTAGGATTTTGATATAATGGGCCTCCAGCAACGTTGCAAAAAATTGTCAGGCGCCTCTCTCCCAAATAGCTCGCTACCACTCGCCTCTATCTCTCGCTCGCGTTCCGCACTTTTTTATACAAACGTAAGGGGAATAAAAATTTGTTTATAATTGGTATAAGCAAATATAATTGTATAAATATATATATATTTTGGTTCCCCCCGCTCTCCCCTCTTTCAGATCTTGCTCGCACTTGAACGACCTGTTAGTCGTTTGACAGTATAGTTTAGTTTCTTGTATAACTCACTGCTTTGGGTCGACGGATTCCCACGACGTGACCGCATGACCCCCGACGGACCGTCCGAGGGTGTCTCGTCAAAACACTTAGATCGTGAAAAATTTGAGTCTGAGGGGTCCGACTCTCTGAACGTCACGACGGAATGCAGGAACGGACCCGTCGTGCACGACGGGACCGTCACAAATCTTTCCACATAAATTAACTCTCGAACTTTGTGACGGATATGCAGTACGGACCGTCACATCGTGACGGACCGTCACAAGGCTGCAAACCCTGACTGGGGTCGGTTTCTGTTAAAAGTTTTTAAGGGCGTTTTTTGGACTATTCATGCTTATAATTATAAGTTGTGGATTAAAGTTAAGAATTCAATTACGTGGGGGTTCAGGAGATAACCTTGAACTAAAAACGTGGGTTAATTTTTATCATCTTTTATACTTAATTAATATTACAATTAGGGTACAAGAAAAAGATTTTGACTAAGAAATAGAAAGAAGAGAGGGAACGAACGAGCGAAGAAGAGAGAGAACGAAGAGAAAGGAAGACTTGAGGATAGCTTGCTTGATCACGATTCTTCGGTGGAGTTAGTTATGGTTTTATGTTATTTCATAGTAAACTCTTAATAGCGAATGATATGTAGGGGGTAGTATTGTAAAGTCTTCTATATTCTTATTGTATGCTGCATGATGTGATTCTGTATTGTAATGGGTTTTTGAAGGATGAGGTGTGAAGCTAAACCTAAAACCCTCTGTTAATGATGATGCCTTGGTATCAAGAAGGCTTGATGAACTAAAAGAATGAGGTTAATGATCGGGTGTCACGTTCCTACACCAGGATACTAGTAGTGGATCGGTGTCACTTTCCGACACCAGGATGTAGAGTGTGATCGGGTGGCACGTCCGACACCAATAGTAGTAGTGGAATCGGGTGTCACGTTCCGACACCAGGAGAGAAGTAGTGGATCGGTGTCACTTCCGACACCAGGATAGTAGTATAGGATCGGGTGGCATTCCAACACCAGGATATTAGTAGAGGATCCGGAGTGTCACGTTCTGACACCGATATTAAAAAAAATGAATCTTGAATCATGTTATATACTCAGATTTAAAGAACCTATTTCCCAAATGAGTATGGTGTGGGATGCATGATCCCTCATGTTATGCTGGGTGGTGGCCAAATAGTTATGGTACTTGTTGTTGTTTATCTTTGTGAGTAATGGTAGTTCGATTTTAATGTTATTATCTTGATATTATTGCTTTCTATTTTGAGTTGGCCGATGATACCTCTCAGTACTTTGTTCCTCGTCCTGACCCCTACTTGTATCTTTCTTTCTTGTTATTGGTGGAGTGCAGCAAACGTGCCATCGACTTCGACTCAAACGCAACTCTAGCCAAACTTCCAGCATAATCATATTTCAAGGGTGAGCTATTGTTTCCTAGCTCGGACTGGATTCTTTCCTTCGCTTCTGATGTCTTGAAGTTGCTACTCTGGACCATCTCTTTTAAACTTATTTTAAGGTTCTTAATACTCTAGATTTATAATTGGAGGATAAACGTTCTTGTGATGATCTTCCTGTTTTGGGATATTATTGATAAACTTAGAATTTATTTTAATGATTGTCGTAATGAGTTTTATTCTTCCGCACTTACCTTCCTTTTATTGTTTTTATGGTTGAAATGTTGGATTGGACTGGTTTGGTTCGCCACTATAGTAGGATTAAGTGTGGGTGGCCACTCGCGGCTGCTGGTTTGTGGGCCTTGACAACTAAACCTGGTATCAGAGCATTAGTTTCGTTGGTCCTCATCACACAAGAACGAGTCTAGTAGAGTCTTGAGAAACGGTAGGGGGACGACCTTTACTTTTCTTTGAGAGGCTATAGGACTTTGGAAAAATTCATTCCTTCTTTCTTTCGTGTCTATTACTCTTGGGATCCAATTGGTATCTAGGTGATACAAATTCGTATCTGACCATCTCACTCTATTTCGCAGATGGTTTTAGAACTAGAGCAACAACTGTGGGCCAACAACACACCACAGGCACGACCAGATGGCGTCTGAGCCCAGCCACTCACGTGGGCTGGTAGCTCGAAGAGAAGCAGTGGCAAGAGGCCGGTAGATGGAGGTCGCGGGAGACGTCCCTAAGGAAGAGAACAACCTTGGCCCATCTAGTACTAGTGCGGGACCCTGCCACCCTACTCTGAGGATTAGTAATAGAGGGTGAGGAAGGGGAGAATGGCAAGGCGGAATGAGGATTTACCACCCCCACCTACCCCGAGATGATACATCAGGTTCTTGCTATCTTAGCGGGTTATCTGAGTCAGGGCCAGACCCTCCAGTGTTTTTAATGTCAACCAGCACCGTCATGTTTCGGAGTACAACATGCAGCTGCTGTGGCTCCGCATGGGGCCTCATTGGAATCTGCACGTTTCCTCGATTGACACAGGGCCTAATAATGACATGTCAGCACGAACTTTTTGCAGTAGTTCTTGAAATGAAACCTCCAGTCTTCAAGGGTGCTGAATCTGAGGATCTATGATTTTCTGGTCGATTGTCTGAACTTCTACACAAGATGGGCATAGTAGAACAATTTGGCGTCGAATTTTGTGACCTATCATTTCGGGGACGCCACAATGTTGTGGGGCGATCGTATGTTGAGTGGGTCAACCAGCACACGCACCACCTATGACTTGGGCAATCATTCCTAGCTTGTTTATGTAGAAGTATATCCCCGCAAAATACCCTGACTTTTGAGTGATAGGAGGAGAGATGAGTTCCTTAGCAGAGCAAGGCATGATACGGTCACTACTACATTGCTTATGAGGCTAAGTTTCGTGGCATTATCTATGGTTGCCACCCAGTTTGCTACCTTCAGTCCACAAGACCGATTTCGCCGTTTTGTGAATGGATTGAATGTCGATTGCAGATTCCATCCTTACAGGTCTCTACTGGCAGCAAAATTCCTTTCAGGAAGTGTTAGACTTTGTGATAGAGGTTGAGGGAGTGCAGCCAGATGATTCAACCATGGCATCAACACTAAAATTTTCGTAAGGAGGTGAGTTTAGTTGTTCTACTACTCAAGAGGGCAGAGTTTTCAGATGTTTATCCGCCCGACCTATTCAGTCTTCACTACAGCTGTAGCTGGGGGGTCCACCGCAACCGGTCAACATTTCTCTGAGTTGGAGGTTATCCCCAGACTGCCGTCTTTCCTCACAGGACTATGCTTGAAACCCAGAGAGTGTTTATGGATGTGGGGAATTGGACATATTAGAGATATTGTCCAAACAGAGGTACAGACCCCAATAGTCAGAGTAGAGTGTGTCATTGAAGAGGCCGTCCCCCCATTCCTGGAGGAGACCGTGGTGTTCAAGGTAAAGTGGTCACCAAACCACCGGTGTGGCGGGCAAGCCGGAGCGACTGCAAGCACAACATTGGTCGGGTCAACGGGCAGACAGGTGATAGGGCCCTTGTTACTCTTTCCCTTGGGCGGATGGAAGCGAGGCATCTGATGCGTTATCACAGGTATCTTTTGTTGTGATTGCATGAATTCTGTATTATTTGATGCCTGGCTCCACATTTCATATGTATCTTCCTCGTTTGCTACTGGTCCTTAAATTTACATGTGATTGCTTGACATGCCTGTTCGTGTTTCTACCGGGTGGGTGAGTCTTGATAGTTGAAAGGTATAGATGTCTTATCTGGTTACTTTTGGTGGGGAGAAATACTCATTAGACGTGGTTTATACTTAGAAATTGTTGATTTCGATTTAAATTCTATGGTATGACTTGGCTTTCTCCGAATTTGCAATCTTAGATTGAATTCCATAAAACTGTAACGTTGGCCAAGCCGGGGACATACCCTTAGTGTGGGAGGGTGACTACACTTCCACTCCAGGTTCGTATCACTTTCACATCTCCTTTCTCTTGCTAAGAGGATGGTTTTTTTTTTTTTTTTTTTTCTTTTTTTTTTAGTAAGGTTGTTTAGCTTTTCCTGGCACACCTCAGGGAATATACTACCCAAGTACCCTTCAATTGAGTCGGTTTTGATAGGTCCGTGAGTTTTCTGGTGTGTTTTCCTGCAACCTTCTGGTATGGCACCGATAAGATATTGACTTGCATTGATCTGGAGCCGGGTACTCGCCCCTTTCCTACCCTATAGAATGTCTCCCCGCTGAGTTAAGGAGTTCAAGGCCCAACTGCCAACTTCAAAGTTGTTAGGTAAAGGCTTCAATTAGACCGAGCGCTTTCCCCTGGGTGGGTCTCTCCATTTTATTTGTGAATAAGAAGAATGGGTAGTTTTTCGGATGTGCATAGACTACATGCAACTTAGATAAAGTAACTTTTAAAACAAGTATCCTCTTCCCCCTTCCATTGATGATTTGTTCGACCAGTACAAGGTGCGTGTACCTTCTCAAAAAAAATATCGACTTGAGATCTGTTATCCTCAATTGAAAATAACGGGCATCATATGTGCCAAAGACTCGTTTCGAACCAGGTATGGGCATTATGATTCTTAGTAATGTCTTTTGGACTTATGAATGCCTCGCTGCTTTTTATGAGTCCGATGACGGGATTTTTAAGCCATTCTGGATCTTCTTTTATGTCATTGTGTTTATTATGATTACTGACTGGTATACTCCAAGAGAAGGACAGAACATGAGAACACTTGAGAAGGTTTGGAAATGTTGAGGGAGAAAAAGCTTTATAATGCCAAATTCCCTCTAGTGTGAGTTTTTGGCTAGATTCAGTGTCCGTCTTGGGGCTGTGGGTTATCAGGATGGAGTGATGTGATCTTCCAAGAATTGAGAGTGAAGAATTGTGGTAGAACCTACTAATAACAGAGGTAAGGAGCTTTCGTTGGTTAGCTAGCTACTACGTCGTTTGTCAGGGATGTTCTGTTTCCGTTGCTTCCCGACTGCAACTTTGACTAAGCAGAGTTTCCATTTGTATGGTTCGGACGAATGTGAAGAAAGCTTTCCACAATTCACGCCTTGTTGACTACTGCACCAATTCTTATACCCCGCCATGTACGGTAGAAATTTCATTGTTTATGTGATGCAAGCATAATCCTATTCTGGTAATGGGTGCATGCTTATGCCAGAGAAGACTGTAATTGCTTATGCTCGAGGCAATTCAACGGTGCATTACCGTAATTAATCCGACCCCAATTTTGGAGTCTGGCTGGCATAGGTTTGCATTAAGCAATGAGACATTATCTATAATGGGGTTAAATGTGAATTCTATACGTATCCGTAGTTGACACATATGTCTTTACTCAGAAAGATTTGAATTTGAGACGAGGAGTGATGGAACTCTAAGGACAGATATCACTATCTGTATCACATCCGTGAAAAGCTATGTTGTATAAAGATTCTTTAAGTAAGAAAGGCAGGGAGCTGTGAGTCTAGCCCATTTGCAGTTTCTTCTAGACTCCCAATGGCTAGAGAGGTTTCATACTTGGCTATGACTTACTGGGCTAGAAGTCCATGAGACAGGGAGGTATTTTTGGGCCTGTGTGTATGCAATCTTCCTTTCCACTGATAAGATGAAAGGAAAGCAGTTAAACCGATGAGAACTGATTCGGAAACGAGATAACGGTGTTGCGAGGAGAGGCTAAAGAAGGCAAAAATCTGATGAGGAAAGATGTTTTTTGAGAATTAAGGGAAGGTATGTTTACCCGTGGCGAGTTTTTTTTTGGGAAAAAAATTCACACTATTTCTTACATAGGCTCATATTCAAGGTATTCTATACATCCTGGTGCAACAAAGATGTATTCGGATTCTAAGCACATTTTTGGTGGAGTGGATGAAGCGTGACAATGTTTGATTTTGTTGCTCAATGCCCGATTGGCAGGGCATGTAAAGTATTAACACCAAGTCTTGGAGGGACACTTCGAGAATGCCCATTCTGAATGGCAGTGGAGAGAATTGGCAATGGATTTTGTATTGGGTCTTCCGAAGACAATGGGAAAGTATGACTCCATTTTGGGGTAATTGTTGACAGATTAACTAAGTCCTGCTCATTTCATTCTGGTCCAAGGTGACTTATAATCAGAGAATTCAGCAATTAGCATCTCAGAAATTTTCTATTGCATGGAGTTCCACTTTCCATTATATCAGATATAGACGCAGTTTACTTCTAATTTTTTGGAAAATATGGCATGCCGAATTAGGTACGATTTTGGATCTTAGTACCGCATTTCACCCTCAGACCGATTGTCGGTCTTAGCTGACACGCATTCAGGTTTTTGGAAGTTATGCTTCGTGCATGTGGATAGATTTGGTGCCATTGGGATACCTTCTGTATACCCTTATCAAGTTCTCATACAACAATAGCTATCCCCAAGTATTGATATGGACCCAAACTTTTAAGCCTGTATGGAGAAGATGTAGTCTCCCATTGGGTGGTTTGATGCATTTGAGTTACCTTGGGGTACGACCTTCTGAGGGAATCGTTAATAAAGTGAATGCATTCAAGCAAAGCTTTTAGCGCTCAAAAGTAGGCAGAAAGATAGCAGCTCGAAGGTTAGAGACTTGGAGTTTATGGAGGGTAACAATTCTTACTGAAGGTTTCACCCATGAAAGGGGTGAGATGCTGTTTGTAACGAGGTAAGCTTAGTCCGAGGTAATTGGTCCAGTTGAAGTTCTGAAGTGCGTGGAGGTAGGTAGCGTATGAATTAGCCTTGCCCCCAGACTGTCAGGGGTGCACCCGGTATTTCATGTGTTCTATGGTGAAAAGATACCAATGGGGATGGAAACTACATTATTCGTTGGGATTCAGTGTCTTCTGATGAGAATGTTGTCTATGAGGAGGAGCCTGTGTGCCATTCTGATAGAGAAATCCGCAAGTGAGATCAGGGAGATTGCATCCATCAAAGTTTCCTGGAAAGACTCGACAGTTGAGAGTCCACTGTTGGAGAAGGGAGGCCGGATATGCAAGAAAAATACCCACACTTGTTTACAATTCAGGTATCCTTTTCGCCCTTTGTTTGTCTTCTTGTGATCGTTCGACTGAGTACGAACGATGGGTAAATTGGTAATCTATTGTACGACCTGTTTAGATCGTTTTGAAGCGTAGAATTTAAGTTGCTGGTAATAACTGTCTGGGTCGACGGATCCCACGACGGACCGTCAAGCGCTACGGACCATCGAGGTTTCTCGTTCCAACACTTGATCGGTAAAACTTTGAGTACTGAGGGTCGACTCCTGAACGCATTGACGGAATGGCAGGAGGACCGTCGTTGCAACGACGGACCGTCACAAATCTTTTCGCACAAATTAACTCTCTAACTCTCTGAAAACTTTGGACGGATATGCAGACGGACCCGTCACAGTCGTGACAGACCGGCACAGGCTGCGTACCCCTGACTGGTCTGGTTGCTGTTTGAAAGTTTTTAAGGGGCGTTTTGGACTATTCATGCTTATAATTATAAGTTAGTGGATTAAATGTTAATAATTCCATTACGCGGGGGATAAAGGAGATAACCTTGAATAAAAATTGTGTTATTTTATCATCTTTTATACTTAATTATATGACAATTAGTGTAAAGAACAAGGGGTTGAATAAGAAAAATAGAAAGAAGAGAGGGACGAACGAGCTAGAGAAGAGAGAGAACGCGATGAGCAAAGACCTTGAGGGTATGCTTGATCACGTTCTTCTGGAGGTAATGTGTATGGTTTTGCTATTCATAGTAAACTCTAATAGCGAATGATATTATTGGGTAGTATTGTAAAGTCTTCTATCTGCTTCAAATTGTATGCTTGCATGATGTGATTATGTAATTGTGAATGGGTTAAAAGATGAGGTTGTGAGCTTAAATTAAACCCTCTCTGTTAATGATGATGCCTTGGTATAAAAGAAGGCTTGATGAACTAAAAGAATGAGGTTAATTGATCGGGTGTCACGTTCCGCACCAGGATAGTAGTAGTTGGATCGGGTGTCACATTCCGACACCAGGATAGTATAGTGGATCGGTGTCAACTTCCGACACCAAAGGGATATATTCGTGGATCGTGTGTCACGTTCCGCACCAGGATATTAAAGTAAAGGATCGGGTGTCCACGTTCCGACACCAGGATAGTATTAAGAGTATCGGAGTGTCACGGTTCGCCACCAGGATGTAAAAAAATGAATCTTGAATCATGGTTAAATACTCAATTTAAAGACCTATTTCCCAAATTGAGTTGGTGGGAGGCCATTATCCTCAATAGTTGTGCTTGGTGGTGGTGCCAAAGTTATGGTACTTTTTGTTGTTTATCTGTTGAGTCTGGTAGTCCGATTTTATGTTTATTATCTGATATATATCGCTTTCTATTTTGAGTTGGCCGATGATACCTACTCAGTACTTGTTTCTGTACTGACCCCTACTTTATGTTTCTTTCTTGTTATTTGTGGAGTGCAGCAAACGTGGCTGCCATCGCTCTCGCTCAACCGCACTCTAAGCCTACTTCACAAGCATAATCAGATTTCACAGGGTGAGCTATTGTTCCTAAGCTCGGACTGATTTCTTTCCTTCGCAGTCTTGATGTCTTGAAAGTTCGGTACATGGACATCTCTTTACTATTTTAGTTTCTTAGATACTCTTAGATTGAGTAATTTGAGGATAGATTTTCTTGTGATGATGCTTTCCCCAGGTTTTGGGGATATAATGGATAAACTTTTAGAAGTTTTATTTAATTATCCGTTAATGAGTTTTTAAGTCTTACACATTATTTCGTTTATTATGGTTGAAATGTTTGGGATGGACTGGGTTTGGTTTCGCTCACATAGTAGGATAAGTGTGGGTGCCACTCGCGGCTCTTTTTGGGCCGTTGATACCATCCCAAATCTCGCTCGCCACCTTCGCCTTTCTCATTTTAACAAACAGAAGAGAAATATATAAATTTCTGTTTATGTTTGTATAAAGAAGCGTGATAAAATGGTATAGCCACATGCAATTACATATATTTTTTCACGTCCAATACACTTATAAGTATCCAATAAAAATCCTCCCTACCCAGTTTCTTTGCCTTTCTTTCTTATCGTTATCTAATAAATTTTCAAATTTTATGCTAATTT
Organism: Solanum habrochaites; assembly: GCA_027704765.1. Lineage (NCBI taxonomy): Eukaryota > Viridiplantae > Streptophyta > Magnoliopsida > Solanales > Solanaceae > Solanum > Solanum habrochaites. Next base: position 5,590,764 of record JAKWJA010002497.1, on the reverse strand, counting down.
CTCTCTTTCTCGTTATATACAATTCGATTCAATTGTATATTCCTTGTCAAGAGTCTTCTTTGTCTCTCTCTCTTTTTATTTTACTACAAATTCAATTGTATAATAATCGTTTCTATACACTTAATAATAATCAAATTCGTTTAAATACACTCACTTCGTTTTATAACAATTAATTTGCCCCCGTGTCTTTCTCTCTTTCTTTTTTTTACAAACTGTTTTATATATTTTTTTCAACTGTATATGTATAGCGATTATACAGTTTCTACCTGACTTTGTTAGGACCGCAATTATGCAAACGTTTCTATAGCATATAAATATAAATTTTTTTTGTTATATGTGAAAATGCCCATAATAAATCACATTTGAAGTTTTAGCCATATGTTAAAACAACACGTTATGCTTAAGACAGGCCCATTGGTGACCAAGCTCCACGTGATTTGAAGGTTCATTTAATTGTTTAAAGGAAATTAGCTAACTAGTCAAAAAAACAACTTATTTGTGATAATTACATACTTTAATAATATTATTAAAAATGTCAAAAAAGGCATTATTTTAAAAAATTATATTTTTTTATAATTATGAATATTTTTCTCCCTCTTTCTTTAAACAATTTTTCTCCTCTCGCATGAATATATAATTCATATATTTAAGGAATTAGATATATACTAATTATATTATTTAAAATTCTCTCTCTTATCTTATATGCATTGATTCCTGCACTTTTATCTCTCTAATCTAATTTATATTTTAAAATTTTCTCTCTCTTATATTATATGCTTTTATTCCCGATTTTCTCTCTCTTTATACGAATTATATTTATTAATAATCTAAATTATCACATGCCCAGATTAGTTTGTTATTTTACCGTTATATATCTTAACGTAGGAAACTGTATTTTTCAGATTTTTTAATTGTATTGTATTTTCACGTTTTTCTATAACCACTTTAATAGCAACAACTTCCACTGCTTATATCAATTTTTAAATAATAAAATATTTATCTCCTAAAAAAATATATAATTATTATTTTATATTAAGTGAATATTTTATTTTCTTTATTTACAACAATTTTTTCTCTCTCTAATTATAATATTCATATATTTTTAAGGGGAATTATATAGACTCATTATAGTTTACAAATTTACTCTCTTATATTATATGCATTGATTCTCGAATTTTCTATCTCTATACTATTTATATTTATTAATAGTAAATTTATCACATTCCCATATTTAGTTTGTATTTTAACTTTATAACTCTTAAACTGTATTTCAATTTTTACATGGATTGTTTTTTCCGTTTTCCAATTTTTAATATAAAATTTTTATCTCATAAAAGTCTGCTAATTCATTCATAAACAACTTTTTAGGTGGATTGTATTTGTGTGTCACGTTTCCCAACCCATTCATAACAACAACTTCCAATGCCTTCATTAAATTTTATAATAAATTATTTTTCTCTCTATAAAACAACTATTCTTTCTAATTATTAAGAATATCTTTGAGTTGGGATTGTCACATTATCTCTCTATTACAATCTCTTTCCATACTTTGTGTTATCACGTCCTAATATATCAAAACCATCTTAATAGATATTCAACCACTTCCAATGCATTATTTAAATTTTTATTAATATATATTTCTCTCTCTCTCAAACAATTTCCACAATTAATTTTTCAGAATATTTTTTTTTAATTTTCACTCTTTAATCTTCCTATTTTGTTTGAATTGCAGGTGTATCTATCTAACATTATTCTAACTACGGACAAACATTATTCAAATCAATATATTCATATATCATCAAATCCCCAGATTTCACGCTTCAATTTCTTCAAAACCCAACCCGAATTTTTCTACTTCATCCTCAGTAATTTCCGTTGAAAGTTTGATTTGGAGATCACATTTGTGTTGTTATTAATGTTCGTCATATTACTTTTTGATTACTTACTTATTTTATTTTAATTTTTTAATTTTGTATATTTTATTGTTGTTCTTAATATTTTTTAGGGTTTCATAAACAATGTCAATCTTCATGATGCATTCAAAAGAGTGACTAGAGTTCTTGTAAAAAAAATACATAGTTATTCCTGTTATCATAATTTTTTTCACTCAATAAATAAACAACAATGTAAGGTTCATCATCTAAGTCTAAGGAGGGTGGAAAATGTCGTGAAGAGTGCAAACATCCCACATAAATTCTGAAGTGAAGAATATCATTTTTGGGAAACAGGTATTTTCTTTTTTTCCCAGGTGGGTTGTTGGTATGCATGTTTAGTTTATTTTGTTAGTAATTTTTAGATTGAAAAAAATAACATTTTAGTCTCTATGGTATTTTTGCGTAATTGGACAGTTTTTTTGACTATTTATGTATTGTAGTTTGAAAAAATCTGTTCATATTTTTTGTATTAGTTGTCAATGGCAATACATAAACTTTTTTGACTATTTAAATGTCTGTATTTTGTATTCTGTTATTTTTTTTGTATTGTTTTCAATTAATTCCGTATACCTTTTAAGTGTGTCTGAATTTTCATCTTGTTTAGTTCTTTTTTTTTTCATAGTTCCACTAATGTTTTTTTGTATTCACTATTTATGTTTTGCATGTATTTCTGTATTTGAATAAGTTTAGTGTATTCTATTTTTTTTTTGTCAATGTAACATATTTTAATCAGTTTGTATTTCATATTTTTATTGTATTTTGTGTCTTTATTTATGGGAATTTTACTCCATCTTGTATTCTGTATTCCCCTGTATATACAAAAAATTTCATTTTGTATTCCTATTTTTTTTTTGGTTAGTTTTGATATACCACAATTTAGCAACTTCACAACTAAATCTTTATACGATTCATCTCTTTAATATCATAATTGCCTCAGTTGTGAATCAATATCGCAATTATCTTCAGTCCCAAAAATGTCCAGTGCTTTATTATCAAAGCATGCTTCAAACATCATATGCGAATATAAAAAAAATATCAATATACTAAATACCAAAATAATGACATTATCATTATATATATTGAATACAGAATAAACAACACAAAGTTACAATCGTAATTCCACATAACAGATTTTTGAACTTATTTTTGTCTAAAAAATTGATGCATCATATACTTATCGTGTTGATATACTGTTTTGTATACTAAATTTGAAAAACGACATCAAATCAGAATACTATTATATTAAAAAATGCAACAAATCACAATCAATACAACATTAACGATTAATAACCTAAAAACATCCTAAGAAATTTCGACTTTTCGTTTTGTTTGTTTTTTGGTCAAAAGATCGTTTATCCCAGTTCATATTACAAAACATAACATCAAAAATTATTTTTTTTTCCGGCTGAACCTCGTGAACAATGGCTACATAGTATCCTCAAGATTTGAAAAATTGTACCTGATGTTTGAGAAGTTTAAGCATCTGTTACTTTTTATAATTATCTCGCTCCCTTAAATACTCTAGTTTTGTTATATCATTTAGGTATTCTTTAAATTAAAACAAAATAATTAAATACAAATAAAATACTAATAGTGTAGTAACTTTTGACATTATCATAAATATTGAAATTGTTGACACTATAACCCTATTTAAATACTAAAATATGACATTTTGAAAAAGTTCCCATGTTAAATGTCGTTAATTTTTTTTTTTATTTTTTGTAGAAAAAACAAAATCGCACTATTTTAAATTTTATTACTAGGATTGCTAATAGTTAAATTATTCTTATATAAACTAACCACACTTTGACTTAATTGTGCACTGTAGCAAACTGTTTCTCAGTAGCGTCTCTTCTTCAAACTCTCGCTCACTACTCTCCCTCTCGCTTGCTCCCTCTCTCGCTCCCTCTGTCGTTCACCTCTCTCGCTTTATACAATAAAAAATGTAGAAGTTGTATTTTTATTTGTATAAAGAGAGAGAAAATTGTATATACACATGCAAATGTATATATCTTTGTCCTATACACTTATAATTATGTAATACAAATATTCCCCTGCTGAGTTCTCTTTTGTCTTTCTCGTTTTATACAAAACATATTATCAAAATATAATCTATAACTTATGTTTGTAAAAAGCGAGAGAGAGGCTGCCAACAATTTATACAATTTGTCTACCAGGGAAATTATATAGGTTTGAAGAGGAGCCAACAAATTATACAAATGATTTATACAAACGAGAGGTTGCCAACAATTTATACAAATGGCCCGCCAACAAAATTATACAAATTTGAAGAGGAGCCAGCAAATTAAACAAACGATTTATACAAACGAGAGGCTGCCAACAAAATTATACAAATCTATAGAGGAGCCAACGAACTATACAATTTCTTCTTTTGTATGTATAGCGAAATAACCTAGCTTCTTTGTATAGTCTGTAATAGCGAAAATAATCTAACAGTTTTGTTTAAGCACATTATTATGGCAACTTATAAGCTATAAATCAACAAATTGAATTTTGTGTTTACTATATGTGAAAGTTGTTATTTTAATATTACTTTCTATACCACTTTCAGCTATATATCATAAGCCGTTAGATACATGTATCTAGCAGATTTTAAAGGACGAGATACATGATTTAATTGATTTGAATTAAATTTTATAACTTGATTCCCTAATTAAAGGACTAAATATAGAAAATTAACAAACAAAACGGATTTAATAGATCTTTCCGTACCAACTATTATCAGTTTTAATATGAAATCTAAATCATAAACATTAGTAATTTTGAAATTGTAAACTTCATCATCTTTATTAATTCCTTCTTTTGAATCTTCAATTTTCAAGGTTCTTTTTGCAAATGGTCAATATCATAGTATTTTTAGACATTCGGGTTCATGAATTCCTGAAATCGAATTTTGATTTAATATCACATGTATCTCTGAAATTGATATATATATCTCGCGAGTAATGATACATGTATATCAAGGACGAAATATTCAAAACTTTAAGATACAAAGGAAGAAATTGATGAAGATGATGGAATTCACAATATTTAGATACATAGATACATGAAAGTGGTGAAATATTCGAAACTTTAAGATACAAAGAAAGGATTTAATGAAGAAGATGAAGTTTACAATACTAAGATACATGAAAGTGATAAAAATCACAGTCTCTTAAATCAAATATGAAAATTATAGAATAAAATAACTTACATCTATTTATTTAAAGTAATAAATTTGTATCTCAATTTTTAAAGTTGATAAATACACATATCTCGCGAGGAAAAATCAATTCCAAAACTCTAATGATGCCAGGAGCCTTATACTTGACATGTTTAACCATCTTACCGTCAGCCATAATGAGTATTACAAATAAGTAGTTTACTACTAATACGTCAACAAAAAGAAATGTTTGATGTGAAAGAAAAATTTAAATTGAAGATTAAGCTTTAAGATAACTACTCATTGTCATATTCAAAAGACTTGTGTATCTGATTTAACTTTATAAATAATATTATAATTATAAAAATATATTACAACAATGACGTAAAATTGTTTAACTAAATAACTTAAATATCTATATATATGATGGTGAAGTATGTGTTATTAAGTAGTTTTTAAAATGAAAGGGGTCTTTAGTTATACTAAAATCCTAACTTGGAAAATATTATGATTCAAAAATAAATATTTATAATTCATTCAATTTTTGTTACGAGAGATATATATTAAAAACAAAAAGTAAGTATTAGAATAGCAAAAGTGTTTCTAAAAAGATATTTTTAGTGAAAAATAATTTTGTTTGTTAATAAATTTAAGAAACGCTATTAAATATAATAATTAGTGTTTTGGTAATAAAGCCAAGGAGAATATTATGAACTCAATTTTTCATATTATTTTTTTTGAGAAAAGATAAATATACCTCTGAACTATTATAAATGGTATGCACATATTATTCGTCATATTTTAGGGGCATTGTTGCCCTTGCCGTTCAAAACTAGAGCGTATATGTCCTTCACGCTAACAGGATACTAAATAGAGACCCATGACAATCTTATGCATCGATCAAATGTCGAATCGGTGAATAAGATTATGAAATATGTATGTCCGTTAGTATAAAGAGTTTATATGCTCTAGTTTTTTTTGGACGGTAGGGGCACCAACATATCTAAAATATGACGAAGGATATCTGCATACCATTTACTATAGTTCGGAGGTATATGTGTCGTTTTTTCCCTTTTTTTTAATCAGTTTGAAGTAATTTCCGCCTAATTAAAAAAAATTAAATCATAATCAGATTTATTTACTATTTTCCACCAAAAATAAAACAGCACAATCCAGCTCCGGTGACTTGGTCAACTCAATCTTTTTGCTCAGTTCAACCTTTCGCCGGCATCACTATTTTCAATTATCCGATCAATGGAAGACGACGGTGGACGACGTACCATTCTAGGGCAAGGTGGTGATCGAGTAAAGCTCAACGTCGGCGGTAAGCTCTTTGAAACCACAGTATCAACACTTCGTTCTGGTGGACCAGATTCTCTTTTATCCGTCTTAACGAATCGGAATTCCGACGACCCTGTTTTCATCGACCGGGACCCAGAAATCTTCTCGGCTCTTTTAGCTCTTCTCCGGTCTAATCGTCTCCCTTCAACAGCAAAACGTTTCTCTAATCAAGAGCTTATCGATGAAGCTGTTTATTACGGAATTGAATCACAACTCAGATCTGCACTCGCCCCGAGTCGACTCAGTGGAATCGACGCGTCACTTTTCTCAACCATTCGTCCTACCTCTGATGGCGTTGTAACGGACTTCAATGCTGTAGACTCTGATGGCTCCGTTTGGGTTGCTCACGGCGGGCAGGTTTCTGTTTATGATTGGAGTTTGACACATACCGAAACTATTAGGACACACCTTGATTACATCAGCTCCATTAGGAAGGTTGGACCCGATTTGGCTGGTGTTGCTTCTGAATTCGAATCCGGGCTCCATATTTACAACTTGGCTAATGGACGTAGAGTTGGCTCTGTGGAATGGACCGACCCGTCTGACCCGAGAATCTACAAGGCCCGAGTACACGCTGTTGTTGACTCGTCGGACTCTGTTTTTGCTGCCTTCGAGTGTCAACATAGAGAAAATTGTGTTCTGAGTATTGATAAGTCTACGATGAAAGCGGTTTCGGAGTTGGGAAGACAATCTGGTAATTCGGCAAAGTCAACTGTTGTTGGAAAGTTAACATTTTTGCCGGAGATTAATGCGCTAGTCGGTGTTTCAGTTACTGCCGGAGCTTTTGGGTATGCCGGTTATGTGCGGTTGTGGGACTCTAGGTCCGGAGACGTTGTGTGGGAGACGAATGAGCCGGGTTCAGGTCGGAGCAGTCGGTTTGGGGACTCGTTTGCTGACGTTGACTTTGACAGGGAGGATTTGACTATGTTCAAGATATGTTCAAAATCAGGTGATTTGGCTGTGGCAGACCTACGTAAATTAAGTGAAGATCCATGGGTTTATCTGGAAGAGAAAAATCCATGCATGAGGAATTCAGGTGGTGGAACTAGTAGCTTGATTCACTGTTATAGACAGCAGGTGTTTGTGGGAAGAGGAGGAGGGTTGGAAGTATGGTCGAGAATGGTGGAGAATGGAAGTGATGTTGAGAGGGAAAGGGTGTTGCATGAAGGATTGTATAGGAGGAATTATATGGATAAAGTGGAGGATGCCGGAAGAGGGATCATAAAGAAGATTGAGGGAGCTGGAGATAGGTTGTTTGTTTCTAGAGAAGATGCTGAGGGGATTGAAGTGTGGCAAAGTTCTCAGTTTTCCGGTGCTGTTTTAAATTTGTGATCGTGTGGAGCTGTGAGCTTTGTATGAGCTTACGTTGCCTGTTTCATGTCCTAACTGAGAAGAGGGTTGCAATCAATTGATGATTAGAGTGAAACTACGAGCAGACCGAGCTACTTTGAGATTGAGCATATTTGTTGTAGTATATTTTTGAGCTGTTTGCAATGGTCATCAATGGGAAGTTGGTCGATGGTCAGAGTAAAGTTAGAATCCACCCTGAACTAGTTTGAGATTGAGCTTAGTTGTTGTATATATTTTAGCTGTTCAACTACAGCTTGCAATGGTCATCAATGAAATGAATTGTATATTTGGTGATTTCTTTTGGATGTCAAGTTGATCAATCAAGGAACAGTGCAAAGGTTTGATATGACCGTGACGAATACCTGAAATCAGATTCTTGTTGATCCGTTTTGGACATGATGTTGATCAATCAAGAACATTGTGGACGTGTGTTATGCCATCATGTGAAATGAATTTGGTTTATTGGTGAATTCGGGCATCCCTGTTATCAAGAAAGAATCATATCCAAGCGTGTTTAATTCTTTGTATCAGAGGTAGGCCTCTAATTGTTGCTTTTGATGCTCTATTTGTATTCATGACTTTGGTTGCTAGATTGCTGTATCATTTGGTTAGCTACATGTACACATGAGGTTATAACGTTTTACCTTAGTATCATCCGTAATTCCACGTTGACAAGACTCATACCATATTCCTTAGAAAACTAGGTGGCATAGCAGATTTGTAAGTATTGTATTCTTTGTTTCAGCTGCTAGTGATGGTGAGTCATTTCAACAGAAAGTAACTCTTTTAGTTTACATGTCGCTTTTACCCCAAATTAGAAGTAATCCCTGTTCTTTTTATTGGTACTTGTCAAACTCTCTAGCAGGTGGTTTTTCTATTTTAATTTTTTCTTGATCTCCCAAGTAATAAAGTGAAAAGCATGTTTAACACTTGTTTCTTGCCATCTGCTGTAATTTATGTGCTGGAGGCACATTCTTGGGGTTATGTGGTTGTGTTACTAGTCTAGTAGGCAAGCAAAGTGGTGGCTTGAAGAATATGAGAAACAACTCTCCAGTTATCATATTTTCCTGTTGGGGAATCCTAGTAGTTCAGTTGGTTGGCTACTTGAACTCCTACCTTGTTGGTGAGGGTTCGATCCCAACATTGTGACCTTCTTCCCATTTTCCCTTCCCCTTCCCCCAATTTTTGAATAAATAAATTTTAAAAAAATCATATTTTCCTGTTTAAAGAAGCTATAACTGAACATTGAAATTTTAATAGGCATTGATTGAATCAGGGCTTTTGTGTAAAAGAAACAACTGCTGCTGTAATTTTAAAATCAGCAATTAAGCTTATCTCAAAAGATTGAAATCCCTAGACTACTAAAGAGAGCAACCTATAGGAGGAAATGAATAAAGAGAATATACGGCGAAAGACTGAAGAAAGGGAATTGTTGTTTGCTGGTTTAGGAATACCTTTCTTTGTATAGAGGCTGCTTTAGTGATGGCATTGTAGAGAAGTTATAATCTCCCTCTCATAGTTGTTGAAGGGTTAGAGGAGACATGAATGAGCTCAGAATTGATGCACATACCGAGACTGAAAATTCTCTTTTGTGAAGGAAGCATTTCGAGTAATCTGTTCTGCTCTAGTCATGAAGGAGTAGGAATAAGGATTTCACTGAAAGAACAGGAACATCAACCTTTAGCTTTTTGTTTGGACAGTTAGTGGGAAAGAGTAGCTCTTGATAGTAAAAACTGAGGAAAAGATTTAAGGAATTTAAGAGGATAATGTTGCAAGTTTACTCATTTGTAGCAGCTTATTTCGAGAACCTCTCAAATAGACAAAAGTTGAATTGCTTGGTTTTAATTTCATTTTTGGTGTAAACAGGAGTATATGGAAGATCTAGAATCATTAATGAATGCTTTAGGCACCTTGTAATTTTTTTGTTATTTAGGAGTGACGATGCTTCTTGATACTCATTGAAATTAGTAACCTGAACAAGTTGTGACAGGTTTGATTTTTTGGAATATAATACAAGACTGTTACCTTCTCAAAAAAAACAAATTAAAAAAAAAGGCAGCCTGGTGCACAAAGCATCCTGTGGGCCACATCCCAAAGGGTGTGTGTAGACAGCTACCCTAATAATCCACTTGCAAATGCATTAAGAAATTCTTTATAATCCTATTACTGTCAGGCCTTTTCTTTTAAAAACTGTAAGACCATTATTTATAAGCTATAGCAGTAGTTATAGTTTTTCCATCCTATGCATCAATTGCACCTTCTTGTCTTATTTGTGAGTTGTGACATACCTCCAACATACATGCATACTTCCATAACTCCACAATTTATGGTCCTTTTTGAAGTGCTCCGATGTACTCCAATCTTGTCGTCGGTCCCATCACATAAACATAAGTGTGGAACAAACAGTGACTTTGGATATTGTTGGAGATGGAGCTAATGTTCTTCCCTCGGAATGCTTTGTTTAAGTTGTGACTTGTGATTAAAGCTTAAATTCATTTTTGTATCATTTTGTGTTTAGTGGCAGAGCCACACTTGGCCAAGGGATGTCGATTGACGTCTCTTCACTGGTTAATTATACTGTGTGGATAGGTAACTTTTTTGTATGTATGTATACTATTTGTTTAATCCCCCACACTTGGCCAAGGGATGTCGATTGACACTTCTTCACTGGAAATTATACCGTGTAGATAGGTAATTTTTTATTTATGTATACATACTATTCGTTAAAGCCCCTTCGCTTCTTCATATGTTTACTTCTTTATATTTTGACCCCCCCATGAAAATTGTGGTGCCGCCATTGTTTATGCCACATCTAATAGCTGTTAATGAGGATTAATTGTCTATACTGGTGCTCAGCTTATTTTAGAACTACAAGCTTAATATTTCATCAACCTGGACATTCCATATCACTTCATGAAAACATACTTCACTTAAAACTGATATGGTTTCTAGAGTCTACTGTAGAATATTGTACCCTTTCAAGCTGCTGATAATGTCACTGTGCAGGTTCAATGAGTAAGGCCTTTTCAATTAGTTCTTGTTAGAATTGTAGAGGAAAAGAAGTTGCTCGCTGATGGAGTTGAATGATCCCAAGCCAGTAATATTCTTGAAGGTCACATTGCATACCGAGCGGAACAGCTGGGCTGCAAGTTTGGAGATCTGTAGGGTTTGGTAACCTCATTATTTTTTGCTGTGTTAGTACATTTACCTCAGGTCTTATGTTTTTCTAAGAATCTTTTAGTAAGAAAAAATAGTGAGAATCTAGTATTTGTATTCAGTTTCAAAAAAAAAGAATCTAGTACTTGTATTTTTGTTCAATATTGGTCCAAGATGAGCTTAAATGGAGCAACATGGTCTGTGAGGATTTACATCGCTGACCCCAACTTGCAGCGTTGTTGTAAACTGGTTTGTGAAAATTTCCATCGGAGGCTGAGATGCGCGCTATTTCCAAATGTTAGATGAAACAAAGCATGTCGGTCAACTAGCATAAACACTTGTAGTAGTGCTCCATTGGCCATCCTTGTTGTTTCATTTCTTGTTATATGTTAGTTACGTAGGACAACTTTTCTTGATATTTATTAATCTGCTCATTAAATCAGCATTGTGTGTGTGGTGGTGGGTTATTGCCTCTCTTCAAAGCATTCTAGATCGACTGGTTAACCTATGTACATTCATTTTCTTACAGAGCTAACTATTGTAAGTTGTTGTAAGTAAGCTTGCAACATGATTTGCCTAATAGATACTGTATAATTGTACAGTAATAAATCATTCAACAATTATTGTTAATTGCTGTTTGCATATATACTATGCCTGGATGCTTTAGGAAAATAGTTCACAGTAAGTAATTTCTGGCTTCAATTTAAGTTTGACTGAAGTTTTGCTGCTACTGATGTTTTCCTAAGGGCTAGTTTTCAGCTTGTGAATATGAGCCCCAGCTATCAAATTATAATAAATCCAACTAGGTGCATGTTTATTATCATATGGCGTGGATATGTTCTCCGGAACATGTAAAAAGGCTGGATTGCGTACTTTTATATGTTGATTGCGAGGATGGTGGTATACGTATATCTTTATGATCAGATAGTGTTTGGCGTGCTTTTCGGGAAAGACGAGGCGCTTCATTGCTTTGACCTGTGAGCGAAGAAAGCGAAGCAAGGTTCAAAGCTCTTCAGCGAGAAAATCACGATTGAAGTGTGATGCGACCAGAAGCGGTAAAGCAGCAATTTTATTTTTTTTGATTAATAAGTGATCGATTTTAAAGAATAAAAAGAGTCACCACTTATAAGGTTTCAGTGTATTCTTTCCTTCCAACTAGAAGTTGGGAAAATGAACTTCTTGCATCTTTAGCTACTGGAGTGCTGTGAGAAATTGGACGGCGATGCAACTCAAAGGTATGTGCTACATACTTTTTAGCCAAGATGTTACCTCGGTTGATTTTTCTTGGTTGTCATAGTAAGAGCTCCACCAATGTGTCTTGTTTTGTAGGTTGAGCTCAGACCTGTGGTGAGCACCAGTGAGGAATTGCAAGTCTCAGTTGAGGTTGGAAAATTCATTATGGAAGAATGTTTTTCACCTATCCGAAGCTATTGCAGGGATGATATTGGCAATTGTTTTTGTCAGTATAAATCTGAATATAATTTCTGGTCAACAGCACTAGCTTTCCACGGAGAGTACTAGTGTTCCTCTTTTGTTCTAACCGTGATCTATAAGTAGTGGGGCAAGTAATGCTGATGAGATCTTTGAAAAAGTAGTGGTGCTAATGACTTTGACACTCGTGGATCTGTATGTCTGATATTTGACTCTGAAAATTGTTAGGTTGCTTTATGACTTTGACACTTATGGATCCTGTATGTCTGTGATATTTGACTTGAAAATTGTTAGGTGTCTGTTATGAACGTCGGTTCATGTCAATCCTTTGAAAATATTCATTTTGAAAACCTGGGGAGTGTTGCTCCTGTCATGTTGTTCAATATAGAGTGCATCAATTCTTTTGGCATCTTAAATTTAGACAAACAGCATAAGATTATATATTCATAATCTGAGCCTGAATAATCCCTTAGTCTTCTTATCGGTGAGAGAGTTGGGTGTTGGAATGGGTAGGACCTAGGAATGATTCTCAGCACAGGCAGCTGAGAATGCATTCGGACATGCGGTAAGATCCTTTTTGAAATGCCCCCTTGAATTTCCTGGTTTAACTTGTTTCAAGAATCGTTAGCTAATACTTTGATGGAGATTCATTTTTCTTGTAACTATTTCATAAGAGGATTTGCATAATGAGTAAATTCTCAAGCACCAGTGCCTCATGTCAAGTAAATTCTTAAAAACTCGTGCAAGTGTTATCTAAAGATATTGCTTCATTTCTTAAAGCGACGAATTGATTGTCGAAGTAGGGTGTTGTTACTTCATAGGCAAAGGCCATGGTCTTTAGAGTAGTTTGTGCTTCAAAGAATGGTGCATAAAGTGATTCTAGAGATTATTTGTAGACTAATATTTGATTATATGCAGGTAATTATGTCTCATACAGAAAAATTGTGAAGCTTGTTTGCCCAGTTGTTCATCTGGCCATTCTTGATGCTTCTTATTTTGGAGGTATAATGGTGGTTTTTTTAGTTTGTAATTCCACTCCCATCACAATTTTAGCAACTCCAGCTTGTATCAACATATATTTGATGGAATAAGAAGTTGAATTTGTTTACATTATGATAAAATAGTCGATTACATATCTAAATTATGTAACAATCATACGACTCACCTAAACATTTTTTCTCAATTATGTACTCTTTCACTAATAACTTAATTAAAAAAAAAAAGAGAGTCAAAACATAGCATATGCAAATACGAATTTACTCATTCTTGCATCCCAAACAAAAATTAAGCCTCAAATATACTTCTTGCACATTTCCAAAATGATTGACCAATCCTCTTTTTAGTTTTAGATAAGCACATTTTAATTTATTTTTTATCAGATTGATTAATTCAAATGTTGTAATAAACTCTTTTTTCGTTCGAATAGTGTTTGGTTTCATGGTTTTTTTATATTTTTAAGATTTTAAACTATAAAAATTTTGACAACATTTTAAGATGTATTTTTTTTCAGCATTTAAGTAATATGAAAAAATTATAATTCATAATATTTTTATATATTTTTAGAATAGCTAGTGTTTTTTTGTTTAAAATATTAATTAATACTCTTAATATTTATTTTTTTAAAAATTAATCAAATTAACTTTCGATAAGCATAAATATTTTTGGACGGCCAGTAATTCTTTATATAGTGGGGCAAAAGGCCAAGGGAACAGCGTAGGCGTTACGTATGGGTGGGGGCAGAGTTCCTTGTGATAATAATGTGGTTATAATAACAAGAAAACATTGAGATTTGTGAACACATTATCTTATTACCTATAGGTCAGAACATATACTATTTCTTCTTGTTCGTCTCACTTTGTCTTTTATTAAATATCATAAAATTTAAAAAAGTCTTTTATTAAATATCATAAAATTTAAAAAAGTCTTTTTTTAAATGAATGAGCAGTCCACTTTTAAATCGTACACCATGCACCCAACTTTTGATTATATGCTTGAACAGGAATTACACAAGGGTAGATTAAAAACGTATGATAAATACTACCAAAATGGAGACTATTGAATAAATTTACTATGATAATTTTTTGTTGGCGTTTCAACCTTCCTTAGGGTCTATTCGAAAGAGAATCCAAACAAATTAAAACAGAAAGAGAAAGAGAGTATGAAATATGTATTGGAACAAAATATAGTACACACAGCCTCAAGATCAAAAGAGGATCATCATTCATTATTAGTTGATATACACAACTTTTGGTTTTTTTCCTTCTCTATGAGCTAATTTTTCATCCTTCAAGCTCTACTTTTACAGAAACCCAAACTTGCTAAGAACTTCAATAGTGTCTTTTTACCCCTTTGCATATCACTTACAAACACATTCTCTTCCATTGGCTTTCCATTAGACCAATCTCCTCCTCCTTCAACCATTTCAGACTTTTCTATATCTTCATGTCCTATTCTTACTTCTTCCTTCACATTAATCTTCACCTTTTCTGGAGGATGTGTTATATCCGTCGCTAACTCTTCCTTTGTACTCAACTGGACATTTAAGAGTGACAAACATATCAGTAAAGAAAATAACCTTAAAAGGCCTTTGAGTAGTTGAGATATGCAAGATTCCACCAAGTATATAAATGGAACCTAAAGCATACATGTTAAAGCGGACAAATGACATATGCAATACTTGAATTCTCGATGTAGATGTTACATTGTTGGTTCTCATTCTTCAGGGAATACGAGTGTAATAAGAGCATCTGTTGACAAAAGGATCACCCTAAGATGTTCATCTCGTGGACATAATGGGGTTACACGTTTTAGTTTGTGTGTCTAACTTTTACAAGAACATCCATTGTTACAATGTGATTAAAAGATTGTGCTATTCCCAGTTTTTCTTGAGAAAGAATTTAGAGAATGGAAATATTTGTTCGTTCTTGGTAACTCAAGCACAAATGACTCGATATCAATTGGTAAAATGTCTCTATATCATTGTACGAGAGCTTATTTATTACGAAGACAAACTGAGAGGAACTACATTGGCTAGAGACACTTCCCTCCATACATATCATTTATAACTGATATGTAAGGGTTCATCGACTCATCATCACTTGCCAAGCTTATAAAGAACGAAACTTTTTAAGAGGTGTTAAGCAGTTACCTCTGTCACATTGAACTCCTCCGATTTCAATCCAATTGAGTCCTCAACAACAACATTTTCCATGTGAGCTTCATCCAACAACAGATTACACTCTTCACTATTTGATCCAGGTGAACTCTCGCCAACAACTTTGTCAGCGTGAGCCTCTGATGTCAAAATGTGTGTTAAGCCAGGAACCAAGACGGGAACTTGTTCGTCCTCCACTAAAATGGACTCATTTTTTGAGCTCAACACATCGTCAATAGAGGCCTCCATATTCTTGCCAATAGCTTTTACTTCCATTGTGGTGTCCTCATTTCGACCAGTGTTCACATCCTTGTTTACTTCAGTGATATTTTCCGCGACTATAGCTAGACCATCATTAGTTTTTCCCTCATTTACATCATCTTCTATGTCTACAACTGACGGTGGAACCAGATTCTCAGCTATCAAAATTTCTGGACTAACTGCAGGTTCCTCTTCTACAATTGTCTGCAGCTCAGCATTGTCCCAATCTTCAGAAACTGTTATCGTTTTCTTCGTTTCCCATGTTTGAAGAATTCGATCAGGGCCTTGTTGCCACAAGATAGTCTCATCACCTACCGTCATAATGAACTTGTAGCTTATAGTTTTTCCACTCGGTATATCCTAAAAAAGTTCATAAAATTAGAACATCCTTAAGTTAACTACAACATTATCCATACTTATAGATCAATCAACAAAATGTTCTTACCAACTCGACGTTCCATAAATGTCCCTCTGACCATTCAAGTGGCACTGCATTTGATGGATCCCATAAACCGAGCATTGGATCATCGCCCACTAAGTAGAAATGCTGACCAAAGGAACATTCCTTATTCAATTGAAATTTTACGCGAACTGGTTTGTATTGATCTAGAAAGAAAACAACAGAATCAAGTTGATTTAGTTTTTTGCAATAAAAATAGCTCCTACATCTAAGACAATGTCACAGTAGGATTGACTTACTTGTATCAGTTGTTTCTGTTTCTTCACTCTGATTATGTATCTGAATGAGTTATAAGTTAAATATCAATTATAAATTTTCATCCAGTTAGTGCAGATACCATTAATATAAATGCACCAAAGATTCAACTTTATATCCTAATATTAGTATATTATCTACATAAGCAGAACCAGTGGTGGAGCCCCAAGTTGCACAGACTCTTCACTTTCGATGCAGCACCTGCGTCGGATTCTCCAAAAATACACTTCTTTTGGAGAATCCCACACGCACCTCTTGACATTATTGAAGAGTCCAAGCAACATAGGTGGAACCACCCTGCAATTAGGGGGTCATCATGAACCCCTTTTGACAGAAACTTATATGATTTATACATGGTTAAAATATTTTTTAGGTATATATACTACATGTCGAATCTCCTCGCCTACTTCGTGTGTTTATTTTTTAGATTTTGAATCCCCTTATGAAAAACTCCGACTCCGCCACTGCAGAACACATGAGTGACTATAGTATCATGTTTTGGTAAAGAATCATCACAAATAAAAGCTCCAAACTATGTGGCTAGTCAAATAGTGTCACATAAATTGGGAGTTATATCTTATTCTGAGCTACCATTAACTTCACTTTGAGATGAACAATTTCACTCTACTCACAACTTTTGCATCATTTGCAGCCAACACCTTTCTATCTACTCAAAAAATTTGATAGAAAACAAAAAAAAATTAATAAAAGGTAAAGTACAAAGAAATCAACAAGAAATCCATTTTTTTATTTTTTTGCAACATACTCAAATGCAATCCCTCAACTGAACTTGGAAACTAAATAAGTAGTATAATATTCAATAAAAGAAAAATAAAACAAACCTGAGTGTCAGAAGCACAAAAAATAGGTTGAATAATTTTGTGCTGAACAGAACATGAGGTAATATGAACAATCTTCAAACTTGACAATCCAAGAAAACAAATTTTTGATTTTTTACTCAAAGATAAAATTTTGTGTTTATCTAAAACCTTATCTAAACAAACCCCTTTTATTGATAACCCTGTTAAAGACTCCATTACTAAAAAGTTTGAAGCTTTTTTTCTAAATAGAAAAACAGAAAATAAGAATGATGATTATGTTCTTGTTTTTCTTCAGAAATATAGTGTTTGTTGTGTCTTTTAACTGTGGAAAGAGAGACTGGTGGCTATTAGAGAGTGGAGGTGGGTTTAATTTTAAATAGGGAAATTTTCTCAAATTAATGGAATATCTAGGTTGATTAATGTGCTTCTATAAACGTTTTTGAAAATTTTAATGCTCTCTCTCATATATCTTGCTGACACGGGACTTCCTCCAATCTCTAACTCGCTTCCCTCCCTCCCTCACTTTTTATCAAATACAAAGTTAAAAAATTGTTTCTACTTGTAAAGGCAAAGAAAATTGTATAAATATTTTTTGTTTTTTCCCCTCATCCCCTCCTCTGTCCTCTCCTCTCTGCCCTCTTGCCTGATCTCTCTCCACGCCACTACTCGTCTCGCGCTGCCAATGCGTCTCTCGCTCTCCCTCCCTCATTTCTTCGCTTATCCAAACAGAAGCAAAATGCTAAATTGTATTTATTTTGTATAAAGTGTGAGAATATTGTATATACACATGCAAGGTACATATAATTTTTCGTCCTATAACACTTATAATATACAATTAAACATACTTCCCCTGCCCAGTTTTCTTTTGTCTTTGCTCCTCTTCCCCCTCGTTTTATACAATTTTTCAAATTGTATCTAATTTCTTCTCTCTTTCTCATTTTAATACAATTCGATCAATTGTATATTTCCTTGTCAAGTCTCTTTTGTCCTTTCTCTCTTTCTCCATTTATACAAATTCCAATTGTATATAATGTTCTATACACTAATACAATTCGTTTTTATACACTTTTGTTTTAGATAGTTTCTCTGCCCAAGTGTCTTTCTTCTCTCTCTTTCTCTTCCTGTTTTATAACTATACTACGTTTCCGTTTTTATATAATTTCCTTCAAATGTATTCAATTCAACGGTATATTATCAGTATAGCGAATTATACAGTTTCTAATGTTTGCTCTGACGCAATTTAATGCAACTTGTTTAGCATAACGAATAAATTTTTTTTATTGCGTATAATTTAAAGTTGCAATTTTAAATCTACTTTTATTTTATACTTTTTTTGATTATTTATTTTTAATTTTGGGTTTTCATATTTTAAATTCTTTTCAAATTTCTATTCATTGCTTTTTTCCACCCTCACTCCGTTTTATCTCACCCAGCTACATACATAAGAAATACGTTTGTCCCCCTAACAGATATTGTCCCCGATTAATGTAATAGTCTAGAGAGCTTTCCTTTTTAGTCTGTTTTAAGAAAACAAACATATTTATATATATTTAGTACTCCTTTTGTCAATATTTAATCTGATAGAGTTTAAGAAATAATTAAAATTTTAAAATATTTATTAAATTATCCTTTTAAAAAAATTAAATTCACTTTTTTTTTTTGTAAATGTATTTGAATACTATCTTTGAATTAAGTGAGACCAACAAGAGTATAATACTATCATATAAAGAAATGTGATATTCTTTTTGAGATTGACCAAATAGAAAAAATGGTGTCACGAAAAATGAAACGGCGGAAATAATAATTATAGTGCTTTTCTTTTAGTCTGTTTTAAGAAAACAACATTATTTATATATTTAATAATAATTTTTAATTTCAAAATATTTATTTATAGTCACACAATTCACGAATATCATAACTTAATTGAAACCACAAATTAAAAAAAAAAACTTAAATTTTGTATCTGATCAAACTATATCACATGATCGAGACAAAAAGAAAAATATAAATTATAATGATTAAAATATTAAGAAACCTTTGTTGGATTTAAAAATTTTGTGTCACATTAATTGAAATCGCGAGTGTGGGTCCAGTGGGTGAAATGAAATGACCACGGATCAAGTACAAGGTGACTTCGTTGCCCACGAATTGAATCTTTTAACGTTAATTGGAATCAAAGTAAGTAGTGATGTATAATAATAAAATCATCAAAAGGATGGGATCACACAAAATACTGTGAATGTTTGACAAGGGATTGGAATCAAAATTATCGTATTTAATATGAATTTGAACTCTTCTACAGAAAAAGGTAAATCATCATAAAAATGTTTTTTTTTTTGTAATTTTCTTGTTCTTGGGAGTTTAAATTAAATAATTAAAGGTAACGCACAGCTTACGTTCTTACCACTAATTTATTTTATTTTATTTCTAAATAAAAAGTGCCCTAACTTTTTGATCCTCCACATATTTTATAGAGTATTTACTCGTGATGTATCGTATTTGGGTCACATTATGGTCCTACAAGTGGACCTGTTTTTGGATATATCATTTTTAATTTATTTGTTTTTAAATTAAATTTCTTGAGTTGGATTCATGGATATTAAAATATAAAAGAATTGATATATTACATAAATTTAAAATTTAAAATTCATGAATTTGATTCTAGAATATATATCTACTATACTATACATATAATAGTCGAACAAATTCAAAAATTTAAAATTCACGAATTTGATTCTAGAGTGTATATCTTTTATACATATAATAGTCGAACGAATTCAAAAATTTAAAATTCATGAATTTGATTCTAGAGTATATATCTACTATACATATAATAGTCGAACGAATTCAAATTCATGAATTCGATTCTAAAGTATATATCTACTATACATATAATAGTCGAACGAATTCAAAGATTTAAAATTCATATATTTGATTCTAAAATATATATCTATTATACAAATAATAATCGAACAATATATATAAATATATAGTAACTTTCTCTTAAATATATTTATCATAAAAAGCACTCTTTCGAAAGCTGCAAAAGATATCAAAGACATATATTTTCCCAAAAAGGAATAAAAGAATTAAAGAATTAAAAAAACAAAGAACTTTATTTTTCTTATATTTTCCTAATATTTATTTCCTTTGAAAATGCCAAAGACAGACCGGTCTTAATTAACTCAATTATTTCTGAAATTCTTAAAGCTAAAAGTTAAATACAAGTTTCATTCAATTATGGATTTACTATAATATCTTTTTTTCTCAATCACTTAATCACCTAAAATAAATAGAAAAGATTAATCAATAATAACATAGCCGTGAAATATCATAAAGTAGGGGCTAAAAAAGTAAATGACAATTCATTATCTTATACTATCTCGGAGAATAAATAATATAGTATATATATATATATATATATAGATATATTTATATACTATATATATTATATATATATATATATATATATTAGGTTATTAATATTTAATATTAATATTACAAATTAAATTGATCATTTTGGGAGTTATAAAATGACTATTGGTAAAGGGCATTTGTTTTTAACTATCAATTTAATGAAAAATTATACATAAATTAATACATTTTAAAAATAATTTAGCTGATTTTATATTTTAAAAGCGTACTTTTTGTTTATTACCATTTAATATCAATATTGTGATGAATCTTTAATATGTAGTTAAAATGATTATGTAATGCAAAACTATATTTTGAATAATAATTGTTTTTGAATATATTATTATTTGTGTTTGGTAAAAAATTAATCACATTTATATTATAAGTGTTTAAAATTTGTGTAAATGTATTATATCTATATTAGAACTTATCTTATATTTGAATAATAAAATATCTTGTAAATGTATTAAACTTGTATTATACATGAATTAAAATGGTCAAGTGAAAAAAAAACTATTGCGATAAATGGTAAATATTTTTATTATTATAGTATATTATGTAAGTTTTCCCCAATTAATCAGTTATTCATCTTTGACCTTGGTAGTCATGTAATGCCATTACTTTTGGCGGTTTATTGGTTTGAATTTATTGTAGACAAAAAATGCCAATCCATTGGAATTGATAACTTCTACCTCTCATCCTTAACATTGGTGGTTGTCCCTCAGCTTTATTTCATCTTACTTCCTTTCCTCCATTTCCTCTTGTAACATATGTCCTCCTTTGTAACCCTAATGAACTCCTAAGATCATTTTTTTTCCACTATTTATGTATCTCCATTATTTCCTATTCATATCATGCTAAAAGATTCTTGGAGTATAAATAGTGGGTTGTCCTTCAATTTGGTTTGTACACAAATCACAGAGAAAAAACAAAGATTGAGAATTAGTCTAAACGAAGTTTTCTATTAGTTTTTGAAGGGAGGTGTTCTTTTTTTTGTGGAGCTTTAAGACTCAACTCTTTTCCAAAGTTTTTTTGAGTTATGAATGGAAAGTGGTTTGTCATTTTTGTTGTCTCCTGGGGGACAAGTCCAAGATACTAACTGCTGAGCCGTTTAAAACATTTGTTGCGTGACTTTGAATCTTCCTTAAAGAGAGCGCGATATCGCGCTCAGCCTGAAGAGATTAATTCTTCATTTTATGTTTTCAAATTTGTATCTTGCAATTTTATTATGTGTCAGTTGTTCAAAAAATAATTTTCAAGAGAATTCAAAGATGGCTACAATTGAAAAAACCCGCGGATGTCAAGAGGGAGATCTTAACAGCATTTCGGTTCAATGTAACCTTTTCAAGAAGATACTTTTCTCTTAAGCTTCTCAATGTTTTCTATGTATTATCGGAAGAATCCAAATAACGAAGACATCACTACTATGAATGATATGAAACTTTTAAAAAAAAAAAAATTTTTTTTTTCTCATCTAAGAACGTGGAAAAGTAATGAGGTGTCCTATAAGTGTCTTTATTATTTTTTTAATTGTCTATCTGATAATTTTATGATTATTATGATAGAACTCTTACTCTAGTGCAAAGAAAATTTTGGAAGCATTGGCAGAGTAGTATGATCCGAAGAGGCTGAAGCGAAAAAATTGCATCTAGTAGATTTTTTTTTCGTTTTCCAAATGGTGGACACAAATCAGTGTAGATCAAGCTCAGATTCCATCAATGATCAGTCGGAGGCTTAGGTCGCTAGGAGGTTTAAAATAAGTGGAGATAACCTTATTGTTTTGTGCTAGTGGATAAACTCCCCTTCTTGGAAAGGAATTTCAAAAAATATGCGTCACAAAACAAAGGAACCTCTCTTGAACATAATAATGAAAATCCGCATGGAAGAAGAAAGCAAGGGGCCAAGAATGCACTTTAACCAAACAGAAGATAACAACATCAAATCGAAGGTAATTTAATTACTTCCGAATAATGCTCCTCCTGAAACCACAAAAATACTTCTTTTAAGCCTAAGAACAAAAATTCAAGAAAAATAATGGAGACCTCCCAAGAAAAATAATGTAACAGTCACCAATCACCAAATCAACAAGTTCGAAAATGGACCATGTTTGTTTGTGCAAGATTTGACATATTGCTCGATTTTTGCAGATTTCAAAACTGGTCCTAACCCGCAGCAAAACTTCCGAAGACCTTTGTGGCAATGTGTTTTACGACATAAAACATGGGTTTGAGAATGTTGATGAATGGTGGACTGATTTTGGTTCAACCGTCATGTCTGTTATGACAAAACTAACTGGTTTAAAAAATATACACATTTTGCGTAGCCACAAAAAACCATCCATGTTGGTGATGCTCACCCAACTTAATGTTCTTGGAAGGGAGAGTGAATTGTGTTTTACTTTTGGAAGGATATTAACATTGAAAGATGTACTTATACTTTCTTCTTTGAAAAAATTTATTCGGGTTTTCTTCTTATAAAGCAAGCAGTCTTTTAAAACAGATTATTGAATCTGATCAATATGTAATGTGAAGAAAGGTATTTTTGTGGGGAAGGGTAATTCATGTGTGATGTTTACGTTGAAGTTGAAATAATAGCACTTCTAAACTTCTACTCTTCACTTCGTTTATATGATTTTCTACTAATACTAATTTTTGGGCATCTCGTTTGTGTCATATTAAGAAAATGATCGTTATGTTGAATCATGAGTAGTTTAGGATAATCTCAAGGTTACAAAGAATTTTGAAAAGTGTGAAGGCTTGTAAAAAGCCAAGATCACAAAGACTCATTTCAAGTTGAAAGCCAAATGATTTGTTGAATTTAGTTTCATACTGATTCTGTGAACTTGGTGGAATGCTAACTCGTGAGGTATATATATTTTACACTTTCATCATTGATGATTTTCTAAGTTTACTATGTTTTACTTGGATGAAAAATAAAAGTGATGCTTTTAAAAACATTCAAAACTATATCTCAAGAGGTTGAAATAGTTGGAAAACAATAAAAAAGAATAGAATTGATAGAGGGCCCGTGAATATGAATCAAATTAGTTAATTCTTTTGTAGTCATTGGAATCGTCATGAAACTCCTCCTCCTTACTCTCCTTCGTCTATGGAGTAGCAGAAAGGAAAAATAGAACTTTGGTTAATTACTAAGTCCATGCTTTATTGAGTCACATGCACATTAAAATTTTGGGTTAAGCTATCTTAACTGCTTGTTATGTGTTAATCGTGTTGCCCCCATAAAAAGTATAAAATTGACAACTTTGAATTGTGGAAAGGTTACAAGCCAAGTTTTTTGGGGATATCTAAGAGTTTGGGGTTGTCTAGCCTTTGTGAGGCTAATGGATCCCAAGATTAATATTGTAATAGATCTGGTGAATGTTAATTTTTCATAAAATAAATTTCCTTTTGATACTAAAATTGTGGGGGTCAATGATTGAATAAAATATTTTTCACTACCTAATCTTTTCTTCACGTTAAAAAATAAAGAAGTTGGGATTTTGAGTTATAAAAAGTAAAAGAGCTAGCGTAGAAAAAAAATTTGGTCGCTGATTTTTTATGTGTTTAATGGTGAAAATGACCCTCTAACTTTGAATGAAGCATATCTTCCATGATCTATTTTTGAAAGAGACTGTAAATGATTAAATGGAATCTCTAATTTTTAATAAAACTTGGAAGTAGTTGATTACCACCGGGGTTGTAAAATAATTGTTGCAAATGGGGTCTTAAGGAAAAAAGTTGAAACGGATGTTCTATTGATCAATACAAGGTAGGCTAGTGTGCAAAATGTTTTGAAACAACTAGAAGGTCCTAGAATTTTTTAATCTTTTTCTCCGGTAACAAAAAATTACATCCATTAGACTTTTAAGTACTATGGCTGCATTTTAATTTGGCCAATTCATCAATGAACTTATGTAAAACCCTGTTTTTCTAAATAGAGACCTAATGAAGGAATTTATATGGAACCAACCCCAGGTTTGGGTTGAAGCAGGCCAAAAAGCAACAGTAGTAAACTACTAAATCCCTATATGGCTTTGAACGGGCACCAAAGCAATTACAGAAAGTTTGATTCCTGCATGATTGAAAATGGTTATAAAAAATGAGTGGTGCTAATGCATATATCCCAAGTCTTGGAAATAATTCACATGTGATCATTTGCTTATTTTGTTATTGTGTTGATCTTTGGGCTCACTGAATGTTATTGATGAAGCTAAAATTTTCCTTAGAAGTCATTTTGATACGAAAGATCTCGGTGAGGCAACTTTATTATTCTTTGGAATAAAAATAACAGAACCCATGAGGAATTTCCTTGACCAGTCATATTATTTTTGGAGAACATTTTGAAAAATCTAACTTTCATGATTGCCAGCATGTTTCTACTCCTTTTGATTCAAGTGTTCACTTATTTCCTTTTTAAAGTGAAAATAGTTAATACATCAAGGATATGCTAGTCTATCTGAAGCTTGAGATATGTGACTGATTGCCTAGGTCTGTATTGCATAGCAGTAGGAGTACTTGGCAGTTTACAAACCATCCGGTATGAACATTGCATGCTATAACAAGAGTTTTGAGATATTTAATTGGAACGAAAACTTGTGATTTGTTTAAGTAAAAAAGTCATCCTGATGTAACTTGAAGACTTTTGTGGATGCATATTGGACACTTTGTGTCAGGTGATTCCGTTCTACCACTGTTTTTCCTTTACTTAGGTGGTGGTGCTATTTGTTGG
This sequence comes from Solanum habrochaites, assembly GCA_027704765.1. NCBI lineage: Eukaryota > Viridiplantae > Streptophyta > Magnoliopsida > Solanales > Solanaceae > Solanum > Solanum habrochaites. The sequence continues at coordinate 5,565,296 of JAKWJA010002497.1, read as the reverse complement.
AGATCAAAAAAGCAAACTATAATTTGCAACTCTATCATGGAGGCTGAACTAATTGCTTTCGCTCGCTAGTGAGGAAGCGCATTGGTTAAGAGATTTATTGTTCAAATTTCTTATTTGTAAAACCAGTCCTCCTATTTTAATTCTTGTGATGGCACCGCTGCCATTGGTAGAGTTTCGAAACTGTTATTACAAAATGGTAAATCCAGACCTATAAGGAGGAAACACAGTAATTAAGCTCGTATTTTTGACAAATGATACTATTAATGTGATTACTGTCAAATCTTGTGATAATCTTTTGTGGCAGATTCTCTTCCGAGCCTTAACAAGAGAAACGTTCTGGAGCACATGATGGGGTCTGGGAGTGAATCCTACCATACTTTGGTTCATACTAGAAAACCCACCACCCCTGGGGAACAACTCAAAACAGAGATCCCCTCATAACCCAGTTCAATGAAAGAACTAATCATATATACTGCTGTGAAAAGCACATTTTTTTCCCTCCCGATGAATGGGTGCATTTTCCTTGGTTTGTGACGATGAGTTGATTAAAAACCTTAATAAATATCTTAGGCCCTATGGGTGGAGTGTTTATCTTACCGTAAGCACTCATCGACAGATTTTACTTGTGTGAGGGGTGGATAGGTTCGCTTATGAGAATAAGGCTTTCTCAAATGCACTCACCTATGAACCGGGATAACCATGGCAATAAAACGTGCGGCTGTTAAAGCTAATTCAACACATTGATTATGATGGTGAGCAATGATATTTTTTTCTCTTAAGAAGGTCATAGTCAAGTCTGGACCAATACGACTCTGGAGTAAAAGTTTACGTTTCACTAAGTGGAGGTTCAATGGCAGAGCACATACCTTCATTATGCATCGTCGTCTTCCTCAACTGATTACTCCTCTTATCTAAATATTAAATGAGTGGGGGATTGTAAGTTATTAGTTTTATATTAATATTTAACATATTAAATTGCTTTATTATTTTGGAGTTATAAGAAATGACCATTGGTAAGAAATTTGTGTTTTAAATACCAATTTGATCATGCTAATTCAATCTTTGGACTTTAGGGGGCTGGTAGTCATGTATGCCATTACTTTTGGCTTTATTGTGAATTTATTGTAAGTTAAAAAACAATTCCAATAAACCTTGAATGATAACTTCTACATCATCATCTCATTGGGTTTGGTCCATCACTTTATTTTCATTCTAATTCTTTAATTTCTTTCCATTAACTCCTTTTGAACTTATGTCCTCCTATTGTAGACCTAATAAACTCCTACGGTCATTATTTTCACTATTTATATCTCCATTATCTTCCATTCATTCTAGGAAGACTTCTTGTATCTAAATAGTGGTGTCTGATTGGTTTGATATCACACATCACAAGGAGAAAGTGATGGGATTGGAAGAAAGGATGTAAAAAAAGAAGGAGGTGGGACAGAAAACAACGCCACCCCCGCGTGCCCAGCGTTCTTCTAAAAGAGAGTTCTTATTCGTTAGCAAAGTGAGGTGTTTTTTTTTGTGGAGCTTTGGCTCAACTCTTTCCAGAGTTTTAGTTTAAATTTGGTAAGATTGTTGTATTCCTGGAGGGAACCATTCACATAGGACACTGCTGGAACCGGTGAAAACCTTTGTGCAGTGGGCTTGAATCTCCTTAAGAGAGCGAGATAATCCGCGCCTCAGCCTGAAAGAGATTAATTTCTTTCATTTTATTTTCATTTATATTGCAATTTGTTTCTTGTAAGTTTTTCCTAACACATATTAATATATATATATATATATTATTATTATATATATATATATATTTCTATATATATATACTATATATATACTATTATAAAATTTTTCTAAATCAAAAATATTTACTTTGTTAAAATATCCCTTGCTGTTTCTCTTATTGTAAATGTAATGGCAAATGCTTTCACTATAATTCCTTAGGCACCTTACTTACTTTTTTAAAGAAAAAAATTACTTTAATAAATTTATTATTTTTGGGTATTTTTTTGTTGTTATTATTTATATCCCTATATAATATTTATTATAATTTACACTATGAACAAGAGATCTTTCTTTTTTTAAAAGTAAATATTCTGAAACGATCATTTTTATTTTCTGTTCAATGTATAAGTGTCCAAGAAACCTCATTTTCTGTTAGATTACTTTGTCAGATTCCTTAGTCCTTTATGAAATAAAATATACAACATTTTTACTTTTAGGAAGCCAAACAATATCAATTTATTCACTTAAGTTTCATAGAATTTTGGTAAAATATACTTAACTAGGAATTGTTCACATTTCAACACGTTAAAACATTCAAAATGCTTCTTCACCAATTTTATTTTCATCTAAAAGACCATTATTCATCATTCATATATATTAGGCCTAGTTGTTATAGTTCTTTCACAATCCATAACTTTCTATAATACACTAAGAAGTGTTATTTTTAATGTTAAATGATGTATAATTACTATACGAAGTTTAAACTTTTCTTTTTTTTCTACTTTGCTTTGATCATTTCCCTTATAATCCTCTATGATTCTCTCATAGCTAACATTTCATCCAAATCAATTGTCTTTCAAATCAATGTCAATTCCTTGCAACCATTGAAACCACCTTTAGCTAATCGACCGTTGTTTTCGAGTAAGGAAGAGCCTAGTAATGAAGTTTATTTGAAGGAAGAAGAAGATCATGCACATTTGGTACCTCCTTATAATATATCACAAGGAGAAAGAATTTCTTGGTTTAAGAAAAACTTGCCATATTTTGAGATATTAAAGTCAACAAATATCTCAAGAAATTTCAATGATAGAGTGAATGAATATTTTACAAGTCATTATTGTAGTGTCCAATTCTTTATGACATGGATTTCCCCTACAAAATCTTTTGGTAAAAGAGAATTTTTTACTCTAGAGAGTCTATTTAAAGCACATCCTAAAGGGTGTTTGATAATTTTGTCACATACTTTAGACTCACCAAGTGGAACTATAATATTTAAACCTATAGTTGAGTTGGGCTATAATATTCTTGTTGTCACTCCTGATTTGTATTTTTTGTTTGAAAATACACCATCTAAGTCATGGTTTATTGATCTCAAGAATGGGAAAAAGGACCCTGGTAAAATTCCTTTAGCACAAAATTTGTCTAATTTGATTAGACTAGCCATTTTGTACAAGTATGGTGGTGTTTATCTAGACACTGATTTCATAATCTTGAAGGATATTTCTAGATTGAGGAACTCAATTGGTGCACAAAGTGTGGATAGAAATGGGAATTGGACAAGATTGAATAATGCACTGTTGATTTTTGATAAAAGTCATCCACTTGTTTACAAATTCATGGAGGAATTTGCTTTGAATTTTGATGGAAATAGATGGGGATATAATGGACCATATTTGGTTTCAAGAGTTGTAGAGAAGGTAAAAGATTACAACTTTAGTGTGTTGCCACCAAGAGCTTTTTATCCAATGAATTGGAATAGAATTAAAGGATTTTTTAATGCTAAAAATGATTCAAGATGGATAGAGGTTGAAGTGCTTGAGCTAAATGAGAAGACTTATGGTATTCACTTGTGGAATAGACAAAGTAAAAGTATGAAAATTGAACAAGGAAGCATCATACATAGATTGATATCTACTCATTGTGTGGTATGTAGTGACATTTAATTAAGTTGTTAATCACTTATGAATTTTGATTTCCTAGATAAGTTAATATAGAGGGAATGAATGTACCTAATTTAAGTACTTTTTAATACTTAAAACAAGTTCTTGATCTTGGTTGAACAAGATCAAACTACAACAAGTCTAGATGTTTTTCTCATTAATTTTCTTTGTTTTCTTTCTTTCTTGTCATCATTTCACTTTCTTTCTTAAAGATTAAAGGCAGATGTCATAATTAAACATGTTATACTGAATTCAATATATTTTACAAGAAACATGAGATAGATATGAATAAAAAAATTTACTAAGCTTTCAATAACTTTTACAATTTGAGTATATAATTTCAAAAGTACAATGAATTTATTGGTAATTAATTATTGGATAAAAAATCAAATTTTGTGTCTACTAAAAATTGTTTATCATCTATATTTCTATCTATACAAAAATAAAATTGTCAACATTTAACACGACCACAAAAAAAAAACCTCAATCTTCTTAATCTAAATCCACCCCATCTCCATAAATTAAATCTAAACCTAGGCAACTTTCTAAATGACTTTTTTCTTTTCAATTTATGCTTACCAAATCTTTGCTTTTTCTTGATGCCAACAATTTCTTGTTTTGTCATGAAACTCCCTTTTGCATCTTTTTGTTGTTGATGATTTTGTATCGAACTCCAAGGATCAGGATCATGATCAGGATCAGAATCACTGCCCCACAAAAGATGTGGTTTAATAATAGGTGATCCACTATAATCTTGAAAATGTGATGATAAACTAGTATGTTCCATATCAAATAATCTCCTTAATGATGTGCTCCCTTCTTTCATCAAATTTAATAAATTACTTCTCTTGGAGAATGAATTAGATGAATTACTTGAACTTGGAGTAGAGGAAGTAGAAATTGATGATAAAGAAGTAGTACTTGTTGAAGAAGTTGAAGAAGAAAATATTAGAGATTTTTGGTACTCAATGATTCTTTTAATATTATATCTTTGAGCTTCTTTATCCATTTCCCATAAAGAATCTACATCTTCTTCTTCATTAATTTCAATAATTTCAGATGACATGATGACTTTGTATTATAAGATAGGAATTTTGGTAGCTAAAACATATAAATTTTACTTGAATATATCTACAATTGAAGTGTAGTCTTTTTTTTAGTTGAGGAAGTAGAATAATAAGGGAAAAGGGAGGAACCAAAAAAAAGTTTGGAATTTTTCAAAGTTATAAAATGATTCAAAGCCGGCAGTTGGGGCAAATTTGTAGATCAAGTTGTTTCTTTTATTTTTTTGAGGAATTTTAATCAATTTGGGAAGTAGTTAATGACAAGATTCATTGACTTAATCAATGTTTAGTTTATTAATTAGTTGATTATATTTGTCCTTTATAATGTTTTTTAATAAACACGAGTGTACATCTCCTCATCCTCATACTTGTTTAAGTCACCATGATCAAGACGTGCATAAGAGATCATTATAATAGGTTATTGTTTCATATTTATATTGTGTTATATAGTATGGTATTGTATTATTTTAAAGAATGTAGTATTTGAATAGACTGTATCGTTCTCCATCATTACATAATGTCACATATTCATAATTTAAATGATAAACCTATAAAAAAGAAAAAGTAGTATACGGGGTAGAGTTACTATAAAAAAAAATAAGATAAAGAATAGAATAGAATTATTAAATAATAAACAAAGACAAAATAAAAAAAATTTAAACATGATCACACCAAATCGATTGTTACATAAAATAGGTCTTTCCATCGTTACCTAATAATTGATTCTTCAGATATTTTATTCACTCAAAATAATTCATATTGTGTGATAGCTCAAATTTTAATATTTGAGCTTCAAAACGGGTAAAACTTATCCGCACATGGTGTTTACACCAAGTCAATATATGCATGTCATGTGTTCAAATTTATAGTTCATTTTACTTCTTTAAATATCGTAATAATATTTTTTGCATTAACTTGATATAAACACCCGATACGGATAAGTTTTTCCTTTCACAACTCATCAATGGTAGATTTTAATAGAGATCAACTCAAATCTTTTTATAAATAGCTCAAACAATTTTCTCCACTTAAACAAGGTTAAAATGACAAGTTATGTACCAATTAGGCCAAGTCCGAGTATATAATAGTGAATTGGGTCGAAATCGATAAACTAGACAGCCGAAGAGTAGGGGTGTCAAATGGACGGGTTGGGTTAAAATTAGAAATATTAAAATGGGTGAATAGAAATCAGGTTGGGTCTTGACCCGCCCAAGTTTACTTTGGGCTCAAATGGGCTAAAAAACAGGTTGAGTCTTGACCTGTCCAATTTGACCCGATTAATCTCACATATTGGTTTTTAACTTTTATAATCACAATTCAAATTTCTGGTCAAGAATATTTTGTTAAAAAAATAAAAATGAATAGGTAAATCCTAAAAGATATTAAATAGATAATAATTCATACCTTCAACATAGGAACATATCTTAATAAAAAAAAATTAAAACGAGTTGAAATTAAAGATTGAATTGGGTTCAATTGAGAATTCTCTCCAAATGGGTTAAGCTTGAATAGGTTGAGCTTGAACCCAATGAAAATTATCTTGAACGCAATCCTTTAAATCTGGACCGATTATTTATGTTTGGGCTCATTTTTATCACCCCGGCCAAAGAGTATTGGGCCTTTTCATAAAGGCCTTCAATAAAGAGAGCCAGCCCAGATGGCCCCATATAGAAGCCCAATATAGTTACTTTTGCCAGCACAAATCTAATATTTTATCTTTTTGGGCCTTACTAAACCCTTAAGAACCCTTCAATTCTTAAACTTTTTAAGTATAGCCCATGACCTTTACTCAATGGGCCTATTTGAAGGAAGTCAAGTTTGACACCAATTGGTCACTGTACTTTGATGAAATAAATTTTTTTCGTCTCAATTTAGGTGATACATATTTTAGCGATATGTGTTTTAATGACTTAAAATCTTAACGTTGTCACTTTTGGCAAGAATTATTATGCTACAAAATGAAATAAATTAACGGGGTATCCAATTTTCATTTTACTATTTAAGTTCTAACATGTTTTTTATTAAAATTTATTTAACTTGTAGTAACGATAAAGATATAGGTAAATTGAGGATTTTTGGATTTTATGTACTTACAATAATCTCAAATAAATGTGCAATTAACCTCCTCCTCTACTAGTTAAAAGCAAATTCAGGACTTTTAAATTTTATGTTCTTATAATAATTTCAAATTAATGTAAAATTATCTTGACCAATGGAATGGATTCTGAGCTAAATATTAGTATAAATTTTACTAAGAAAAAAAAAATACTAATTTAGTGAACCCCTAAACGATTGCACTGCACCTGCCCTTTCTGTTAGTGTGTCTAAAGTTATTGTCAAGCAAACTTTCTAACAAAAATATCTAAGATTTGAAATTGTCCGAAGCTTAGAGTCGTTAGATCCAATTTTAAATAATAAAGTTTTTTAACATATCAGGATTTAAACTTCAGATATATGTTGTACGTATGAACTTTTTAAATGAAAATAAGGCCAACACTTTTTGAAGTTTATATTCAAATAATTAAACGTATAAAAAATTATAAAACTTATATATTACACGCCTATAAACTTAAGATTTTTAGTATAATCTTTTACTCAAATGAAACATACGTTTGACTTACTCCATAAAAGAAATGAATTTAATAAAAGAAAGTCCACTAGCTAGGAACACAATTTAAGTTTTACATCTTAGATTTGTTCACACAATTAATAGTATAATGTTATAAATTAAATATTTGATGTTAACCGAGGAAGATTATCTTGTACTTAAAGCCGTTAATAAACAAATCTTAAGTCATGATTAGCATGATAATATTCACAAACACAAACTACTTTTGCTGAGTTTTGAATGAATCAAAAGTCCACACTTGTGGAGACAAGATTTAAATCTTACCAATGTGTTTCCACATGCTCATGCGTATTCTTCAATTTAACATTTTGACTCAACATCTTTTTTTAATATGATTTGATCTCTAATCCCATGACCCAAGATTTACTTGTTTTATTTTGTTTCACAAGAATTCACATTATGAAAATTACCAAGTCAATGCTCTAAGCGTCCTTGAGTCGGGAATCTATCATATCATAATTTATCTATTTTTATAAAGTAAGAGTAAAATGATATATACATCAGCATTTCAGATATTTCTTGTGAAATTATAAGATCGTTATTGTAATGCACCAAGCCACCAAAGACAAGAATTATCTTTCGACAAGGAAGATCATGTATATTTTGGGAATTAAAAGAGTGATTGATCGTAAAATTTAAGAAATTGACATCCACAAAATTATGATTAGACTTTCATATAAAAGAAGTTTAATTGATCGTCATTATAATATTCTCGAAAAACGAAAAAATATTTTTAATCCAATTCTGATAGTGAATTGAATATATTCATCGTTAGCTATGAGATACTTTGATGTTCTAAAATTAATGCACACATTAAATCTGGAGTATTATGACCAAATTAATCATCATAAAAAGTATAATAAGTGTAGATGAGCAAAATATATAATTACCTTTCTAAGCAAAAAAATTTGTCAACTCTATATATAGAATTGTTTTTTTTTTATAGAGAGAGATGTGAGCTGAACATATAGTGAATGTGACCACACTATTGCAACTGGAAGTACATTTACATATAGTGACAGGTCAATAATTTTAATAAGGGAATTAAAGAGAATGTAAGATTATCAAAATATTTTCAGATGCAAAAAAGGTTTCTTACAAAAGAAAAAAAAATTCTAATAGAAATATAAAAACAAGTTGCTCAAGTGATATTTCTAATTCAATATCTCCTCGTTGGCCACTCAACGTCCCCAACCCCCACCTCCCGGCTCCTGCCATCTCCGAACCCTACTTCCACTCTATCCTATTCACATAATATTTTGTTATATTACATGTAAAAGTTCTAAGAATAATATTTATTTGTATGCTTACCAAACAATAAAAAATAAATCAATAATTCACTTATTTAATCAGAAATATAATTTTTTTTCTTACCAAATACACCCTTTAAGTTCTAAGAATAATATTTGTATGCTTACCAAACAATAAAAATGAATAAGTAATTCACTTATTTAATCAGAAATATAATTTTTCTTATCAAATACACCCTTAATAACAAAACGACACATATATGCCATATTCACTTTCGATCCAAGGATTAGAGGTGTCAAATGGACAAGTTGAATTGAATTTAGACGGTGTTAATAAATGAACACATTATAGACTTTTTCAAAAATTACCTACGTTGATTATAGCCCAACCAGTTCAATTCTTACTAAATTTTAATTATTTTATTTGTTCTTTTTAGAAATTTTTAATATGTACATAAATTATATTTTTTGTTCATTCTGACTGGTATAATATATCATATCAAAAAATACATTTTAATAAATTTTTCTTGAATCAATTTTAAATTAAAAATGACTTAAATTAAGATTCATAATCCATTTAAATATAAATGGATTGGACTTATTGAATTTAATTTTGTCAATTCAAACTATTTTCTCTTTTGAAATGACATGTGCACTTTATTCATCCATTTCCAAAAGTGGAATACCAAATTCGGCTACCCAATTACACTAAACCACTTTTATTTATTTTTTTCCTGTTTTCTCACTTACCTATATGCTCTAAAACTTTTTTATAAATTGACCTATAAATTAACATATAATCCATTAAATATCACAAACAAAGAAAAAGTTAGATTTAATTATTCTAAAAGAAACAGCATAACAACACCTTAATCCGGATATTACGCCAATATTAATTAATTAAAAGTACAACATCATATTGAGTCAAAGGGTCCTCAAATCTAATTACTTACTCAATTCACCTATACTTGTCCACTGTACTATTTTAAAGATTCAGTAATGTGTTCAATTTGAATGAAATTAAATACATAATTTTATCATCAGCGTCGAGTGACTTATGTAATAAAGTAATTTGATGACGTTATCCTTATTATTTACTGTTTTTTTTTATCAAATCAATAGTGGACAAGTAATATCTCTTAAAGTAAAAAAATAAAATAATAGAAAATATTAAGAAGAGACTTTAAAGTGAGAGGTTCATTGCATGTTCAAGATTTTGATAAGGCATGTGAGAGAATATGTAGGAGGAAAGAGTGGCACATGACAAGGTTTTAACAAGCAAACGTGCATTCCATGTGAGAGGGGAAAAACTTTGGGTCCAACACCCACTCCTATAATAAAGAAGAATATCAACTCAAAAAGATCACATCCTAAACCAATTATTATTGATATGAATAATATTTATATAATTAGATCATTTATAACATAATTATAAGCACATTTCTATAATAAAGTGAAAATAAAAGTTGATTTGTTATAACATGTTGAAATATATATATACACACTATCAATATATAGTACAACTTAAATCCTTACTATTATTATTGTTATCATATAAACATGAATGGTAAGTAACATTTATGTGACTATAGGAATCGGACACCTTGAGAAAAAGGAGAGAACAGAGAGTAGCGATTAAGATGGAACGTTTCAAGTTATTTCAGATCTAACAAGATATTTTAGGTTAAATAGAAAAAAGGGATTTATAGGAAGCGAAAATACTAAATGCTTTTACATGTTTCTTAGGAGTTGGAGCTCGAGGAAAATGTCATCACTATCTATTTGGAGTGTTTTTAAAAAATGAGTCCTAATTTCCTTCAAAAATGATTTGAAAGATCCAAAACTAGAAATAGTAAAATTTGCTAGCAATAACTTAATGAAGAAAAGCTCTTGTGAATTTTGATTGAAATTAAACTTTGACCCCTTCATCATATTGAAGTGTTGAATTGTTTTGGGCCATTAATTAAATTATTTGTATTATATAATTTTTTTGGGGTTAAAAAAATACAAAAATACTTGTATTGGATCATACCCCATGGAGATTATTAATTAATTATATAATCCAGAAACATGACTAGTAATAATGATACTGTAAGGGCAAAAAGTTTCAACAATACCAACAAGGCAACAACTATATAAAATCCTATTTTATAACAACAATCATTTACTACTCCACCAAAAGTGGGGAAGAAAAAAAAGTTACTTCAATAAACTAACACATCTTGATTTAATTATCCTATGCTTTTGATAGCAAAGGATTCATCACAATTTAACACACTATTATATCTAATAAAATATTGCTGTAAGAAAAAAAAATATTTTAAAACTTAAAAGAAAATGAAAATTTTGACACACACCACATGTAAGGGAAGTATTGCAACAACCCCATGTATATAATACACAAGATATAGTCTAAGGACATTTTTGACTCTGTTCTGACATCCCTTTGGCGTCGAGGTCAACTTCTTAGTGATGGATAGGCGCGGGATGTGGTGGTATACTTGCTGCTGGTGGAAGTGAAGGTTTGCATTGATAACATTTCGCGAAAAGGCCAAATGTATCAACTTGTCTAACGAAATTGGTCATGCTAGCCCAACCTCCGAATCCAAATCCAACGACGAACACCCAAACCACAATGAAGGTGTTGATAACATACATAGCAGTCCAGCTTGGCATGAAAAATGGTGGTTTCTCTGCTGCATTCTGCATTATTTAGATGAAACAAATAATATTACAAAGCTTTTTTTTTATGAAACACAACAAATGTAACATATAGTTTTAAGTAGGGACCAATATTGAAACAATATGTTAAATTAAAGGGTGTGTATAGTAAATATGTCAAACTCAAGAGGGGCATATGCAACTAGTTAGCCAGCTCATTTCAGACATAATACTAACAGAGAGACTGTAGCTTATAACTAAATGAAATCGACTTTCCACCTATATCATATATTTCCAAATCCATTCCATTAATGCCTTTGTTGTACCTTTGTGTCCCCCCTACCCACCCCCACAAGTCACGTACTCTGATAGTGTAAAAATTATTTATGTTCGATAATATATCTATCTCACAAGCCCTAAACAATAACCACTTGAATCTTTAGGTCAATCTAAAGCCTAAAGTCACATAAAAGTACTTCTTTTGAGACAATTGTTACTTCATTTTAACTTATAAGAACATAATTTTATGATGAATCCTCGTAATACAGACATAGTACGATTGGGAGGTAGAGAAATAAATGTGTACCTGACGAGCGGATGATTTTCGATAAGTAAGCATATGGGCAAGAGCTGGTATGATGTAGACAGTGAAACTAACCAAAAGAGCCCCAACTGCAGAGTTAATAGGACCAAAAAATGGGAAAATAATAGCTAAGAACCATATTGGTATAACAACAGGTAATCTAGCTAATGCCCTCAAACATATACTTCTTGTATCATGCATCCCAATAACTTTCTCCCAAACAAAGTATAACGGTGTACACGCGAATCCAAACGTGATGAACTGATGAATCAACATCAAGATCACAGCAGCATCACGCCACCCGTTTTTTGGTAGAAGTGAGAACGCGTTACTATGGTTTAAAAGTTGATCTCCAAATGCCCAGTAAACTGCTGAAGCTGATGGTAGTGTTAGAGTGAAAACATACAATGTAGCTATCAAGTAAATGTACTTGAACTTTTGTGGTTTCCACATTGCATGCATAATTTCCCTGAAATTAATTAAACAAAACAAAATCAGGGTAAATATCTCATAAATATACGAAAAAATTAACTAACATGTATGGAATCCAATATGAATTGCTCTTCTGCTTCAATTTATTTGTCTTGCTGTTATAATTGAACAATTATATGTACATAATTAAATGATGTGTACGAATTTTTATACAAGTATGGATGGATAGTTAAAAGTTACTAAAATAAAATAAGAATATGGAATCTAATCATATGCTATAATTACTCAAAGAGATATAGTAAAGTAGTACTTTTTGACATTATGGGGCATTGGATTCTTTAAATATATAAAATTCTAAGCTGTAAATGTTTTTAATGAAATGAATAATTCTTAATGGGACTCATTTAATTGACTAAATAAATCATTGGCTTAGCTAGTTCCCATGTACCAAGAACATGTCAAAGATACGAGGATAAAATCATAGTTAATAATTTGAAAAAAGAAAATAACCAAATTATATTTTCAAGTAGAAACTAAAGTGAGAAACTAATTTTTTTTATATAAAAAAAGTGGAAACAAAACTAAACAATAATATACTCAGAGTAATTTGGAGGATTTAATAAGCGTAGACTTTATTATATCTTGAGAGATAAAAAGACTATTATCAATAAAGGAGCTATTTAAGGAAAAATAATTTTATTTATTTTTTAAAAAGAAGTGGAAACAAAACGTGAGAAAAAAAATGTACTATAGCAATGGAGGTCCATTTTCACTATTTTTGTTGTTTTTTCATGTGAAGCAAAATGTTGTTTTCCTAGCTTACAAAATTAAAAGAAAAAGTTTTTTTTTTCATTATTTTGTCGGTTTTTACAAAAATCGAGATAGGAGGCAAAAGCTGCAAAGAGAAACCGTGTAGAAACAAATACTAGCAAATAAAAAAGAAGTAAAATATTTTTGGATAAAAATGATTACATAATATTATTCTAAATATAAGTAAATTACAAAAAAAAAAAAAACTCACACTGTAACAGCATGTCCACCAAAAGTGTAAAGAATATTGGTTGCACCAGTAAAATACAACACTAGCTTTGATGGAGCAGTGTGTTGAACATTTTCAACCTACACACAATAATACAATAAAAATTCACTTTTCACCAAATAAAAATTCAAAAAATTAAAATTTAGTCATACAATTTTATTTTTTTTAAATATAATAACAGTTACGTGTAATTATCTTTTATTTACCTGACCATGAACCAGAGCCGCTACGGTTAAATACCATGCTGTGTAAGTAGTCATTCCAAGGCCTAAAAATGACCAAATCCTATAGTTGTGGAAAGAAGGAATGAAAACAGTTGTTGCACAACAAGCTCCAAATATATAAGTCCATGTCCTCTTATCCAAATGATCATTGATATAATATATGTTACTGTTACAAACAAATCCAAAAAGAGAAAATATCAAGATCAGTATTATATGCTTATAAATTGTTACTAGTAGTTTTTTTTTTTTTAAATCATGTAAATTTATATACCTTGCACAAGCAATTAGTTGTATGACAGATCCAAACAGAAGAAAAGTACAGTTGAAGGCAAGGCCTGCTGCTTTCCAGTATGGTCCCAATAATCCATCAAGCACTTCAAACCACTGCCATTAAAAAGAAAACTCGTAAGCTCTCGATTCAACAATTTGATCATATATTGAGTCTATTGGTTTTTTTTTTTTAATTATACGAACCTGAATGACATGATTTTTGAAGCTAGCACCTTCTTTTTCCTTTCTGCTTCTATATTCAATATAGAGAACACTGATGAGGTATGCAGTCCAACTACCAATAAGACCATAGAACACTTGTAGTACTATTCCTGATACCATACCAAGTTGAGAAAAAGAGTATGGTAATGTCAACAACACTTGCGCTACCTGTTTAAAAAATTTAACAACAAATTATCAACCATATCAATCAGATTTTTCTTCAATATATATCATAAAATAGTTAATTTATACTTGATTTGAAGCACAACTGAACCAAGCATCCCAAGCGGAGCCTCCATGCCAGAGAAAACTCTTAACATTAAAAAGTGATTGATCATCGTCTAATTTTTCAACTTCTTCTTTGCTGCAGTTTCCGTCATTATCACTGAAATTTGGAACAATTGCTTCCTCTGCTTGCTTCTGAGCCAACATTATCAATTTCTACAGATCTCAAAAAAAAAACACAAAATGAGAAAAAAAAACAGAGCACTGCACAATTCTCCTTCTTCTTCCACAATTCTTCAGATCCAAAAAAGAAAAAAAAGTTCCGTATCTTACCTTGCAATACTAAAATATCTTTTTATTGAAAACCAGATCTCTGTAAAAAAATGACGAAGAAGAAGAATACTAATTGAACTTAATATTCCTTTTGTTAACTTAACAGCAACCGCCCCAATTCATTTTATAGTAAAAAAAAAAAGCTAAAAAAGCAGAGAAGAAGAAGAAGCAACTTCAATTTTTTTTTGTTGAGTGAATAAATGCAAGCTCAGAATAGTAAATTGAGAAGATGATAAAAAAAAAAGCAGAATCAATTCACTTAAATGCTCTTCAGTTTTGAAATTTATATGATAAGTATGAGAAAGGCGGCGAATAAGGCCTTAAAAGAAGGGAAAAAAGAACAGAGCTTTTTGGTTGCAGAAAGGGAAGGAATAGTAGTAGAAGCTAATCTAAGCTAAGCTCACTGGTTGGCAGAGGTAGTATGTATATATATTAATTGCATGTATCATTTTATTTATTTTTTTATTTTTATTTTTATTGAGTTTTTTATTTTTTTTCCTTTTATATGTTTTTTTTCATCACTGTAATCCACTCATGATTCTTACTCTTAATTAAGGGTCTTTGTTTTTGGTAGGAAAGGAAAAGAGACATAAATGTTTATGGTGACAATGACTCTATTTATTTGGATTGATTTATTATAAGCGTTTTAATTTAAAATAATTTACAAATTTTCTTTTTTATTTTATGTGATATATGGAGATTTTTTTAAAAATAAATGATTGAAAATTGTATGATTGTAAAACATTTTGTAAAGGTAAAGTGAATATTTTATAGTTGAATTGTTAATTAATATAGAAATAAGTTAATTTTTTTTTGAGACAGACTAAAAGGAAAAATAAGTTTATATAAATTGGGATATTTGAGATGGACTAAAAAGGAAAATAAATTATATAAATTGAGACATTTGCGAAATACTAAATAGAAAAATAAGTTGTATAAATTGAAACATTTAAGACGGACTAAAAAGGAAAATAAGTTAAATATATAAAATTTGGACATTTGAGATGAACTAAAAAGGAAAATAAATTAAGCATATGTACTGGGACATTTGAGACAGACTAAAATGAAAAATAGATTATATAAATTTGGAAAAAGAAAATATTTAGTGTTAAGTAGAAATGATAAAAATAAGTTAAACATATTTTCAAATAATTATTTGACTAGATTGTAATGCCTAAAAGTTGGTCAAAATAGTTTTTTTAAAGAAAGAATTACTATTATGTATAAAATTATAATATTTTTAAAAAAAAATAAGTAAAAATGCGATTTTAAATTTTAATTCCAATAAAATGAGAGTTAAAACAATTCTATTTTTCATTCAAAATCAATCAACTTATATACTCAATAGAAGTTTATAATAGAATAGTTTTAATTAGAAATGTGGGGCAAACAGAAAATAATCATGCTCAATATTAATTGTAAATACTAGGTGGTGAATAAAAAATAAAAATTTAATTTAGCATACAAATATGATAATTATTAATATCTTATTATACATAACATACTTCTTTTTTATGTTACTAATTTGACTTATTACATAAGATTAGATAATGAGGTATTGTTATTTTCTAAGTGATTTAATAGTGTAACAATATTATATTTCCACCATCAAAACCTATTAAAGTTTACTCAACAAAATTTCTTTTCATTTTAAAAAATAAAAAAAATATTAGAGGAAAATTTATTTAAGAGATGTAATGATAGTAATAATTAGGCTTACGTCTCTATTGCTTGTTTTGTGGGTGTTTGGTAAAAATAAAGTTTATCGTAGAAGCAATTATCATTCTATGTTTGACTGTCATTTTCCCTTGTGCATGTGATATGCTATTTATTTATTTTTAATACAAAGAAGATCCCAAAATTAAAGAATTTTTATTTTTTTCAATTTACTTCAATATATAAACGTCACCTACAAGATCTGCATTCTTTTTTTATTTAATTCTCTATATATTAATAAAATAATAATAACGGTACTTAAATCCATGTTCAAACACTCTTAACACTTTGACTAAAACTTGAAAAATAAGCATGTATATTAAAAAAAATGATTTATTAAAATCACAAGTTGATTGCATTAAAAAAAATTAAGTTGCTAAATACATTTCGATTTAATTCAACTTTAAAAGTTAATTTGAAATGAAAAATTGTTCAAAATCATATAAGAAAGCATACTTAATTATACTGAGACATGAACAATGTATGCGAACTTCCAATATCAATAGTTTAACTATGAAATAATGTTTAAAAATGTCATTTCAACTATCTTTTTTTATGTTCAATTAATTGTCATTCAAATAAACTTGAAGAGGAAATTCATCATATATTATTTTCCAATTCAATATATAATAACCTTTTGGTGTCACATGTTTATACCTTCATTCTACATACGTTATATTTAAGGGTCATAATATTAGTGTGGAACACTAAGAAAGTTCTAAGGACACCAAATAATGGTTTATACTTTTTCCATTCTTATAGCATAAAGTTGTGGGAGAAAATATTTCTTAAATACATCAATTTTGTAAACTTCTAGCAATATTTTTGTTCTACTAGCTAGTTGATAAGTACTTCGTCCGGTTCAACTTATTATCTGATTTTGACTTGCTATATAATCTTATAGTCTTAACTAAATATACATAGAATATATCAAGATATTCTTGAATCTTATAATTTTAAATATGTCATGTAAATGAAACTTTTAAAAAAAATATGTTGAAATAAGAACGAGACGTTTTTTTCTAAACGAAAGAAGTATGTAATAAACAAAAAAAATTACTTCAAAATAGAAGAACAATTCATGAGAGTACTGTGACTAACACACAAAAGCGCGTTTGTACTCTAAGAAGAAATGAAGTAGTATAATTAAAGTGGGCCTTAGCACTTAGCTGTAAAGCCCATTATTTATTTATTTATTTGACAAATTATCTAATGTAATTACATTATTAGATACTTTCAAATAATTGTAGTCTGTATTTTATAGTGATATTTCTAAATAATAACAAAACATAGATATCTTTTACATTTTATAGAAAAGGGAAAAGGGTATGAAATACTCCTTAATTTTGCTATTCAGAGTTGATATATCTTTCACTATGAAAGTTACTCATATATACCTCTACTGATATAGAAATAACTCATATATATCCTTTCTCTCTAAGGGAAGTGAAAAATTAATTTAATTTAACTTTTTAATAAAAATTTTAAATAAAATATAATCTCATATATATACTTAATCCTCCTTACACATTTTTTTTTCAATTTCAAGGGCTAATTTGGATTTATTATTTTGATAGTCAAATATATTTACATTTCACTAGTATTCTTGTAAAATTTATTTATGTTTCACTAATATTCTTATAATTTTTTTTTACTATAGATAACCCAATTTTTTCCTAAATATAAAAATTAAATTACAATATAGCCGAAAATAGTTTTAAATTACAATATAGCAAAAAAATATTTAAAATTTTTCTCTTACATTAAGGAATAAAATAAAAAATAAATAAGAATAAGAAAGAAGTCAAAAAATTAACTTATGAATAAAAAAGATTAAACTATACCTTAGCTTTGCTAGAAGGATTATATATATCCCTAAATAATTTTTCTTTTTTAAATAATAAAGGTTTAATATCTAAACTTAAACCTTCTGTGTGTTTTTTTAACTCCCTGACTTGAAATGTATTTTGGAAGTTACGCATTGTACCTGTAAATGTCGGAATATGTGATGTTGGGGTATATGTGCGCCACCGTGTGTTAGTATAGCGATAACTTGTGGCTCCCGCCCTGTCTTAATATGAGTCACTGTGTTACTCAACGAGATGCATAGCAATGTCTGTACAACGACTAAATTTAGAGATAAAAAACTTCCCAGCCGTATTACTTTTCTAACCCCAGAATATGCTCATATGTCCCCTTCATAGCCTCGCATCTCCTGTTGTTGCCAACTGATATTCACGAACAATCTAAATCGATGCACATTCCCTTCCCCCCATATGTGTATGTAAAGTACCGTGTTATAAGTATAAAATAATCTTGATGTACATTGTTTTACATTCTTATAAAAAAACAATATACCGACCACATTGTTAGGGAGAATACATAAAAATTTGTGACAACAAAAAATAAAAGTATGAAACAAATTAAGTCAAGGGCATTATATTCCAAAACAGTACAAATGTGTTTAATCAATTTATTATTGGATTATCAGTTAATCCATCAAGAATAAACCTCAAACCATTAAAAAATAATAACTCGATAATAGAAAATATCAAACCCGTTAATTCAATAACAAATTATCAATAATTTTTTCACATTTCAAATTATAGATTTTAATTCGATTTTAAATTGCTTTATATATATAAAAAATAATTTAAAACAATATTTACAATTAAAATTGTCAATACAAATTAATTCAATTTATTCAAATTTACTCGCATAAATTTTGAAATTTGACGAGTCAGATCACGACATCGGGTTCACTCATTATGTTTAAGATGATATTCACTTGCAACAAGAAATGTGACTACGAATTAAACCAACACTACTAATAAAATTGTATATTACGTTTCATAATTAATTGACTATGCGTAAATAAGCACAGTAGCCGGCTGCTGCACGCCGTAAAAGGTGAACACGCGAACCATCAAAGCCTCTTAGCCCCACTTCACCGCCGGCTAATTTTGCTGTTAAATTGGCCCATTCAATCGGCGTTTTAGGGACCCTACCCGCTAGCCACATTACAATTTTCACCTTTTTTTTATTATAATTATTTTCTTCCCCTTTATGTTTAAAAAAAAAAAAGGAGTTTCCAAAAATTAGCAGAGACTTGAAATAGATTAAGATAAAAATAATTATAGTTTGCCAATTACGATTAATAGTGGTATGATAGAGGAAAGAGAGAAGTGAACAAGAGTGAATAAAGAGTAGAGAGATACAAATTGTATTTATTTATCTGTGAAATAACTTTATATATGAATATGTATCAATGATTGTATTTATATAACTCCATAAAACACAGGTTACTACTCTTAATTAATTTGTGTCATGTTTACCTTAAATTACTCCTACTATTAATTACATTATTTTTCCCTAAAAGAGATTTAGCACCGGTTCTTTATTGCTACTTTCCGCTTCTTCCTCAACCATTTTATTTTTTTAAAAAAGAAATGTTTATAAAAATTGATATATTATGTATTATAATTATAAAATATGGGAATATAATTTTAGCGGATCGGTTCGATTAAATCCTCAGTTTTTCTTCTGAACAAAATCAAACCAAACATTATTCATTTTAAAAAATGTAAAACCAAATCAAACCATATTTAAATAAAAACAGTCTAGTTTATTGATTTGATTTAATTTTTCAATTTTAATTTATTTTTATCCAAATATTGAACACTCCAAGCTATCACAATGGCGTAGCGATATGTGTTTAAAGATGTCTCTTTAAGAAAATTATATTTTTAATAGAAACAAATTATTTTCATTTATATATTATACATTGATGTTTTTTTTTTTAATTTCTTCGTGAACTTATTTATTTATATTTTGATATTTTGGTTCCATCATTGCTATATGTTTTTCAGGTTCTAAATTAAGTAAAAGGTCTTCCTTTATTTATTTTCTTTGCTCTCAGTATCCACTAGCTCATCCTCAACAACCAAAATAAATAAAATAAGAAATTAGTGAAGGCCAAGACTAGGGCTACAATTTAGTATAAATTATGAATATTATAACTCGATTGCAATCGACAATATTAGAATAATTGAGTACTCCCTTTTGTAAGTAAAAAATACAAACATTAAAAATATGAAGAAAATATATAGAAATTTTCTAGAAGGTGCAAAGTTTAATTAATATGAACACTTGGATCAAGCAATAACCAACTACACTTTCAAACTTCAAATTCACACATCTTTAATTCTTCTAGTAAATAAGTATACAATTTCCTAATTTTGCATGGAGAAAACATGTCCTATTTTTTAATTTTTATTTTTTGGATTGTTAAAATTTTTTTACAAATGTTTTAGTCAAATTAAAAGATATTCCACAACACTCTTTTTCCCCTTCCCTTTTCCCTTTCCCCAAATTCCACATACTTTTTTAACATTGCAAATTAATAAAGCAATGCCCACGGACCATATATACATAAGCACAAATAAATAGAAATAACTAAGGTAAATGATAATGGATTTTTTGCTATTTAAAACTTTGGGGGGGATCACAATGATGTTCTAAACGATAAAACTTCTTATGTGGGGTTTCAACTTTATCTTTTTAAAAATTAAATTATATATATTTATTGACGAGACAAATAATCGTATATTACAGACTAATCGATACTTTTACAAATAAAAAAAAGTAACGATAGTTAACAGAAAGCTAGAATGAAATACTTATTACGTGTAAATAACAATTATACTTTTAAATAAAATAATACAAAATTATAAAAGCATACGAACTATATAAACCATGGTCTAACATCTTTCTTTACATTGTTAATACATAAAATATATAGTGTTTAATGTTTATATAACGAAAAAAAGTGACTCGTAGCATTCTTTAGCATATTATTATTGTTATTATTTTGGTAATGTCATTGAAGCCAAAAAGAATAAAAGGATCTAGTGGAGGGATTTTAATTTGACCCTTTTATTAAGGTGTGCAAGTTGATAATTATTGTTTATATATTTATGTGTGTGTCCTTTTTATTATTATTATTATTATTATTATTATATTATATAATAATTAAATGATGTTGTCAATATAGGCAAAATATGGTGGTGGTGGTGGGGAGTGGCCGGCCGCCGTAGTGTGGTGGCGATGGTGGATTTTCTTTTTGTCACATTTTATTGTTTTAATGGAAATATATGTTACATAAATTCCATACAAAAACCCCACGTTTGCCCCGTTCAAACGGGATTTTGTCGACTTTTTTAAAATTTCCACAATATTTTCAATCCACCAATTATTTTATTTTTTTAAAAAAAAAACATAAAATAAAAAAGGAAATATTTTTATTACATCAAAATTAGATCTTTTAGTGGAACTCTTATCATGAATATATTTTTTATTTTTTTATCATTAGGTCCGACAAAGAAAGCATTTTGGACTTATCTATTCCTTTATTGATCATATAAATTCAAGTTTTAATTTTCTTACGACAAAAAAAACTACAAAAATTAATATACTTAGGCCAAAAGCATATTAATGTGGTCGTTTGGTATAATCGATATCAAAATTAAGTAATTAATATCAGAATAAGTTATTTTTATTTAAAAAATAAAATAATATCGAAATTAGTATTCATAATTAGCTATTTTCTTGTCTTGCCTTGTTAACTAAAATATTGTTCAAATTTACTGAAGAGTCGTCCGACTTCTCGGTGACCGAATAAGAGAGATTTTTACTGCTTTCTCTTCTCTCCAGCACTCTCGGACTGATCATCTTGCTACAACAAAGCAAGCTTAGAAATGAATCTAATGAAAATTTAGGTTTTTTTTTCAATGATGACAATTATTGTTTTTGCAATTTTTGAGAAATTAAAATGATTTTTTAAGGGGTAATGTAAGTGGGAGAAGCAATGATTAAGGCATGAATTTATAAACCACGAAGGGATTAAAATTCGGAAAAATGTTTCCATCGTTGGCATCCATGTGGGTCCCACTAATTACCACTTGTGTTTTTACTAATCCTTAAGTGGACACGTGGATCTGACCTAGGAGAATTACATTTCACTCTCCCTTCCTGCTATCTTGAGTAGATCTCACATCGAACTTCATATAGATAATGTCTTCAGATCTTAAATGTAAATTTTTTTGTCATTAAATCTAGATTATGATTGTGGTAATTATACTCGTGAACCTTAAGCTACATCAATGCATAAGCTATAATCCGACTTTGATGTATTAATATACAAACCAAATCAATGCTAAATGCATCACAATACACTGTAAAGCATTCGTCCTCAACTAGAGGAGTTTTCAGTAATTCCTTTTTTATTTTATTTTTTCAAGTGTTTGGGTTGGTGTTAAAATAGCTTCGTAAATTCTATATGAATTAGAGGTAGTTTGGATGTTGATTAAAGTTATGTAAGTATAATCAGTAATATAAAATTAGTTACGAGGAAAACTATGTATTGTTTTATGAGTATATATTAGTTTATGTAATGTTTAGTTATTCATGTATTACTTATTCCACCTTTTATCTTATAAAAATGATACACAGATTCTCTTTCAGTTTCACCAAAGACCCAGACTTGAGATACGACATTGATCCAAAATACGACTCTCGATCCTTACCCAGACCCGACCTCAAACCGATGTTTGATTCTCAGCTTGGGGTTAAGAGTCGAGTCCTGGGTCGAGGTTGAGTCTCGAGTCTTGATTTGGATTGGGAGTCATGTCCTTGGTTAGGGTTAGGTTTAGAGTTTTGAGTCAAAATCGAAACTCGAGTCTCATGTTGAAGTCGGGAGTTAAGTCGTGGATTGTGGTTAGGATCAAGAGTCAGTTCAAGTCCCGAATTAGGGTCAGGGTCTGATTGAGGAGTTGTGTTCTAAGTTAGGATCAATATCCAATCCCAACCCTGACCAAAGACTCTATCCTAACCTATTTTAAGACTCGACCCAGAAACTAACTCGATTGCAATCCTAAATTAACTCTTGAATGTAACTTGAATCGGATCGATCCCGATCTCAACTCCAAGTTATAATATTTTCCATATTATATTATTTTTGGATTATGTGTTGTAATATTTTCTCATACTACGCCCCAATTCTGTTAGGATAATATATTTTTTTTACTAAACCAGAAAATAAAAAAACTCATCTTTTAGAAAAAAAATATTTTTCTTTAGGGTCCCAAACACATCCTAAGTGTAAGTTGAAAGTTGATTGGACTTAGCTAGTGTTGTATAAGTTGAACATGCATCACTTAATTACTCTATTCTTTGAAGTTTATCATTTTAATAATAATTTGAATTGACATACATATAGAGGTAATTAATTAATAATAATATCTAAATTTTACAAAAAATAACAAAGAGCCACTAAAGCGCTGACACCTAATTCAATAACAATTAATTAATGCTAGTAAAATTTTTATTCCTCTATATTAATGTATATATATTTATTATCGCTAAAATTTATTTTATTATAATAATATATAGTAGTGTTGATAATAATATTAATTAAAATTATTGACGTAAACTCATAGCTAACACACTCAATCTGCCACTGATCTTGTAATTGACTCTGGGCACATTAACATGTGAATATTTTTCTTCCAAAATCGTATGTATAATTATTTTCCCCCCAATATATGAGATATCACTCCCATCACCTATCCCAATAAATATTCTTTGGAGTAGTGGGCAACATATTGTTGGTAAGAAATTTATTAGTCAAAGATTTCACTTTTAAGTCTTTAAATATTACCAACTTCTACTTATACATAATTATAATAATTATGACTAAATTGCATGGGTTAGGTTACGTCTAATTATATATCTTCAATAATTCCCTATCCCTCACACTCACACTTTGATTGTTGAAGCATCCTAAGAATATGACAAAACCCTTGCGATGATTTCAAACCTTTTATATATTTCTAACATTTTAAATTTCTATTAAAAGAAATTAAGACCAGAGTTGAAAAAATCGGGTTTATTAGAAAGAATCTTTTACGTGTCCAATGTAAGGATAAAGTTTGTGTAGACGTACACCACTCTTCTCAACCTCTCCGCCTTCGCAAGGTAGGGACCAAAGAAGGTCCATATACACACTTTACTTGTGAGATTACATTGAATATGTTACGATTGTGGTAAAATCATTTTTAGCTTAATATTTTTTGGAACAGATTTTCATTTTTGCACTTAAGAAATTTGAAAATAACGTAAGAGAAATTTTAAAAATGTCATTTTCTTATTTAAATGTATAAATAGTCATATAGGACTATATGTATATTTCATTATTAAGGTTATGGTAATTCTAAGCTTGAATCATTGATTTATTTGAGTGCACATAGTCTTAGTTGAACACAAAGATTCTTTTTTATTTATTTATTTATTTTTATTTTCAAATAATATAAATGTTGGATTCAATATTTTCTTGAGAAGAAAAGGTGTACAAGGGTGTTTATTATGGGATGCTTTTAGCATCAACGTGCACAACTAAAATAATGAAAAGAATAAAATAACGAATCTTTAGATATACATTGAAATTAATATTTTTTTAAAAAGGTGATAGGTGTGTAGGGTACACAAAAAGGATTATTAGGGTCCAAATTAAAGTGTTACTCTAATGACGGAAAATGCCTTTTGAAGTTTTTGGTTAGTGCACATATAATTAACTTTTAATTTGGTCTTTGATAGTTAATACTCTATATAATACTCAAGTCCCTTTCTTTATATACTTCTCTAGGCAATCGGCATTTGCCTTTTTTCTCTTCTAAATTGTTGTCAACTTTACTTTCCCCTTTTATCTCTTAAAAAAGCTCTTAATAATATCGGTATTCTATGTTATGTGATAATTTTTATCTATTTAAAAATTTTAAGAAGAAAAGAACAAGTTATAGGAGTAAATATTTGTGTCATTATAAATCATCTGATCATCATGAAGAACATATCAAAGAGAAGGACTGACAGACTTGTAGACTGACAAACTTTTACAAAAATGATTTTCACAACAATTTAAATTTTCTGTACTACGCATCAACAATGTTTGCTTTTATGAGAAATAAACAGAAACAATCTCTTATGATCTTTTATAAATTGAATTTTTTTTTAAAAATCTTTTCAAATTCGTATTTGTAAAAAATTAAGATAAAACTATTTTTTTCCGCAAAAGATTACAAAACCAAATCTAGGGGGTATTGTTGTTGCTATCTTTTCTAGTGGAAATTTTTGATTGATTAGCATATACATATCGAAGTCTTATTCTTGAAAGATATTGTTTTTCTTCCTATCTTTCCCTAATAATTGAAAATCAACGATCATATTTGCAAGGATGCAATTTTCGTCAAGAAATTTATGTTGGATTGCAAGTTGTAACATATTTAATAGATTAATTTTTTTTTAAAAAATATACATTTGAAATTGAAAGACTTTATGACATGATACTTTTATTTATGTTCAAGAGTTATGGCTTTTGGACTATCAAACATTCTATCTTGTATGTGTCACTTCCATTAATTGCAAGTTACAACCATATTTAATTATTGAGACTTTATTAACCGATTAAATTAGAAATTTATTAATATATATCTCCCACAAATAATATTAATTATGTGAAGTATCTTTTTATTTTTTTAGAAAATGAATCTAATATTTGTGAATCCAAAAGTATTATATTTTTTTTAAGATAAAAAGAAGCGTCAAGCAACTAGTGTTTATTATACAAATCACATAATATTTTTTCTGATGATTAATAGATTAAGCAATTTTGAAACTACACATTAAATTAAAAAAAAATCAATTTTAAAGGGGGAAAAGTTGAAATTAATTATATTTGCAAGGGAGATAATACTTTGAAAAAATAAAAATTAGCGACAAATGAATTTTGTAGCTAAAAAAATAAAATTCGTGATTTATCCTATCCAACAATGTATTAATGACGGATTATCAATACCACAAATAATTTAACGATATATTTACGATCGAAGTTAATAACAAAACAAAAAAAAATTATAGAATCTTACTTTAGTAATTCAAAAAGAGGTTGTCCACAAATTAGACATAAAAGAGTATATTATAATCTATAAAAGTCTAATCTCAAAAGGAATATAATATATAAATCTTGATATCATTATTGATGACAAATGACTTGACAAGTAAAGGGTATTCAGAGGAAGTGATAAACTTAGTGCTAGTTTTAATATTTGGACCCATTGAAATTGACCCCTCAATTTAGTCAGAATATTACTTTGCACCAAACTATCATGTCAAAAACTTCAAACAGGTCCCCACTATCAACCTATTATAAATTTAGTGCATACCAAGTTGTTGCCTTCAACCCCTTATTTCATTTTCAGTAATTTAAGCATAAATCCTTGCATACTTGAAAAAGGAAATTTGGGTTGCTAGGTTTATTCCTTTAATTTAACTACTTGTGCATTTTATTGTTAAAATTTGATGGAGTTAATTAATCATTCGATATCTCTCTAATAATATTTTATTAATGGTCAAGTTTTTATGACTTTGATCACATTATGTTATGTTAGATTTAACGTGCGTATCTAATCTAAGTATACACATCTAAAATTTGTTTAACTCGAATTATATAGTTTGACCCAAAGTCAAGTAGAGAGAGAGATTTCGAACACAGTTCAACTTTTTTATATTTTGAACCCCTTAATGAATATTTTTTACTATGTCGTTGGTGGTACATTTGCTCTTGTTCCTAATCGATGTTGTGGATATTATTCCAAAAGGCTAGAAAACATTTCTCTCCATCTTTTAGTTTCTCGAATATTGATAAATTCTCATTTTTTTTATTTTATAATGTTTGATCAAGCACATTAAATCTTTAATTTATTAGTTAAAGATATGTGTGTTTTGATTCGCTTCACAGATTTAACAAACTTTTTAAGTGCCAAGTCATTTAACTATCGATGTGTTATGTGAGATTTATAATATTATTTGAGGATGATTAAAATAATTTGAATATCATAGATTACGTACATAAAGTGATAATAAACACACATTTTTGCTCATTAAAGATTAAAGGCTACACATATATTGGATTCTAAACTTGGATTCAAATTTTAACTTTGACCTCCAACTTTCATAATGCACAAACAGACACTTTAACTATCCAACTTTCAAATAAATAAACACATGAGTCCTACGTGAAAAAATACACGTATGATAAAAAATGATATGTCAGATGATATGTAGGACATGTGTATCTATTTGTTCAACTTTATACAAGTTTAAATGTCCTTGTGCACACTCAAAATTGAATGGCATAAATGTAATTCGAAGCCAAGTTAAAGGGTATATTTATGTATTATGCCAAGATTAAACATGTTCACTTAAAATTTCAGGGACTGAACTTGTAGTTTTTAATAATGGGAGAACCAAATTTCAATATGCTGAAATTTAAAAAAGTAAAGCTAACTCTGTCCATGATTTTTAAATATCAATTTCACTATCAAGAATTACTTCAAAAATAAATTGTCTATACAAATCATATAATTTTCTTTTAATACTATTCGTATTTGTAGGATAAAATGATCAATTTTTGCCTAGAACTATGCAAAATAATATGAATTTATCTTCTACGAATTAAATATGTTCTCACTATTTCTTATTGAAGTCAGATACTATATAAAAAAAACAAATTTGCCATCATTTTTAAGTGGCAAGTCTAATAAGGTTAACAAGTGATAAAAGGATGAGGACTTTTTGATTAGCATGTCACGATGTCACACAATTAAGAATTAAAATTTAAATGAAGAATAAATTTAATTTTTGCCATAATTTAGGAACAAATTTAGGGCCGTTTGGATGGGCTTAATAAAAGCAGCTTTAAAAAAGTACTTTTGGAAAGTGTTTGTTGAAGTGAAACTATTTTAAAAAAGACCGTTATGGGTGTGGATTATAAAAGTGCTGAAATGCACCTATGCCAAAACGTGAAAAAGGGGAAAAATGCAAAGAAAAGAGATGTCTAGGATTATGTTGTAATTTGGAGATTGTATAAAAAATTACGGGCCAAAAAAAGATAAAAATTGGTCAACATAAAACAATTATAAGCTTAAAAAAAAAAAAAGCACATCTAACCCTGAACTTTTAAATTTTGGCTTAAATAATGTTTTTAACTTAAAATAAGCTAGTTTGAGTATTGTCCAACAGATAAATAAATCAAACTAATCAGTTTTTAAGTCAGTTTGGACAAGCTTTTAGTCAGTCACACAGGCTTTAATCCTTTCCCGTAAATCAAAATAAACTCATCAAAATACTCCTACTCTATAACCAATTAGTGTGTCCTTAATTGAATTATCACATTTTTTTGGCATCATAATGATGTAAACATAAGTCAAGAAGATTGAGCTTTAAACCTTTTTTTTTTCTCTTTTTGTTGTCATTTTAAATTGTGACGCGTGCGTAGAGAGGAAAAAAGAACAAATGATCCAAAAAATAAGATTTATAGTGAGGTCAATGGAATAAAAAGGTGAAAGTTGTGGGCTTTCTCGAATAATAACTTTAAATCATGACTTATTTATTTAATATTAAAAATAAGACTTATTACTAATCAATATGGTGATTTTTATTTTTATTTTGGATAAGTTAAGTTGGAAAAGGGAAAAAGATGGGTCATTTTATTCTTTAGAATCTTTTATCTCCAATTGTTTTAGTGGGGGTAGGAGAAAAGATTTATAAATTGACGATTTATGGAATCCCCTAAAGTACTTCTTCCACTTAGAAAATTGGAAAACAAGGAATACATACTGAATTAATCAGATCAATTTTATTGACATGATATTCAAGTGAATGAAAATCTACTATAAAGGAGAATTATTTTCTTTTTTTACAAATCAATAATTTGAATTGAAAAAAATTATTAGTTTATTAGTATTGGATTAGTTAGTTTAGCGGTTTTGATTGTTTTTGGTTATCGGATTATCATTCTTAACGATTTGGGATTTTTCTTAACGGATTAATCGATAACCCGATAGTAAATTAAATAATTATATTACTATTTTTAATATAAAGTTCTTAACTTAGAGTTTGGTTTCCTACTTTTATTTCTGATTGTCTCAAACAATTGATTATTCTACAATATAAAAGTGTTTACATTTGAGAATGATGTAACTTGTGAAATTTATGGAGGGTTTACTTGGTTTTAGTCCTTTGGTTTCTAAGTGATTTTCATATTGTTTTTTTGGTCAAATCTTATGGTTTTTAAATCGACAACAATCAAATATGATTTAAAAACAATAACTGAATAAGCCAATATCTTAATGGATTCTATACAATTCCCCCCCCCCCCCCCCCCCCCCCCACCCCCCCCCCCCCCCCCCCCCAGCCATCTCTACAAAACCGATAATCAATAAATAAGTTCAAAAACCGATATAAACTTTAAAATTGAACCGAACGGTATGCAACTATACTGCACCATCATAAATAATTTGTCTAGTAATAGAGATACTTAGTTTTTTTTTTCAGTAAATGTCACACATATAGCAAGCA
Source organism: Solanum habrochaites (assembly GCA_027704765.1). NCBI lineage: Eukaryota > Viridiplantae > Streptophyta > Magnoliopsida > Solanales > Solanaceae > Solanum > Solanum habrochaites. Next base: position 5,535,513 of record JAKWJA010002497.1, on the reverse strand, counting down.
TAAAAATTATATTTGTTATGTTGTTATATATAGTTAGGTTAGTATACTGCTCTCTAGGACAGACTTTGTCTATTCGCTATACATATATGCAAAAGAGTCAAATTGTATAATATTTGCGGTATACTACACAAGGGAAAATCAATTGTATATAATTTGTGTTTGTATAACAAGCGGAGAGAGGAAGAAAGAGAAGACCAAAAGAAAGAAAATGGGCAGAGAAAGATCATAGTTGTATAATCATTATGTATAGGAACAAAAATATGCATTTGTATTTAATTTGTATATACAATTTCTCTCGTTTTATATAAAACAACATAAACAATATATACATTTGTGTTGGTAAATAAATTGAGAAAAGACGAGTGCTATCTGGAAAAGGGGGTTCGTAGACGCAAATATATGGATATATAAGCGAGAAAGATATGGAAGGGGGGTAGTGGGACGAAGATATATATATATATATATATATATATTATAAATAAGCAAGAATTGAAGTCTTGAATCATAACAACGAGTCTTGATGTGTAACAAATCATTGGTTATCATCATCAAAAAAGGGGGAAAATGTTGGGGAAGTAGGAGAACAAATAAAGTAGTTTTAATGATTTGATAAGTGAAGACATGGTGTCGTATGTGTACAATATGACGGATGAGAGATTGCGGCGAAGAAGAAAAGTATTGAAACAAAGAAATAAAAAAAGTAGCAATCAAGACAAAAAGAAGGAAAGAAAATAAAAAAGTAGCAATTTAGCATTCAAGTCAAAGAAGGAAAGAAGCGAAAGAAGTAATATAGACAAGTTCAAGAAGGAAAGGATTTGTAATTCCCTGTCCTTGTAGAAGTGAAGGTAAATCAAATCTATAGAAGGATTCAAGAAGTGAAGGAAAAAAAGAAGTGTCTTTGCAATCACAAAAAATCGAGCGGGAGAATTTTTCCAGCAAAGGCCATAACGATAGGTATTGCCATATTCACGAAAAATAGTCATCTTGAGAGCAGTTTTTTCTGGAACAAAAAAAACGCAGGCCTTCGTCACAGAACGCAAGGACAGGTTCCACCTTCATCACAACCAAATAAGGACCGGTTCACCTGAAAAACATGTTCTACTCAGAAAACTATTGGAATTAAAGTTTGATCAATTAAAGTCTAAGTTTATTAGTCCTTTGTTGATTTGTTCTGAGGTTTTATGAGTTGTAATACATTCCTAAATTTGTAACAAGAAAGTGGGTTGACTTCTGGGGGTTTGAGTTTCTGTGAGGAGTTGATCAAGGAGTGACTTTGGTTCTTGTAGGGTTGGAGATGTCGGTGAGAGTTTACAAGGAGTGGGTTTGGCTTCTTGTAGGGTTGAGTTAGTGAGAGTTAACAAAGTGGGTTTGACTTTTGAGGTCGAAGCCGATTGTAGTCAATCGAGAGAGGGTAGTTGTTGTATAGGATTTTGATATTGAGTTGTAATCCACCAAAATCTTATAGTTGAATTAATTTAAAATGAGGGTTTTTAATCCATGAGTGAGGAAGGTTTTTTTTAATTTAATAAGGTTGTGTCTTTACTTAAAAGCAACTTACAAGAAACCTGGTTCTTGTTCTGGGGTACGGTTTCTCAATTGGTATCAGGCAGAGGTCTTCATAAAAGACTAACATCTTGATAAAGATGATGGCTGCCCCCACCTCCACCACAGGAGGAGGCTTCACAAAACTTCAACCACCCCTGTTTAATGGGAAAGTGTATGGATGGGAAGAATCGCATGATGGATTTCATTTACAGGAGAAAATCCAGCAGATCTATGGGAGTCGTTGTTGGACGGTCGTCCAACCATACCATGAAGAATGGAATTGATGGTAACTTACTCAAGTACCAAAAGATAGGAAGAATGGGAATGCTACAGATTAAACTTGCAATTCAGAACAAATGTAATCAAAAAAAGATCTTGATTATGCGGTATTAGGTTCCAGATGAATACAATCGAATATCATTCATGTCAAGATGCAAAGCATATTGAGGAAACTTTGCAAAATGCTAATTGAAGGACAAAATCAGGTTTAAGAAGTCTAAAATTGATAACTTGAACAGGACATAACGCTGTTCGTATGGCAGAACGGAAACACTCTAAGAGATGCACACCGGTCACTTCCATCATCAATGAGAGGTACTCTTGGGAGAGATAGTTTCTAATTGGAAAGGGCAGTAAGGAAACTCTTGAGTGTCCCTCCTTGAAACTTGGGAAGCAAAGTCGAGGCTATCAGAAGCTCGCCGAAACCTAGATCATGGCCATGGATGAGTTTAATTGGTTAATCTCATCACATACTAAAACTCAAGAAAAATCAAGAAAAGGAAATTGGAGGGAAAAAGGAAGGAAAGGAACCTGGTTCCAAGGCTACTACATAAATATGATTTTGAAGTGAAAAAAAAATATGCCCATTAAACAAAAGGTTCCCAGAATGTTAAAAAGTCAGAGGTCAGACATTTCAAAAGGAAAAAATCTTCAAAACATCACTGAAAACAGTAAAGACCTGGTTTGTCATTAGTGTGGGAGCCCGGGATCACTACATCAAATTCTGCCATTTTGGGCTGTTAGAGCAGAAAAAGGCAAACTTTGAGAAGGGCGAAGACATCAAGAAAGATAAAGTTTGTCCCCTAAAACAGAAGAATGGACAAACTCAAGAGGCACATTCTCTCAATGAAAAAAGGCCTTTGCAGCAATGGGGTATTCATCTGATGAAGGGTTTATTGGGGAGGGTGATGAGGACAGAAGAAAAACAAGTTTTTCTTGCACGTAGAACAAGAAGATAGTTATGACTTTCTGCTCTTTAGAGTGGAAACCAAGGAAGAACGGAAACCTGCAGATTCACAAGAAACCAACTAGCACTCATGGCTGGATCAGATTCTAAAAGGATAAAAGAAGAAAGAAGAGATAGAATGAAAATGATATCTTCATCACATACAAGACAATCTAAACTCATACAACAAAAAGGGAAAGCTAGTTATTTAATCTTACACTCTAATTGATGCATATAAAAACAATTAGGGGACTCAAAAAAGGGAATTGATAATGGAAGACCGACTATGCACCACTGAGAGAAGAAACAAGAATCTTGAAAAATAAAATTTCATCTTTTATCCAAAAATACTGAAAATAAATATAAAAACCCTAGGACTGTAACGTAAGAGGAATGGAGCACTCTCCACAAGAGCTTCTTGTGGACCTAGAACGAAGCTGGAAATGGAAATGAGATGGACCAGGGCCTCCATATTGCTTGACAACATTCACAAAGGATCGCACATCTGAGCGGAACATGAGATAGGTTTTGATAGAACTAGCTATCAAGTAAAAAAATCCCACACATAGTTGTCTATGATGCCGGTTGGGCTGGTAGGGCATAAAAGTCATGATTGTCAAAGAAAAGAAAAACAAACTGCTCATACTAAAAAATTTGAAAATCTTTGAGAAAACCTCTCATAGAAAAACCATGAGCAAAAAAAATTACTACAGTCAACATTTTTCCCTAGAGGGGCCAGAAGAAAGAAAATCTTATTCGCCATTTTCCAGGAATAAATATCAAAGTGGATTTGGGTAACCAAAATATAATCCCCAAAATTATACAAAACTGCGGGATCAGTGAAGAGGAAAGCAACAACAATGGGACGTGGATAGTGCATGTTCAGGACACATGCCTGGAGATAAAAGAAGCTTCCTCTCACCAAGAAGAAACATTCAAGGAGGAAAACGTTCCTGGTAATGAAAAACATAGTAATGAAATTCTACAAAACTGAGGGATTTTATTCAAGTTGCTGTGATATTTTCACCAAGACACTGGGCAAGGAGAATCATTTCAGAAAAATAGACTTGAGTTAGGGCTCATCTTTTTAGATTTGAATTCTGTCCAACCCAAGTTCTAAGGAGATATTGAACCAGGGTTCCGTCAAGTTGGTTCTACACTGCTTCTTACCACTGGCTGAGCTTCCAATTTAGCCGCTTGTTGGGACTCTTTTTGATTTGTCAAAAGGGGGAAGATATATGAGTTGCATACACAGGTGGTTTGTCTTCATCAAAAAGGGGAATTCGATAGATCCTAATTCTACAAGTTGAGATAAAATTGAGTTTTGAGATGACAAGAATGCAATGGTTTCAACCCCACCACCCTGTCTCAACCTGATATCCCTCTCCTATAGCTCTCCGCTCTCAGTGCTCATATCCTAGACCCTTTAATTCAGCACACCTCTCACAAAAACAGTAAAATAACGCAGCTAGAGATCGCAAAAATTGTTCACGAACATTGAGCATATTGATACGGTTCCAATTAATGCTCCACAATGAGTACAAGTGATACACATAAGGCAAACCACTTAATATTTAAAGATACAAGTGCCCCATGCCATAAGGAGCAACTTTAATAATCGCAAGGAAGGACAGTTTGTACGTTTTGATTGATGACAAAGAAATTGAGTCTTGCCACACTAACCCAAAGAGTGGAGACGACAACCAAAATCATTTTGGTTATCATCACGTCAAAACAAGGGCGACTGAAAATGTTGAGGAAGTAGGAAACAAAATAACAGTAGTTTTAATGATGCCTAAAGTGAAGGCATGGTTGAGTATGTGTACACAATATTATGAGAGATTGCGGCAAAGAAGAAAAATATTAAACAAAGATATAAAAAAATAGCAATTCAAGTCCAAAGAAGGGAAAGAACTTAAAAAGGTAAGCAATTCAAAGTCAAAGAAGGAAGATAGGTAGTGCCCGCTAAATATGACAAGTTCAAGAAGGAAAAGTACCTTGTAATCCTTTTCTTGTAGACGCCCAGCCCACGCACAGGCAAATTCCACAAAGCTATAAAGGAATAAAGAAGTTGAAGGAAAAAAGTGTCTGCAATCACAAAAATTGATGGAGAATTTTTTACAGCAAAGCCATACCCCCCACCCCGATAGGGTATGCATATTACGAAACTATACTCATCTTGAGGCATAGTTTTGTTGGATTTTTTGGAAAAAACAAAACACAAGTCCCCCAGGCCTTAGTCATCACGAAGAAATTCGCAAGGAACCAGTGTTTCACCTTCATCCACAACAAAATCACCAGGCCAAGGTTCCACCGAAACTGTTCTACTCAGAATATTGGATATTAAAGTCTTATCAATTAAAGTCTACGATTATAGTCTTGTTGATTTGTTCTCGGTTTATTATTGAGATTGTCAATAATTACTAGAGTTATAACATCAGAAGTGTGTGTTTTCGACTTCTTGGGGGTTGAGTTTTCTGTGAGAGTTGTACAAGGAGTGGGCACTTGGCTTCTTGTAGGGTTGAGTTTTCTGTGACGATTGTAAACAAACGGTGGGTTGACCTTTTGAGAGTAGAAGGCGATTGTGAGTCAACTCGATGGAGATTGGTACGTTGTTGTAGGCTTTCGCAGATATGGAGTCTGTCAAATCACAATCTTTATAGTTTTGAATTAATAAAACGAGGTGTGTCATTCCTTGAAGTCGACCCCCCCGCGCCACACGGTTTTTATTTAATAAGTGTATTGTCTCTTTACTTAAAAGCAACTCTTACAAGAACACCGCCGGTCCGTCCTTGTTTCTGGGGTACGTTTCGTTCATATACTATATCATTGTGATATTAATTTTCTCCGCACACGTTTATACAAACGCAAAATATTGTATACATTTGTGTTTGTGTAAAAAAGACCCCGCCCCCCCCCCCCCCCCCTCCCAGAGCCGAGAGAGGCGAGCGAGATGAACTGTTCCAGAGAGAACGAGAGGAGTGGCGCGTCCTAGACAGAAGTTTTCACCCGGAGAGAGGTGAATAAAAACAATTTGCTACGAGATTTTACAATAAATCAAATTATAATTATAAAATTTAATTTAAATTAACAGCTTGCTATTATATATAATTTCCTCTTTTTTTTATGTTGAAAGATTTGCAAATCTTTCACAAGTAATAAATCATTGTAGCCAATATTATTCTATAATATTGTGTCATATTGTTTCTATCTTTCATGTATGTTAGTACTTTCTATGTTTTTTTCATGTCACTTTTGTCACGATTTTAATCTGTTGTGAGTGATATTCATATTTAAAAAATCTCTGATAGGAGAATCAAGAATTAATTACTAATTGATTTGTAATTAACTTTATATCCAAAATAACAGTTTAAGCAAAAGAAATGAAGATTTATATCTAAAAATCACATTGTGTAAACACTTGCGAAGTATTCCCCAAAAATTAGAAAATTGTGTAGACATAGTCTAGAATAATGGGATGTAACAAACATGATATTACAAACAAATTCACTTCACTAAACTCAACATACAAGAGAATAATCAAGCATATAACAAACGTGATATCCGAACCAATCAATAATATTTTGTATTAGACATGATAATCGAGCCAATCTATAATATATAACAGACGTGATACCAAACCAATCAAAAAATATCCCATATCAAATTATGTAATATCTAAGCAAATTGATAATATGTACTAGACATGATTTCAAAGTCAATCAACTGATATATCCTATACTAGAGTGGCACAAATATATTGAATATGAAATTGAAATTAGTACATAAAATTAAATGAAACTTGGAAAGTAATGTTAAAATATTTCACATGCAATGATGCAAATTCAGGTGGACATTTAGAAGGTCGTTTGGTAGTCGCATTAAATTAAATAGCCAATATTATAAATGATATTATTTAGTATTTATGTTTGGTAGGAAATTAAATCTATGTCTAGACTAATCCATTGATAGTTATAACCTCTTAAATATATTTATGATGATTACTAATACCTTCATTTGGAGAATTACAATAACCATGGGATAAGTCTAACTAACAGACAAAAATATCCTTTCAAAACATTTAATTTTATTTTTTTGATTTTTTAAGTTTTTATTGACCTTGTGCATAGAAAATTTATTAAATAAATTAGCTTACAAATTATTTAGGAGAGTTGTTTGTTAATATAGATTATATATATAGATATATAGATATATATATATAGATATATTATATAGATATATATATTGTTGGTTTTATAATATTGTATTGTGGAAACAATTTATAAAATAATATATATTAAAATTACAATTGCAATTTTTATGCGTAAATGTAGAGATGTTTATTTAATTTGATTATTGTTTACGGCTTTTCAATTTTAAAAGTTATTAGCGTATTTTTTTTTAATTGAAAATTGACCATTTGTTCGTGATTTCAATTACTAAGTGACACTTAGTATTCTCAAGTAATTAAGTAAAAAAACAAAAGGCAAAAATGACAACAAAATGGTTCTTTCATAGGTAAATTTAAGAAGGTCATAAAAAAAATATTGTCTCGCAATCATACCTTAAACAATTTGCATAAAATTTCAAGGGTTATAATTGGCAAAATTATTTGTTATAACGTTTTAATGCAAACACAAGATGAGGTGGAAACAATGAACCAAACACTTGGTAAAAATAATCCGTGCATTACTAATTTCTACACTATTAATCCCTGCATTACTAATCTAGCATTACTAATTCTTATATTATTAATCTTTGTACCAAACTACCTCTTAAAGGTGAAATTTCAGTTTATAATTTTGACTAAGTGTTTTAATATATAATTGGAACTAAAATTTTAAATTATAGTAAAGCATCTGAAATTATAATTTTTATTCTAATATCTCTAAAAATTAGGATTTCAATTTTCAAAGTCATCATTTTCTTAATTATAAAATTTAGTATAAGTTAATAACTTGTAAAAAACCCTCATGATTTTAAATTTTTAAGAGAAAGATTTATGTTCGTGTGAAGAGATAATCCATATCAAAATTGTTTCAATAAAATTGGGGGTCTAAAATCATATTTCATACAAAAATTTGAATTTTTTTTCTAATTAATGTATATCGGTGGAGAGCATGAAGTAGGCTGTTTTGTTAAGCATAAGGCAAGGCGTAAGCTTCGAGACAACCCTATAGATCAATATAAACTTTTAATGAAAATATATAACATCAAAATAGAATAATAAAATTCGGTTAGAGAAATTAAAAAGTTAATATAATAATATTGAATGTTACACTGAATTTTGATAAGTTATTATGATATTCAAATAGTATTACTTTGAAATTTTAAAAGGACCAACCAATAAATTTGATATTTTTGTGAACACACAAACAACAATGAATTTTTCATCATACTGAAGGTGCGACTGTTTGGGACACGTAAAAATATTTAATATTAACATAGAAATATGTAAGTTCATGTTTATTGTTAAGACACAAATGAGCTCATAAAATAAAGAAAAGGTTCTATAATTACCTAAAGGCCATTTCATTTCTCAATTATTATCTCTATCCTATATAAAGTAAAAAGTAATTATATTTTCTTTTTAAAAATTTCACTTTAAATTTGACAATATGAGAGAGTGGCCGTAAATAATTTGAGGCTCTAGCTCTTTGCTTTTAGTAGCCTTATAGTCGAGCGGATCTTAGTTCGTACCGTATAAAATAATTATATTAAGAGTAGTATTTTATATATAACAAATATAAAAATTATATTTGTATGTTATAATTGTAGTTTGCATAATTGCGCTACATAACTAATTTTATGTTTGCTATGAAATTTTTTATTTGTATAATTTGCTATAAACATTCATTTTATACAAATTGTTTAATTTTGTGTAAATTTATTTATACATTATAATTTATTAATAAAATTAGAATTTGTATATTTATAAGTGTATAGGACGAAAATATATATTGTATTTGTATTTATATTCTTCTCTCACTTTATACAAATACAAACACATTTTATACATTTTATATCGAACTGTATAAAATGATTAATTGTATACTAAAAAATGGCTAATTGTATACAAAATCAAATGACAAGAAAATGGGATATTTGCTACAAATACAATTAAAGTAAATTATGACTATAACATTTTAATCTGAATTAATAATTTGCCATTTCATACAATTTTCCCTTATATTAATAACCATTTACTACTATTGTTGGGGAGTATATCTTTATAAAATCATTATTATTTGAAAATTTATAATTATAAATATTTATATATAAAAGGAACATGGAGATGATACGATATTACTGCATTGTCTTATAATATTTTGATATCTTGGATTGAATCATGATTTACTTATCTAGTAGGATTATGTAAAAATGAAGAAATCTGATAGTTTTACAATTTATGAGATTTTTATGTTTATACTTCTTCGAATTAATTTGTTTTTTTTATCACTTAACACGAAATTTAAGAAAGTATTTAGAAAGTTTTTAAATTTTGTGATTTTAAATTAATGATATGTCAATCATATCAAATATTTCTCAATCTTATGATTTTAAATATGTGTCTGAAAATATTAAATTAAAAATTTACTAAGAAAAAGAAAAAGATTTTCACTCCTCCAACTTTGTTATTTATTTCTTATTTTGTGTTCATATTAGAGTTTGTTTAATTTAAATTGGATCTCATTCAAAATAGAGTACTCCTTATAAAAAAGAAAATTTATAGTAAAAATTCAAAGCTAAAATATGAACTCCTGACCACTATGTCAAGGGTTCAAGGCCGATAAATAGATTCTCTTTTGAAATTTATGATTCAAAGAGGAACTACTCATTCACCCACGACAAGAAAAATATAAATTACATGAAAATTTTCGTAGAAATTAGTGTGAAAATTCTTAGAGAACTTATTTTTTGCAAATTTTCGTGTTAATCTTCAAAAATCCACTCGTAAATTCACATTTTTCAAATAGTTAAAATACTAAATTCTTTAATGGACCAACTCAATTACTCTCTTCATTCTGTATTGTTTGTCGTGGTTTCTATTTTTAGAGTCAAACTATAAAAACTTTGACTAACATTTTAAGATGTATTTTTTCATCTTATTAATATGTAAAAAATTATAATTTACAGTACTTTTCATATAGTTTTAGAATATCTAACTTTTTTGTTTAAAATATCGAATTAATGTGATCTAATTTACCTTTAAAAATTAGTTAAATTAACTTTTGATAAACGTAATATGACAAATATTTTGGAACGAATAGAGTATATTATTGACTTTGACTTAGATATATAGAGTTTGATTATTCCAATATTGGTTTTTATTGTAATAAGTGTGTGAAATCTTTTAGATACTGAAATAAAAAAAGAGTGGGAGGAGTAAAAAGGGTAATAATTACAAAGAGCATGGGATTTAGTTCAAAATGTCAGATGCTTGACTTTATAGATACATAAGCATGTGAAGTATGTTGGGTTTGTTTGTGGCACATTATATTATGTCCATTTTACAGACACAATAAGTTAGTATAAGATTATTACAAAAATATATTGTATATTAATTTTGTGCAACTATATGTTATAGTACTCTGCTTATCAACACTGAAATTTTCCAATTTCAATTGATGATGAGAAAATGAAAAATACTGTCTCCACTACCTAGCTAGTGTTACAATTTCAAATATGATTTCTTTCTGATGAAATCTGCCTTATTGAGTCCCTTGTCTACTCATCAATGTTGGCCTGCACATAAGTAAATGTATGGCTCTCACTGCACGCCTCAAAAGAGACGGCTGCATTAATAACCTAAATAATAAACAATATGATCATAGTAATCGTAATAAAATAATATGATAATCGAAATATAAGAAGTAACAAAAACTAAAAGACAAGAAAATATAGGAGTGATATTACATCTACTAATATATGTGAATAATAACATATTGTATTGTTATCTACTTACATTGTACTTTAATTCATGTCTTTTTCAATCTCCTATCTAAGGGTCATGTCGTTATCAAATTAAAATGTGTCACGTTTTGACTCACATCTTTTCAATACCTTTTCAGTCTATCTCTGTCACTCTTAAAATCATTTATAGCCAACCTCTTAAATCTCCGCGTTAGAATTTTTCACTTCTATTTCACAAAAGACACTCCCAAATAAGCTTGTCCATCAAAAATGACCATCTCAACTTTTGAACTTGCCTATCCAAAATAATCACATGTCAACTTGCATGTCAATCATCAAAAATTTTATTATAATTTTACATGATCTTAAATGTAGATCCAAAATTAATGTGTTTCAGCAATAATGTATCTTGAAAAACACAAATTATTTATCTAAAAATGATATTGAGTGTATTTTTAACTGAGAGAAGTATTAAAAATATCATTAAATTTGGTGTGAATGATAAGTTTCATCTTTAAATTATTGAATGCCTTGAAAACATATTTATAGTTGAACTTAAATACAACCTTGATGTTGCAACCTGAGTGAAATACATCCCTAAATTCTTGTCAAGTTTAGGAGCATTGACAACACTTCTCTAGACTTTTTACTAAGAGTCGTATGCTTTCACAAGTGTTTGAGATCACTTGTCATGTCAAACGATACCCTTAGCGGAAATGATCAAATTTATCATTTACATGTGCTATAGTCAACGAATTTTTGAAAATACGTGATCCCGACGGATTTTTGGATAGAATATTTTGTGGGTGTTCATTAAGACCTTATCAATGGCGTGAGTTGGTCCAGAGGGGAAAATGTCTGCATTTTTCAAGTCAAATGAGGTCTAGGAGACGGGGGAGGGGGGGGGGGAATGGACCAATTGATGTGAACATGATAATAGTCCATGGATTTGTTTTTGATATGTAATACTGGCGGGATCTTTACCCCAAATGTGGGGCCGTCCAATAGACGTTATAATGGATTGAGAGTTGGATCCGAGAGGAAAAAAGTCCGCCATTTTCATGTTCAAAATGAGACCAAAGAGGGGAATCACCAAATTATCATTGTAACTGTGCTAAGAAGTCAAGATTTTGGGGTATGTGATTCGAAGGGTTTTCTAGTCGAAGTCTTTTTGGCGGTCCTTTAAGATCCTATTAATGGCGGTGAGTGATCTGGAGGGGGGGAAAATGCCTGAATTAAGTTCAAATGAGGTCTAGACGTGGGAATGACCAAATTTACCATTTTACGTATGTTATAGTCCACAAATTTTTGGTGATATGTGATCCCGACAAATTTTTGGCTGAGTTTTTTTGTGCGCACTTGTTAAGACATTATTATTGGTGTGAATTGATCCTGAAGGACAAACGTCCACATTTTCAAGTAAAACGAGGCCCAGAGCGGGAATAACCAAATCTATTGTTTGGTGTATGCTATTCTCCATTGATTTTTGGTGATAGGTGATCGTGATGAGTTCTTGGTCAATTTTTTTTGTGGGCATCCATTAATACCTTATTAATAGTGTGAGTAAGCTACGAGGAATAAACATCCGCATTTTTAAATACGAACGAGGCCCAAAATGGGGACACACAAATTTACCGTTTTATATGTGCTTAAATTCATGAATTTTTGGAGATACATAATTCCAATGAACTTTTAACTGAATTTTTTTGTAGATCTACATTTAAACCTTATTAATGACGTGAATTTGTCTCGAAGAGTAAAAGTCCATATTTTTTAGTTCATACGAGGCCCAAAACAAGAATGACCATATTTACCGTATATATTGTGATAGTAATTTGGTTGTTTAGTTGTTCCATCAATGTAATAGTTATTTAGACATTTTGGAAGCCATTCCATGTCATAGTATGAATTCACTAGAAATTTCATTGATGATATAAAAAGCTTTGTTTGAAAACCAATAAAGTAGTTCTGACTAAGAAAGGTGTTGTTTTTGGATGGTCATTTTTTTTCTTTTTATTCTAAATTGTAAATTCTGTTATCAAAAGAGAAAAAAATATTAAAGTGCCCTGGAAAAAGATAAAATAAAATAAATAAAATAGTTACACTACTTCATTAAGCTACTTAATTAAAGTGGTTAATTCAGCCTCTAATTCCACATAGTACGAAACGTGTTTTAAATTTTAATAAACGACTAGATTTAAGAAATGCACTAAGATATACCAGTTTTTTTTTTTCCCCTTTTTCCTATATTATCTGTTTAAAAGGATCGTGGGTATATATTAGAGGAATAAAGTTAGATTAGAGAAAGGATCTATAACAATGTGTTTTCATCAAATATTGGAACTTTCACGAATAGCACTATAATAATTTAAATTATTTTCATAGCTATAGGTGCATTTTATCGAGTTTGTAGCTATAGTTTAAGTTCCTCATTACAGATGATTTTGCATGGTTTGTATAATTAGCGTTAGATTATATTCATTCACTTATTTTGTATAAAATCAAGATAACAAATTATACTAATACAAACATAAAAACAATGTAAACATTTATCAAATTTGAATTAGACAAATTTTAGTTTAAATTCGATATACAACGTGCGAACGAATACAACATCAAAAATTAGCCCATATTATAACTAACAATATGTTGTAATTATAATAAATATAAATTCTAAGTATGTTAAGTAACTAACATATAATTGCTTATACTCCAATTTTCCTATTGTTTTTTACTTTAAATAAACCCCTATAGAATCGAAAATATCTCCAGAGACTTTTGAACTATATTTAGACAACTAATGTTTCTCCCCTTCCACAAATCATCAATTTAGTATTACTTTTCCAAAATAGTTTTATTTTTCTATATTATGTTCAAATTTTGAGGGACAATTATTTATACTCGTGAAAAGTAAAAATAATTTATTTTGGTGTCAAATTATGTATTTGATGCCTAATTTCAAATTGCATGTGTCTTTTTTTAAAAAAATAATATATTAAATGAATAAATTAAAGAAATCTGGTACTTGGTATTGGTATCTAAACAATCTTAGGCATAATCCTCCATATATAAAGTAATGCTTAAAATTAATTATTAACGGCTAACTGTTGGATTAAAATATTAAAATGATAAATCAAAAGTAAATGCAAATATAAGGTTATAATTGTCTAATTTAAAGGTAGTTATAATGGGTCAAATCAGAGATTAATTAATAATTAATTTCGGCTCTTTAATGACACATATTATTGCGCTGACTAATTAATTGACGAACATCATGCGAAACCTTGTGATCTTACACATAAATTGTACGTTTTTGAGTTATTTGAGTTGTCCATTATGATATTTTTACACAACTAGTATTATCAATAAAAAGACTGATGAGTGCATTCAAAGACGTATAATTTCCATCTTCGTAATAATAAAATATTGTATTATTAAAAAAATAAATACATGAATTTCAATTATAGAAAAATTTGTAATTTTAAAAAAGTAATATATAAATTTAACAGTCATCGAATATTATAGAGAATATGTATTTGTATTAATTTGGTACAAAATCCGCGTACTATTTATTATCTATCGAATATCAATTTCTAAAAACAACTCAAAACAAACTACTTAATGACTATCAAATATCAATCTTGAACTTATTAAATGTTTTTGGATTCGATGATTCAAAATATTTATACCAATCTTATGCAAAACCTTACTTAAATTAATACTAATCGTATGATGAGAACTTTCTACTCAGTTTATTATTCCGAAAAGTTGAGATCTAATGGCATAACAAGAATTATCCAACTAAGATAGACATTGTTGAGTAAATCCACCTAAATATTGAGATTTCTCCAGTTTTGATTAGAGATTTCGAATCTTACTTACATTTTCGATAAATCATATAGAATGATGAATTCTCTCATTTAAACTATATATTCCGCATTGAATCTCCTGTAAATAAATTTCTTCCAAATTAAAAATTTGACTTTAATAGAGTATCGCCCGATGTCTTGTGTTAACCAAAAAAAAAAAAGTGTCTGGTAATTTTCCTCCCAAATATTTTTAAGTCTAAAACGTGCATTGTTGGTGGAGAAAACCAACCTTTGTCCTAGGTAAGGCATATTATATGATGTAAACAAAAATGCAAGAAAATTGGAAGAAGTTGGTCCCCATTTGATTCCAGTAAATAAGTACTTAGCTAGATGATGAAATTCAAGAGCCATTAAAGCATGCATTTCAATATGAATTTGCTTGGTGTCTCTCATTTGTCTGCTTAGGGGAGAATTCATTGTCCTCATTGTTTCTTTTAAGGAATGTATAACTAATACCAGAAAAGAAAACTAGTGGTGGGAAGGCTAAAGATTGCTATAGTCTCTCTAGGTGATTCAAAGACTAGATTATCCACATTATCTTTTAATTTGCTATTCACTGAATTTCTATACTGCTACTATGACCTTGTTCTCACTCATGCAGAGAACTTTTTGTGTATACTTTTGAACAACTCCTACACAAATAAAGGATTTCAACTTACTTTATATGCAAAACAAAAACACAACATATACGAGATCGAATCTGGCGAGAGTAGGTATACTTAACCTTATTCTTCGACGTTTCAACCTTTATGATAGAATGAAAACTGTTTCAGATAGAACTATACGACCTTAGTATTATTTATTCTTATCACATTATCGACATATAAACCAGGTGTGATTAGAATTTTGAATTTGATGCACCCTTTATGTTTTTACCATTGCTAATCCTTATCTTTCCAACGTCGAAATATTTATGAATTCAGAATTTAATATTTATATATGTTTTATGTCAGATGTTTGGAACTATTATGTTAAACCTATATTATATATATCCACCGGCCTTTGGAGATGGTGTTTGTTTTTGGAGATTATGCCAAGATGCATTACTACCAGATGCCAAAAAGAATGACAATTGACTGATAAACCTAGAATGATCCTTACCTTTTTTGTTGTTGGGTTGTGCAAGGGTCCCCATTTCGAACTTGAGTCATCTTATGGTTTATTGCTTATCAAGTGATGGCTGTTTAGCAACACAATTTGGAGTTTTGTGGTCAAAGAAATGGACTTTTTGTCAAGGGCATGGGCCTAAGATTCGTCTCTTGGCACTAGGTATAGGTACCCCCTCTCCCCCCCCATATCGAAAAAACTTTAGGTATGTAATTAAATTCACCATAAAGGGCCATGCATTTGAATAAGGTCTTTTTTAGGTAGTAAATTTGTATAACCCTACAACTAGACAATGTTCCTATCTTACAATATTTGCAAGCTGTTATGGAAGGATTGAAGGACCCATTTTTAATATAGTTTCTTCTTCTTCTTTTTACACTTAATTCCTAGCTAGTCTCAAATCAAATCAAAGACTTTCTCATAATTTCATGTGCCAAGATTCTCAACTATTTTTGTGTCAAAGGAAGTGTTATTAAGCTAGACACCTTCAAACCTTATAGGGTAGTCATAGTGGAGCATAAATCTATTGTGATCGTGAGATTTATTTCTGTCTCTAAGATAATCGATCATTTATAATAATATTTCATTATGAGAATTATATTTTTTTTTAAAGATTTGACTATATTTGGATTCAACAACCATCTTCAAAGTGTTAGGTAGTGGAGCAAAAATTCTATTGAGATTGCTAGATTTGTTCTATCATCTCTATTTGGAACCAAAATTTCGTTATATACAAGTCATTTCCCCTATCGATAAAACACATGAGAGATATTGAGTATAGAAATAAACACGCCTTACACATTAGCGATACATTATGAAGCCATGTAAATCTAGGTTCAAAAAAGACAATATCACAAATGAACTGCACCATTACAATACTTTTCTTTGTTGTTCGATTTATCATCACTTAATTTTTTTTTGTTAGATTTCGCATAAGTTAAATTCTGGCACCATTGTCTTTTAACTTAATAACTTAATATGTACAAAACAATTCTCAAACATTCACTAAGGTGTGTTTTCTAAAATTTAAAATTCATAAACTCATCAATCAATTTTAACTTCTACAATCATACTCTAAATTTTCGACTCGATTATTATATACTTAAATATGTGTACTTCCTACTGAAAACAAAAATTATTTATATGAATTTATATAACCGATGTTGGGAGTTGTTAACATCAGAGTTCATAATACATACTTCATTGTCAACATTAATTGTGACTAAGACTTGTGTGGATTATCAAAAGTCTAAAAGGGGAAGAAAATATGGTTTTGAACTTGATTATCTTCGAACAGACTTCGACATTACTTCATTTCTAAAGGGCGGGACCCACTTTATCGTGCCTGTCGTGCCTCTACAGACAGATAACACTTCCCTTTCAAAGGAAAAGAATTTTCCACCAACCTTAAATCAACTCTCAATCTGCTACGATGACATAACATTATAAGGCTGAGATCCTTAATCGGTCGAAAAGTGGTGAAAAACCACATTTAGACTTGAGGAAGATTAGGCAATTGTATTTTTTGAAGATCAGAGGTGTATGTAATTAAATTAGTTTAAACTTAATGAGTGTTTTAAGACTACCTAATATGTCATAGTTTTTAGGATGGAACTAATAATTCACATTCAGTTGAAGGTGTTTTTAATATTATTTTTCCTTATATCCTAGTCATGATTCAGAATTTTCATGAAAAAGTTTTGAAAAAGAGAATAGTACTTCAATCTAAACTCAAGGTGAATTTAACTTTGTCGATCACTAACCTCTTTTTATCTTATTTTAGATATGTAGAGACTATAGTACGAAGAGAGAAAACATATTGTTAAATTTAGAATACCTATGAAATATTTATATAATCTAATCTATCATCTCGTTTGGTAATTACAACTTACAATCTACAACCACCTACTACTAGATATAGTACATCTCTCAACACAGTCTTTACTTATTATAACAGATTTGAATATCTATCTTTGATATTTCCAAATTTAAATATATTTTTACTAACACAAAAAAAAGTTTGAACTTGGCTGTTTTTTTCTATACCACCAATTCTTAAATGTCCATAATGTATGAACCACTAATTCACTATGACAAAGAGGTCAAATGACATAAATCAACATATCGTTTTGGTAATTATCATTGTCCTTAACAATTCTATATTAACAATAAAGCCCTCAAAGTGGTCATATAATATAGTTGATACATTAATCTGTTGCGCGAGGAAACTTAATCATTAGTAAGATACATACATTTTATACATTATCACAAATCTGATGTATATTTTTACATGATACCATTCATCTGATGCGCGAGCTACATAAGTTGAGCGCTGCTCTTAATCTGATGCTGAAAAGGAAGTTTTAAATATTTATAACAAAAAAAAAAAAATTAATGAAAAATGAAATAATAGAATTTTAAAGGTGGCTATTTCTCTCCTGGTCAAGGTTGCTACTGGAATTTTTAAACGCATGAAATATTAACAAAATTCTCTTATAAGAGTTGCAATACATAATCGCTTTTTCACTCACTAAATTCTTCCTCCTTCTTTAAGTGTCAAGTGTACACTATTCCTTCTTCACCTCAACCTTTTAATTCATAGACTCATATTTTGGAATACAATAAAATAATTACTAGCTTAAATTCCCTTACAACTTCTCTTTACTACTTTACAATATTTTGTAGGTGTGGGAACATACCATCAAATCATACCAATGTTATCAAAGTTTTTGCGAAAGAAAAGGTTTCATGCGCAAATAATACGTCACTTAAAGATCATTAATAGGCGCGACATACCTCTTTGCGGTCCGTCAGTATTAGCTTGGCTAGCTAGGATTATCATTTTGCGAATTTCAATCTTCGTATACATTAATATATGTGATGGATAAAGTGAACCTTAGGTGAAATCATAAGAATGATATGGAATTCTCCCTACTCATTCGAAGGTAACTAGGTGGTGGGAATATATTATATCACATACTTTTCAATGTGAATACTGTGAAATCAATTATTCAATGTGTTTCTAATTAAATATTGAGATCTAGTGGTACTGTTCTCCAATTCATAATAAGTTAATGTTCCTTCTCCGTCCCCTTATCACCTGGTACTCATAATAATACTAATTTTTTGGTCGTAGCGGACTGCGCGTTCTCCTAATGACATCTACGCGGCACAAACTCTTTGAACATATTCTAATTTCAAAGTGATTACGAAAACTGATGAAAAGTAACAAAACATGATAATCAAGTTCACAAAGCTGAACAATTTGAAGAATTAAATAGTAGGAGAAAATAAAAATAATATTGACATAAAACTAGCGTAATTTTACTACCTAATTTCTTCCCGAAACCTAGACCGTCTAACATACAAATGTATCACCGCTTCTAATACTTTATTTGACCTATTTCTGACTGAATTCACATGGCCTCTTTACTGATGTGATACGTGCTCTCTACCTAGTTCAACTTCCAACCATCTCAGTCTATCTTCCCGCATTTTTTCTCCTATACAGCAACGCTTCACTTTGTTCCAGATCATTCCTAATCTTATCTCTGCTAACATAATGCCCAACCATCTGTCTCATATCTCACAACACCCGATTGCTTTTACCTTCAACAATGTTGAGTTCTTAACTAAAGCAATAATTGACCCTATCGAGTATAGCTTATCGTAACACTAAGAATTTCAAACGCATCATCAAGACGCCTTCCTTGTTACATTGTATCAATAAATTCCACCATACAGAGCAATGAAAACGGATAAGACTCCCATTGAATGCAACCCACTAAACTGAAAAGTGTTCTTCTTAAAATCGATGTAATGTTCTTTTATCAACTTGTCATAAAATATGCTCCTTAAATGATTTTTTTTTAATACGTAAAATTTAATTCATTCATAAAAGGACCAATTTTTTTTTTAAAAAGTAAATATATTTTAATTTTGTGAATAATCACTTGTTTTAATTCGAAATGATTTTCCCCCAAAAGACAACTTAGTAGGAAATAGAGGAAGTATTTATCTAGCATAGCTTTCAACTTAGACAATTTAGCAGTTGGAAATTAAAGAGAGGTTTATGACCACATTATTCTATGAATATCCATAAATACCAATCTTAAGGTATCAACAACACTAAAATACTAATATATTACTTGGGCCGGCATGAATTTTGGGTTGTCTATATATTTATTTTTATTTACCACATATTCTCTTCTTAGAATCCATTTAATTATTACTCCGCTGACATAAATATTTAAAATTCAGATATTTGAAAGCTATACAAAAATAGTATTAGTTGCAATTCTTACTTTTTCCTTCTTCTCCTTTATTTTTTTAAATATTGTGGAATATAGAAGAAAAAATCTAACATTTTAAACCAATAGAAGCCTAAATTTGTTAAGCTCTGTATATTTCCCACACTCTCTTTTTTTTCTTTGCTTCTCTCGAGTGTATTATAGTTCGGATGGGGAACTATTTGTTAATTCTTTTAACACTTTCTGTTGCTCTGAGCCGCAAAGTTATTCGCAAAAGGAGGGTTGTCCCAAGCCTTATAAAGAGTCGCCTATCTTATTAACCATCAATGTGGAACTTTTGTTATTTTTAACAGAACTACTAAATAGCTAATTTTTCCAATCTTACACAACAAATTCGATTATTTATATTATCTTTATTATTATTATTACTAAGTTATGAACATGAATATGTTGTTAGATCGTGAATTACCAATAATTTAAATGTGATTTTAGAAATCTAAGAACATTGTTACTTCTTTATCAATTATTCATAGACATTAAATTTAACTTATGCTGTGTCCTCGTTCATATAAGAAACTTAAGCAAAGGAGAGAAGAAAAAAATAATGAGAACCCCGTTTATGTCTTTAGCTACTTGTCATCGTATCATTGGAGATATAAACATCTTTGTACAAAAATGAATTTTTCACCTTAATATTCTCTTGTTGGCTCTCTCTTTTTTTTAAAAATAATTCCAAATGGATGGTAATTAAAGTCAGTATAAAACCACAAATAATAGTTAAGTCTTATCTTATCAACCTTAGAAAGTGACAAATTATATTTGATATAATCTATCCATAAGATAATAGAGGATTATATTCTGTTTTAATTTGCCTAGTCTCTAATATGTAAGTCCTTGGATTCCATTATTGATTGCAAATTATTTGCTTTTTTATTAGCCTTTTTTAGGATTGATTTTAGAGTATGTTAGGTCTTAAAGGAAAAAAAAGAGTGAATAATTGACTCATCTTTGGAAATTTTTCATCTGAAAAAAAGAAAAAAGTCCTAACCCTATTCAAAGTGGCCGTTTGGCACTGCCTAACAAATAAAGCATTTACTTTAGATGGTTATTATTATTTATGGCATGAACATCTGCTAGTTGCTGTTACAAGACCTTTAAAATCCTCTCGTCAATAGCTTGGTTTGCTTTGATTTCTGTTCGGCGTGCTCAATATCTGTTTTATGTTTTACTTGATTGATTTTATATTTTGTAAATTATTAATATAAAAGATGTATTTGTTTGATACACTTGTGTTAATTTTCATGAATGCTTCCTGGAAACATTTTTGACATACTAATATACGCATAGACATAGTTGAAGCATATGGGTGGCTTAAAATATTCAAATAAGTGAAACAGTGAAATGTACGTGGGTAAAATTAACCACATATTTTAGTGTAGCCACACTTGATTTTCAAACCGTGTAGAAGCTAGAATTATGGTGTATAATTAGTGGCACCATCGTTTCAGAATACTAGAATGCTATGCATCGTATAATTAATTCAGAGTTTTTAATGTGTTTTGCTACCAGATATATTAATAGAGATAGAGACAAAGAGACTGGAGAGGGAGACGAGCAGAGATTCATATGTACATCGTATATACTGAGTGAATCACTCGATCCTGTTTTGTATGTATCTGGAGTGTTACAGATACATGAAAAGCGAGCGAGAATAATGAAAAAGACAGCGAGATTTTTTGCTATGTATGTCGATCATCTCAGAAATCTACTTAGAGGACACAATTTATCTACAAAAAATTACACCTATTTGATCTCACTGTCGCCGAACTGCCATTTTCCGTTGTTCCTTAACGTATCTGGAGACCCCAAAATTTGAAAAAATATGTAATATTGCAAATTAGAGTAAATCCAAGCAATCAACTCCTAAACTAGTGGAATTTATGTAAGTATGGGTTGAATATGGTGATTCAAGTAATTATTGTTTGAAACTCCAAAAATGTATATCGTGAGTGTTTGTCTACGAGGATTGTTGAAGACAAAATAGAACATCTAATTAGTGATAAATTGAGACAATTGTTTCTTCTATCTAAATTGAACACAATGTTGAAAATGACTTTGCGACGGCCAAAGGAGGAACACGGAAAGGAGAGACGAGAGGCAGGACTAGAAGAGACATCCACTATGCGGGGGAGAGTGTCTTTCTTGTCTTGTCAGGGGGACTGGGTTTATTATCTTTCGTTTCATCAAGGCCGATGGAAGGGCGCATGCATAGGCTGCACCGGAGCGACAAGATAGGCATGCGACCGTAACTAAAACATGTATTTAGGGAGGGCATTGGGGGGGAGAAAAGATGTTTCATACATGACAAATCACATGTATACCAAATAATTTTTTAATTTTTGTTTTGGGCTCAATTTAGAAGAATAGTTTAAAGGAAATTGACAAGTACCCTTTTTAGCTACATTACGCACAATAAAAATAACTTTTATTGATAATAGAGTATAACACTTGGACAAAATGATATCAACATCGCATAGCGGTAGTGACATTAAAAAAAGAGAGTGATACTTGTCCCCCCCTAACCATTTTCTGGAGTAGTAGGTATTCCTAATTAAGAAAAGGTCTTACAAAAAAGTATACGTTGCACATCCATTATGGAGATCCGAATAAGATTAATTAGGAACTCGGCAAATTATATATGGTATCGCTCTTTTTAAAATTTTTTGGTCGATTAATTAATAGACTCGTCTCATCATCCCTTCTTAAGTTCTTATGATAGGCTAACTCTTTTTCGCTCCTATGGTTCATTCGATTCTTATATTTAACTATTTGACTTATCTTTTTTTATGTGTTAAAATGATATAATTGAATCGTAATGAAATTAAGGATACATATTTTAGTGTCTGTTTAAATGGGCTTTTAAGTTGATTAAACTGACTAAAAAGTCAGTTTGGATTTGTGAGAATGTTTGGCAATTATAAGAGCAACTTAAATTAAATTTAAAATGACTTAAAATAACTCAAAAGTTAAAAGAACAGTGACCCATACTTGGTAAGGTAAGGTCTAGCCCCCCCCCCCCTTACTTGTACATATTTCTGTTAACATTATCTTTTAATTATATTAATAATAAAAGGCCGCTAGACACTGTCTAGTGGTATATAAAAAAAAGGTGGTGGTGGGGGGGGGGGGTGACCCATACTTTTTTTTAAAAAAAAATTATTGGTCATTCTACTTTTACAAAGTATAGTACTTTTTTATCCTTAATTCTTTTAAACAATTCTCCAATTCTTTCATGTGATCTATCCAAATTTTATATTTTTGAAATTTAAAATAAGTTGCACATTTAAAATTAACTTAAATATTAAGTTACTAGAATTGAATTAAAATATAAATTAATTTTGTTTTAATTTTTCTTAGAAATAAAAACCTTAGACTAATCATTTTTTTTATTATGTAACTGTTTTAAGGGTATTTCAGACATTTTGATTTAAAAAAGTGTTTAACAATACATATTTGCCAATGCTTTCACCAACTTTTTTTCAAGGCACCATACTAATATCTCCTTAACTTGACCTCTATTTCACATTTATATACCGTTCAATCTTTAGGTTTGCACTAGTAGTACATAACTTTTAAACTTGAATAATTATAACAATTGAGTCCTAGTGGCACACACACTTAGGCAAAAATGTCATTAGACATGTTGTCTACTGTTCTAACTCTTATACAAGTTTTAAATCTACTTTGTGTACACCAAATTTGAAGTAATAAATGTGTTTGCAGCCAAGATTAACTTTCATATTTTCTGGTATTATGCCTTTTTCAACTACAAACTTTAATCCAGCATGTCCCATACATATTTTAAAATAACTTTCAACTATAAAAAAAAGTTACTTTTAAAAAAATTATTCTTTTATTCAATCCAAACGGGTCTCTTAGGATAGTTCAGTAGTAAACTCGCACGTCAAGACTAAGCAAAATTAAAAACTCTTCGAGTCAAAGGTCGTTTGGTAAGTTTGTTAATAAAAGATATTTTGCTAGTTTCTGTGTATATAGTATATTCTTTTTTTTCATGTTATGTATAATCTTGTTGATTTAGTAGTACTTCTTTTCCCTCTATGTGTATTGTAGAGTGGCCTTCTACTACCATGAATTCTAGGTATTAGTAATAATTGCAAAGGGATTTCATGCATACATACGACATATATCCCCAGACGCACTTACATCTTTTCACCATAATTGTGTGAATGATTTTTGGTAATATAATTTTGTACGAGGCTGTATTTTTAATAAATAAAACCAACAATGATAGAAATAATGCATGCACAACTAATACAAACATTATTAATGCAAGTATAACCAATACAAACATTATCAATGCAAGTATAACTAATAACTATATTTAACATTATTTTTATACAATCTACCAAACGACTCTCTAAATAAGCTCTAATGCAACATGAATTTAAACGAATTAAATTTCAATGCAAATATCAAACATCAAATGAGAAAAAAAAAACAAAGAAATGCAGCTTCATGTAGATTGTAGAAACTCTCTCAATGTACTTTCTCACCGAATAATCAAATATCATAAATTCTTCTTTGATTGTAGATTGTAGAACCGTCCAACGTGATGTCCTACGGTATTATGTTATACAGGACTCATGAGTCTCTACTCATTCAACTTTATATAAGTTTAAGTATCTATTTGTACACACCAAAAATTGAAAAATATAAATGTAAAATGAGACCAAATTAAAAGGTATATTTACGTATTATGTCATTGTAAGTTATAATATTGAAAATTATGAAGCTCAGTATTCAATCAGTTAATGAGAATTATT
Organism: Solanum habrochaites; assembly: GCA_027704765.1. Taxonomy (NCBI): domain Eukaryota; kingdom Viridiplantae; phylum Streptophyta; class Magnoliopsida; order Solanales; family Solanaceae; genus Solanum; species Solanum habrochaites. The sequence goes on along the minus strand of JAKWJA010002497.1, from coordinate 5,510,759 downwards.
AATTGTTAATTAAATTCAAATCTCATCAATCCTAAACTTCTAATGATTTTCTTAAGGATAAATTAAACCTAATACACTCTGTATTTTCCATACTTTTTCGTTATTCCCTATCATTTAAATATTTCTAAAATCCCTCCTTTTCTTTCAATTCATTATTCAGATACATAGGTTATACACTTTTTTTCCTTTGTCTATTTTTACTCCGTATTTTACTTCCCTCAACCTCTTCCTCTTTTTGTGCTCCTCTATCTCTTCCTATTTTCAACTCCCTCATCTTTACTTCCTTTCATTTTTAATTTTTCAGATTTAATTCTCTCGATTTCAGTCATTCCTCTCCACATTTTGTTTAACAAACTCAAGTTTTTCACTTTATAATTTTTTTTCAGAATTCCCGATTCTTCTCATTTTCACCTTCCTCACTAGCATAAGGAAAGGTAAAGATGATTATGCATATTGTTTCCTTTCCTTTCAAAAAGTCAGTTTTAGTAGATCCCCTCTTTTGCTGGGTGAAACGACACTTCTAATGAAAAGAACTAGGCCTACCAATGTTCTTTAATCAATTTACTCTAAGTGTTGCTTATTTTCTTGTTATGTTATTCAAAATTTAGAAGATACTGTTTCTAGTACACAACACATGCTCGGCTTTAAATCTATGTTTTACAAATTTTCAAAATCCTCATTTTTGCGCATTAATTATGTATTAACGCTCAGATAAATGTCTCTCACGCATGCATATTAAATGTATCATGTTACAATGTAATGTGTTCTTAATTACGTTAATTATCAGCACTTATTTTTATTTATGATACTAAATCTTATACATTTAATACTAAATGTATCTGATACATAACCAATTACAAACAATAATGTATCGATCCTCAACATTACTATGATGTTATTTTAAAACAAAATTAAGTGTTTGTTATTTATCAAATAAAATAACAACATAATAATAATGTAACAAACACTATTTTTCTTTAGTTATGTCAGTAAATTCAAATTATACTAATGTATCTTAAAGCATAACAATTAACAAACATAATCTATCGATCTCAGAACTTAAAATCTTATGGGCCACACTTACTTATTTAATGTATCCTCGTGAAAAATATATATTCTGTATTCAATCGAAAGGTGATCTTCATGGATCATCAAACAAAGAACAACTTCATACATAATCATATATCATGCCCTAATTTTTTAGTTATAATACGTAAATTTGAATTTATACTAAATGTTCTGTAACATCACACTTGGCCAATAATAATGTATTGATCTCAAACCTAAACTTTTTGGGCAACACTTCGTATTTAGTGTACCTATAGTAGAAATACACACTTATCAAATTTTAAATTAGATAAGGATCCTCATATGTATGATCACGACCCAATTTGCAAGTCGTGAATGGCACCTATGATGTTCCCCACCAATAGGGTAAGCCAACCCACATATTAACCCACTAAACCACAAATGAGTCAAAAGACTAACATTAGAAGAATCCTCCAACATTGATTCCTTATTTACGATAAATGCTGCAGCTAAAACATATCCACCCCAAGAATTGTGTCTTAAGTACAAGAGCTTCTAATATACGATGCAAGTCTCAAAACTAAAATGACCATCCAACTTAAGGGATTCCTGTCTGATACTGAATAACAGAATACGTACAGAATAGAGGGAGGTGTGGCCACGGGAACAGCCAAGCCAGCTCACCACAACTCCAAGAACTGCAAGCCCGTACTCAAGTTGCTCACGAGATGCGCTCACTACTCGGATCGACTCTGCACCATCATAGCGTGCAACAAGGCGATATAGTACGAAACCCACGTGTACCCTTTATTCCTCATTGACCGACACGGAAGTAGGACTGGAATCAGTTTCATACAAAAATAAATTCATAAATTATATAAGTATATATTTATATACTATATATATAATATAAAATATATGTATATACATATATATACTTACACTCATATTTAGGCTTTCATCATAAGGTAATCAAACATCAAGTATTTTCCAACACCAACCAAACACTATCATCAAATAAATGATTGTGATGAATTCAATGGCAATAAACACATATAAATGATGTCTCAGAGACCCAGTACCACACACTCACCGTATATACATGAACTCCTCGGAAATACATCGGAGTCATGACCCTGGGGACTTCGCGAGGTCCATATCCTGACACGACTATCTCACGTGTCGTGCGTGACGATCTCAAACGCACTACATAATATCAAATCTTCTTCGCACGCACGGTCTTCACGTGCCAAATTGCAATCTAACATCTCACCATCCCCAGCACGACGATCTCCACGTGCCTCACCGTATAACTCAATCTCATGTCTATGAACATGCACATATTATTCAATATAGGTGGATGATGATTCATTCCATCATCTATATAGCATATACATAACCCCCCACTCAGAATCCACACCTATAACCGGGTGAAATAAATAAACACAATTCACCCAGGAGTTAAGTCTAATATATCATCTAATGCCCTAATTGCTTTGGCTGCATTCTAAATTCCAGTCTCCACAATTCTCTAGATAGTACTGTTTCCTTTTTATAACACGTACTGCGACGCAATGGCCGTCACACCATCGATCGAGATCACCATCTTTCCCCCTTACCCCTTTTCTAGTTCTTTTTTTAATCTGTAATTAGGAAACGTCTTCACAAGTCTAAAAGTCTCACATACCTTCGATGCCGAACTTGCTGCCACGAATCTCTTAAGATTTTTCCTTTCCTTTTCGCAAGGGTTCAGAACGTTCCAACCTACCACTTTTGCAAATCCGTAAGTAAGCAATTTTTGTAGCGTCTCAAATATATTATATTTCCTATCATAGACACTAAAACTCACTCATATTTTCATCATCACCCAAACTCCAAATCTTATCATATTGGTATGTCCAACTTTTTTCATACTTGCTTAAATCTTCAAGCAGAAACTTAACCTACTTCTTCAAGGACTAAAATTACACGTAGATCATATAAAATAACACTTATTTATTAACCCAATCCCAATATATATTAGGTGAATGAACTAGCATTTTTAATATAGCGCAATAAAACACGAACAACTTCCCACCCGATTGTAGAAGTGTAACGCCCCTCCCCCCCCCCCCCCTTTCACTTTTTTTTTTCTTTCTTTCTCTTCTTTCGTTGGCACTGCCCAGTATTCAATCACAAAGCATCCCCCATCCCAATCTGCGCATTATTGCCCAATGTATGGCATCCCTTCGTTATCACTACTACATAATTCCAACCATCAAAACATAAATAAAAAACTTCCCCATTAAATTTCCAATTAAAGAAATCTATTACATTATATACATTATTTATTTTATTTTTTGTTGCAGAAAACCCATTTGTAAACAAGTGCCAATTTTCTAGAATATTTATCAAATTCCATCATGGGCAATCATTGACATACCAAAAACAAAGATTGGCTTCAAGGCTTATTCTACCTTCTGAAACTAACACTTATATACTAAATTCTTGACAAAATCACAGAAAACCTTCACAACCTCAGTCTTACTTTCTATTTCGATCGATATATATATATAATATATATTATATATACTTTTTTTTTTTTTTTTTTTGAACTAACCAAATTGTTTTGGCTAACAATGTAATATAATTTAGTAATCATCACCAAACTTACCCATATTTTCTTATCACCCATTATCAATATAGCCATAAATAATACATAATCCCAAGCACTCCGGACAATATTACTATATATATGACTTGACACAAAAGAACCGAATACTCATATCTTACCCTGAACAATGGCTATGATTTTTCTTTCTCCCTCTCCTGGGCGCCGCCTTGGTAAGGTTTCGTCGCCTCCCGCCACTTGCGTTTTCCTTTCTTTCAAATTAGAAATTATTACCGTGACTCCACTAACCTATGATCTAATTTTTATTTATAGGTTTCATCAATTGGGTACTCATAGTCTATATAATAATTTAAAAATACCCTTTTTTTTTAAAAAATTTTCAAAGGAGTTCAACTAGTCCTAGTTTTCAAAACTGACCTAGCCGGGTCGTTACCACATGTATCTTCTCGAAAATTTTGATAATCTTTAATCATTGAAAACTTCATGAATCTAGGAGAATATTTGAAGTCAAAGTTTTTCGTCAATTTGGACTCAAATGGAAAGGACTTCAATGACTCGGACGAAGATTTAGAATCTCAAAATTTTTGATACTCTTGAATCAAAATCGAAAGATAATTTGATGAACTTGAAGATTTTACAAAAGAAATCGTTTGTCTACAACAATTCCATACATATCCTTCATAACTACATCCGCTTTTTCAAAATTTCGACATATTTTTTTATGAAACGAGAGACGATAACACAGAGAAGAAATTTAATTTTTTGATTTCGTTCCTGGGGTTGTTACACTATATGAATTTTGAATTCTTGATAATATTTTATATGGAAGAACGTATTGTGGAATCTAATTACTTTTCGTTTTCCTCCCCTTAATTAGTGACAAATGGATATTATTAGATTTTAAATTGATTTATACATGTTTTTTTCCTAGTAGAGTGCAACAGATTGATAATATATTTTCGAACAATAACTGTATCTGGATCTTAATTATGTTCGAAATGTCTAAAAAATATGGGATTTTATGTTACTTATAAAATAATAGGGATAGAAACGGTATTTAGATTTTACATACACTCTGGTATTTATGTAGTTATACTTTTTTTAATTGTCCAAATTTTTAAGTTCGCTAAATTATGTTGTACTCACGTGCCGGTGGGCTTCAAGATATATTCTCAGAGGTATAACACATATACATATTTTATTTTAATTCTTTTTTTATATTGCGGTCAGGTACAATTGAATTATCAATCAACTTAAGGTTTCAGTTTGGTATATTCTTTAATAATACACATTATAATTGCAATAAAAGATAACTAGATAGCTAACACAAGTCGATAATTTATGCTTTCTTAATCTAATATTGGTGTGATATGATATAATAGCTGTATATGTTCTACAAATATACATAACAAAATTTTATTGTATCTTATTGTTGAATTCATAGTTATATATCACGGAAAATTTTCTTTATATAAAGGACTCGTGAAAGTTTATGTCTCCTTCTCGACCATCAAGCCCTCAGCCATCACCCTCGACACCCACTCTGCCATCCTATACGTCTTCACAATGTCTCGTTAGAAAATATTAATATTTTTGAAGTAATATTTTCTGGCGTACTTAACCAAACACTAAAAATCTAAAATTTTTTCTTGTTTTTTCGAAAAACTTTTCTATTAAATCAATTTTCAATGCGAAAACATATCCTTCTACATACACGCGCTAATTATTTTACAAATAACACAGATACAATACATTCGATGACATATCTAGTCTATATATTACTTTATGCTATGTGCCTCATGTTTTGTGTGTATGTCATAATCTATTCACGCATTGTAACTTAATATTGATATCCATGACATATCGTGATATATCAATGAAAATGTTAATTATACAAGGAATATAAGTGTAAATGGAGAATGAAGTTGTGGTGGACGCCATGGGAGAGAACTCTATCAAATTAGAGAACTCCGGTGGATATAAATATAGGCCATGTTTTTGTATAAGCACATTATTCTATATACTATTGTATACTTTATACAAGATAGACACATTACGTGTAATATTTTCCCCAAATATAATATAGTATAATATTATATATCGAGCTATGTGATAAAATGTTTTATTATAGAAAAAGCTACTAATTACATTACACAACATTTCTAATCATTTTACTAGTTTTTTCTCCTATAGTGTTGAAATAAGGTACTTATTGTCTTTATATGTCGACACGTATTTTGACCGCATTTATTTAATCACCAATTTTTCCGAGCATAAATAATTTTAATCATCTAAATTAAATATTTGACTTTTTTATTATTTTTATATTAGTTTATTTAAAAGATATAAAACATAAACAACATAATATACTTTTTATCTAGAAAAGTTTATTTTTGATTGTTAAAATAAAATAAGCAATATTATATATATATATATTATTACATAGATTATTTAAATAAACCTATATTTCTTAATTATGTCTTTTTTGTTTTAATGACCCATTTGCTTTATTTATTTTATTTACTCAACAATTAGCAATTATATAATTATCATTTTCATATATTATTTTAATTAAACAAAGAAAAAAAAAAAAGGGAACCCACACACCCCAAACCCAACCACCAGATCCCTCCCCACTCCCCACTCCCACTCACACCCCACTTACACTTGCACACACTACACAAAACATTAAAAAAAAAGATGATAGAAAAAAGACAAAAGAGAGAAATTCTTAGAGAACAAAAAGAAAAGCACAAGATCAGAAGGTGAAAAAAAACAGACGAGAGAACAAAAATAAGAGAGGAAAAAAAAAAGAGGGAAAGAAATATCCCGAAAAAGGGAAGGGAACACCAATAAAAAATATATTCCATCCTTCTACTTTTTAAAAAAAAAGTCACAAACAAAGGTTGAGTTTTGAGGTTCACTTCGTGGTTTCATAGTTCGCGGTTCCTTATTCGATTTTTTTTGGTGGAATTTTCGCCAAGAGGTACATTTTTTTTATTTTTATATAATTTTACATATCATGTTTATACACCTGATTACAATATATTAAAGGTGTCAAATCTCACTGTGGTTAAAACCGTTCATGTTCTTTTATGAAGTTGTTCAGAAGATTTAAATATCAACTTTATGTTTTAGATCCTTATATAATTTTATTTTGGGTGAATTGCGATAATAAACCGTAGTTTATTTCATATTAATAATTCCATAGTTTAATTTCAGCCTGAGTAAATTATTGTCTAAGTTTATTCCTTATTTTCATGTTTAGGTTTTTAATGATAATATGTTACGTTATTATAATTCTAATGATAATATGTATAGTTGTCCAAATTTTTATATTCATGGTCTACTATTTGAATGAATTTTTTGTTTGTTGTGTTTTAGAAATTATTTAATTATATTTTTTATTTATATGTGTGTTGTCTTACATTATTATTTTTAGATTCTCATAAAAAAATAACTAATAATAATTAAACTTGTAGGAGAGGATAATAATTTGACAAAACAAAAAGATAAAAAACAATAGGGAAAATAATCACAATAAAAAGAATAAGGCAAAAAGAGGCAGAATTAACGTGAAAACAGAAAAGAAAAGAAATAGTGATAAGACCATCCGAATTCGAAAAGAATAAAAAATATAATATATATCATTACTTATATATATAGATAGATATAATAAAAGAATGTAAAAAACTGTACACGACAAAGTAAAACAAAATAAAAATAACTAGAAATATTTTTGTACAAATAAAGTACAAGGCCAGTACATAGTGTGAAAATATAATGAAATATTTTATTATTCTCATAGAAAAACAAACCTATTAAAAAGGGTAAGAAAGAAAAAGAAAAAATCAATTAAAAATCAAATATACATACGGAAGGTAAACAAAAAACAAACGTACAGTAAAAATTAGTACAAAAAGAGAAATTAAGAACAGCTACTGAGTTTAGGGAATAATAAACAAAATAATATATCGTAAACTTGACATCTTCGAAAATTGGGCATTGTTTAAATCTGTTATGAAATCAAAAATGAGGGTATATCTTGTCTTAATATACAATATTTATAAATTATTTTAAGTCATAAAAGTCCATAAGCGAATCCAGTGCTAGAACCACGGGACTCGAGGGATCCTAATACCGTTCCCTTCCCCTTGGTCAACGAATTCCCTTACCCTAACTCGTCCGCAGAACCAAACAAAGAGGCATTTTCTTTTGATTAGGGATTAAACAAAAAAGAGTGACTTGAGCACCTGTAACTCCAATTCCAAGTGGCACTCTGAAAAAATCAAAATAATCCCTTAATTAATACGTCACTTTAAATTGGAAAAAACCTTACTACGCCCCACCCCCCGCCTGCGCGCGAGATAATAAGGGCGTGTATGACATCTCTGCGTCGACTTCCGCCGGGACCAGAATTCGTGAGGCTTTGTAAACATGGTACTTCTACATGACTTTTTGGTGTATTTACGTACTATATCGATTTGAATATTGTGTTATTATTGCTATATGTTCTGGACTTGTCTCATTTAAACCCTTTGATAATAATGTTCATTATTATCTATCTCTCTGTTCTCGCGCATACCATCTGAGTCTTCTAGACATACTTTATCCGGCAATGCGATTACGCCTTCCCGAACCATAAAGATCTACCAGAGATTGCGGCAACGCTCCTGCGGAAGCTTCTATAGTAACCACATGTCTTATGGATGGGAAGAGACTAACAGTGAGCCAAAGTCCTGCTACTGGTAAGCTGTCCTTCTCGACTCGGTAGTCTCCGCTCGTTTTAATTTCCAGTCCAAGACCTCTTCCCTATTAGCTTGTTTACACCTAGGTTAATACAGCCTCACAATGGATATCCCTAATCATTCGATTTATCTGCTCATGCATAATGTTGAATAATGGTGTGGGAGCCGACCCAAAGGATCAGCCGGTCTAGGAGAAGTATCCCTACTTGAACTATCATCGCAGTATTCTTGTGCTATTTGTTGCATTTAATTGGGGGGAAAAAAAAAGTGACCGATACAAATGACAAAGTTGATCCGGCTTTAGAGATAAATGAATTAAATGAAAAATTAACTATACAAAAAATATACCAAATTACAGTTTTGACGTAATCATTTTTTTTCTATCAAAAGTCAATTTTTTTTTTCTTTTACAAATAAAAAATCTATTATTACCATCAAAGCTTTTCTATATATATAATATATAAAAAAAGAAGATTGAAAATTTAATCACAAAACATATACATCGGTATATTATATTTTTAGTTTTGAAAAAATTTTAAGGGCGATTCTATATATTTGTATATCTATGTATATATTTACTATATAAGATTCTCTCATCTCTTCATTAAATTTAAAAACTTTTTTTTTTATACAACAAAAAAAAAAAATATAAGAAGAATACAAAAAATTACCTTTTTATGTGTTGTGTGGTATGTTTATGATTTTTTATTAAAACACGATAATAAAAAAAAAATTGCTTTTTTGTGGTGTTTATGATTTTTACTTCTTCTTTTTAAACAATATATTATTATAACTTTTTTCCTTTTTATACTTTTTTTGTGTGTTTGGATTTTTCCGTTATTCTTCTTAAAATAAAATATTTTATTAACCTAGTTTGAAAACCTAGCATAATCTAGGGAAATATGAAAATCCATATGGAAGGAGATAAGAACTAAAGAGGACATCACCTCGATTCATGATGTGATAAGGCCCAACCCTCTTTAAGACCTGGTATGAAACTATGACAAACCATGACGAGGAATGGTGGTTCAAGAAAAATACCAGCTTGATTTCTACGAAGCATTTGGTAATGTTGAGCCACGACGGGATTTGATAGAAGCACTAGTAGCAGTTTTGGACCACGTTAATAATAGTATCCGTTTTTCCTTCTTCCTGATTGTGAACTCACTATCCCCCTTGAGGAGTAGGGGCATTCATTGGAACGGGTAAACATCTCCAAAGAAGAGCCTATGAATACCAAAACATATTAATGGAGGAGACTTTCCAATTACTATTACTAGATGCATATAATCGAGAATGATAGTACCGTGGTTGTCTCAATATGGATGGGTTCCTTAGAATTTTTGTACAAAAGATATGGCAACAGTGATGGATTTCGAAGTATATGGAAAGACTCCGTATAAAGGGGATCGTGGTGCGTCCTGACCTGGGGAGCACACAGTTATGATCCTTACGTGGTGGATTTTTTGTGATCAGTGGTATTTTCCAAAAAAGGAGGAAAGATTACGCACATGAAGCTTAGCTGGCAGAAGGTCATTACATAAGTGCCTGGTAGAAAAAAGCCTAATATCCACCCTTGTAACCCAATGTTCTGGCAAGACATCTAATGTTGCTTTATAAACTATTTGCCAGGATGGGAAAGTACTCCTTTGAGGGATGCAATATGTTATTACACTATGGAATGATTGACACATTCGTCAATCAATACCCGTATTATTAGTGTGACTTTAAAGTAGAAATGGAATGATTATATTTGAGGGGTCACACTAAGAAAAAATCAAAGATCAAATCATAGTTTTCCGAGGGATTGAAGCTTGGAAGCAATACCTCAATAACTGACTGGCTTCACGATTGTAGGTGTGGGTATTAACTCTGTTGATTTACCATCGATCCGAGGTGATACTACCCATGTCTACTTTCGTATCGTTCATATTGTCCTAATGGTCTTCGAGGTGTCCACCTTACAATGCACTTCAGTCATGCGACCACTCTGGGCGAACGCCAGTTTACTACCACCCCGATGAATTCTTATGAGAGAGTTTCGGGGATCAACTGACATTGAGACACTACATTCCCCCAATTGAACATGTTATTGGCTGCTTCACAAGACTGATTCCCCCCCCATTGGTTTCGCAGATTTGCTGTCGAACTTATCGCCGCTAGTGATATGTTCAATCATACTTGTCTTTATCAAGGAAAAGTTTCATGTACGATGTGAAGAACGTTCTTTTGGGGATAACCATACTGTGTATAAAGGAGTTGTGCCAAAGGGCGTTATTACGGCGTGTGTGCCAGAATGTGAATGTTTGAGTTGTTGTTGGAGGCATGCCATTCTTCACCTGTTGGCGTACATCAATCATGGTAGCCGAACACGCTTACAAGATATTGCATAATGTGGTTACATTGGCCAACTCTTCATAAAGATGCTCCAGGTTTGCTAACGCAGGTTACAAATGTCAACGTGAATGGTGGATTTCAAGAAAGTCAAGAAGCTCCTCAAACCCCATTCTTTTGTGAGGTTATTTGATGTGTGGTGTATTGACTTTATGGGCCCTTCGAGTTCTCGTATGGGATGAAGTACGATCCCTCTAGTAGTCAGTTGATCTATGTATCTACAATGGGTCAACACGCCATAGCACTCGCAAACAATGAAGGGAGAGTGTCAACATTGCATTTTGAAAAAGCATATATTCTCTCGTTTTGGGCACCCCAAGGCGGCTATTTATTAGTGACCGGTGGCTCCCACTTCCTGTTCACACAAACTTATTCACTAAGGGTTATTGTGAGAAATAGGGGTTCGCCATAATGTGGCCCACTCCCTTACCACCCTCAAAATAACTGTGGGCAAGTTGAAGTGTCTAAGTTGAGAGCATCTAAACATATATGTCAAAACAGTGAACTAGTAGAACGGATGGTCACGGAGGCTTTGACTGACCTGCTCTTGGGCACTAACCGGAAGACGCATTATAAGACTCCCATTGGTATGTCTCCATACAACTTGTATATGGGAAAGTTTCATCTACCGGTTGAGTTAGAGATACATAACCTAGCCAGTGGGGCTATGAAGAATGTAAAAAGGTTGGAGCTGACAGCTTGCAGTAGCACCGGTTAATATGGGTTTGAAATGAATTAGTCAATTCTCGCCCTGAAAGCCTATAAAGCTCACCCTATCAAAAACAAGATGAAGATTGAAGAAGTCCATGACAACAAAATTGAAAACGAGAGTGTTATGTTGGGGATTTGGTGTGCTTGTTATTGCAATTCAGATTGCGCGTGTTCCAGGCAAATCAGTCCATCATGTGACTGTGCCTTACACGGTTACTACTATTCCCTCATGATCAGTTCAAAGTGGAAACCAAGGAGGTGGGCGTTTCAAGGTGGAATGGAAGCGCATAAAAATCTATCTGGGCATTGCCTGAATCGGATTAGAATGAAAAGTGATTGAGGTTGTACTTTGAATGAAGTCTGAGTATCAATGGGTCCCCCAGTCGTGCCGCGACATTAACATCAGCGCTTGTTGGGACGAGCACCCAAATACTTATCGTCCTTTTTATAATGTAATCTTTTTCCTTTAATAGGTTTTAATTTGCAGGGCAACTCACCAGGACATACTGTCAGAACACTACTTCACAGTAGCCACTTACGGTACAACGATGGACCGTCTGTGCCAGCACTGCAAGGACCGTGTAGGCATCCGTCCACCAAGGTACGCTAGTTTAGCCTGTGCATTTTAAATATTTAGGGCACATACCGAGGATACATCCGACGCCCGTCACAGATGCGTACGGACCCCGTCGTCGAGGACCGTCGCTGTTTGAATGAAATCGTTACCCCTACCCGACCGCTGGACCCTTTTTAAAATTCCTTACGTTTTATACTTCCCCCTCCATATTCCCACCTCTTAACTTCCTTATTCCCCTACTCTCACCCTCTTTTCAATTCCACCTTCCCCTCACGGCATCATTGCTCATGCCACCCAAAATCACCTAAGCCTATCATTATCATCCTACTGTCGGTGTGCTAACCTTGCCAGAATCCTTCTACCTTTGTCTCTTCTCCATTTCCAACGGTTATGTGTCGTACCATCTTATACTTATTTATTCTGCATTTTGGTTTTGTAGTTAGTATTTAGCTTAGTTTTTATTCGTATATGTTTCCTTCTACATGCTTATGCCTAAACCTAGGTTTCAAAATTTTATGTTCCTCGTTGTGCCATGTTGATAACCCAAGCATAGGTGATTTTGCTTTGGTGATTTTCTCTTGAGGTCGGGGATGACACATATCGTCAACATCACACTACAACACTGTGGGTTACATCTGGGATGCGTAGGGTACCCCCGGTTCTAACACAACTACTCAGAACGTAACCCCGATGACGATCCGTCACACACACGATGGACCGTCCGTAGGTCGTTGCCCTACAAAGCCCTAGCACCCCCTGCTAAATCACGTCACCTGTCGACAGAACCGTTGTCTTCACGACGGTCCGTCCTGCTCGTCACCTCTATGTTGTCAAAGACCCCTGTTTACTAAGGTCTCTAACAAATTTTCCAAGTTTCCTACGACGGCTCTTTACGACGGACCTTCACACCACGAAGGTCCGTCCTGCACGACCGCTCATAATGGTCAGAGAACCCACTGATAGGTCTCCAACATTTTCTTTAAGTGTCCTACCAGGAGGACGTTCGTACGTCACGACGGTCCGTCCTGTCTTGACGTATGATGGTCCGGAGACCCCCACTGGATAAGGGTCCTCTCAACAATTGTCTAAGTGTCCTACGACGGACTTTACAACGGACGTCGTACTACACGGACGGTCCGTCTCTGCTTGACCGTCATGATGGTCAGAGACCCCTCCTTAGGTTCCTTATATAACAGATACCAATATAACACGACGGACCTCATGACGGGCGTCAGTACGTCACGCGAGGCCGGTCATTCGATCCCGTGTCGTTATACATTTCAATATTACTACACACACTATTTTCAAATTTTAATTTCATATGAGCTTGCATGTCTTTGGTGTTACATTACTCGTACTAGATAGTGATCCCTATGCATGTACTATCTACTATGTCACCCAAGCAAGACCGAGCCTACCGCCCCCCCGGGGGGGGTGGCGATCCAAGGTCTGTTTGCGGCCCCGTCTGCNTCTCTAGACGAGACAAGTGATCCAGCCAATTGAGTTTCAGTCCCTCTTTTTTCTATCCAGCACTTCGAAGTCAAATTCTGTGCAGAGTAATACCAACGAATCAACCTTGTTTCGGTCCTTTTCGCCATCAAATATCTCAAGTGAATGGGCAGTCTGCACTATAACCTAGTACTAGTAAATAGGAGCGAAATTTCTCAAAAGCAAAACACTTACTGCCAAGGAGTTTCTGCTTCAGTCACTGTGTAGTTCTTCTGAGCTTCATTTAAGGGCTCACTAGCCTAGTAGATGGGGTTGAAGGATTTTGTTTTTCCTCTGTCCAGTACTACACCAAGAGCTACACCACTAGCATCGCCACCTTACTCAATGGATTGCCCAATCCGTGTGGGGGAATAGGATAGGCGCAGATACCAATTTTTCTTTTAGTAACCGAGCCTTAGACAAGATTCATCAAAACAGAATTTACAATCGTTCTCCAGCCAGTTGAACAAAGGGTGTGCAATATTTGAAAAGTCGTTGATGAATTTCGGTAAAACATGCATTGCCAAGAAAGCTTATCACACCTTTCACGAGATTGATGGTGCAGTCTCTCTTTACCTCGACTTTAGCTCGATCCACTCTCTGCATTTTCTGAAAAGCGATGACCCAACCAACAATACCCTCTTTCACCATGAAAGACCTTTTCAAGTTTAGTACCAAATTGACATCTTCACATCTTTAAGGAACCTCCACTAAATTGGTTAGCACCGGCCGAATGACTCACACAACCCACGAAAAAATCATCCATAAAAAGACTCTATAGTATCACCACCATGTCAGACAATATGACATCATTACATCTTCTGAAAGGTTGCGGGTGCATGGCACAACCAAAACGGCACTTTCTTCTGAACGCAAAAGTCCCATTATGGACAAGTAAAGTGGTTTTATCTTGATCGTCTGGTTGCTGCAATAGAATCTGAGTATACCCTGAATACCCATCAAGAAAAACAATACCACCCCCTTTTCGGCAGGTCTATCCAACTCTGATCTAAACAGGGCGCATAGGAAAATGGGTCTTTTTCAGTCCATGAGTAGTTTACGGTATAATCCAGACACACCCCACCAGTAACCGGTCTCTTGGAACAAGTTAATTTTTCGTTGGGGACCACAGTATTCCCCTTTTTAGTACACACTGAAACCGGACCACCCAACTACTATCGGCGATTGGATAGAGAACTCCCGAATTCCAACAATTGATAATTTCTTATTCACAAACTATTGCATAGGAGGATTCAAGCGTCTGGTTGTTCATAATCGGCTTAATGATCAGCATGAGTTGGTTTTATGAGAGCAAATCCAGGAGGGATCCCAATAATGTTCCGCAAGGCCACCCAAGGGCTCTTTTGAACCTTTTATACCTTCACCAAACTCTGAACTGTTGGTCATCAAGTCTGATGCAATGATTACCGGTAAAGTGTCACCATTTCTAAGAATTCATACTTGATGATGGGGTGGGAGAGCTTTTTTAATTAAACTTTTGGAGCCCTCTATCGATGGTGTTCGAGGGGGGGAATCGCGATTTTTCATACAAGCTCAAAATTTCTTCGGGTTTTAAACGAAACATCTCCTCGGTCAAGAGTCGCGACTAATGACTCATTAATCTCAATACAAATCACTATCAAAGTTATAGTACTGATGCTAATCTTTACACCTAACGTTCTTCTATTTGTGTCTCGATGTCTCAACCATGTTGTAGGATTATAGCAGATGCCGATTGGAAGCTCACCAATCTGCCTCATGGACCTACAACATTAAGGTTCACTTCCTATTGTTCAATCGAACTTCATTTGCACTGTCCTGTCTACTAGGCTCTACCCGTAGCAAGGAATGTCCCAAGAATAATGGGCACTTCAAAATCGACTCGCAATCAAGAATAACAAAATCTGCTGAAATATGAATGACTCCACTTTTACTAGAAACATCGTGGGAGTTATCCCTATAGGTCATTTTTACTAGTCGATCAGCCATTGTAGCCGAACATTGCAGTGGCTTTGGGTCACCCAACCCAACTTCTGTAAATCGAGAGGGGCATGAGATTTATGACTTGCCCCAGATCACAAATGCTTCGCAAAATGGAATAGCCCGATTTGTTACAAGGAAATAGTAAACGCACCACGGATCTCTGTCTTTTGGACCAGAGATCTTGTAGCAATAGCACTACGGGGGGGGATGCTGCATCTATCTCATCCTCAAAAGTTGACCGATCGTTTTCTTTTAACAGATCTGTCAGAAATTTGGCTGTAAACCGGGCATTTGTTTCTAAAGCTTTCCCCAAAGGGACATTGAAGACGTTGCTTCAAACATTGTTATAAAACGCCGGTTAGTTACCATCCTCGGTCTTTTTTCAATTATCTCTGAGGAAATGGAGGTGAGTGGCGCGTAGGCATAGGAATTACCTTTTTTAGGCACTTAAGCATCTTTTGCAGTGTTATCCTATAATTAGCATCAACTTCTACCACCTTATCAGATTCTGTTGCACCTTATCTCATCAGATGGCATAGGTGGGTCAATGGTTTGCTTACCACCGCGCGAGTAGTAAGTGCCATCAATGTCCTTCATTTTTCAGATTTTGGACAGTGTTGTAGGGAAGAGTGCCCGGTTGCGTTGTGTTCACAGTTGCAGATAATTGGGCCAAATGTACTCAAGTTGCTAATTGATATTCCTGGGTATCAAAACTTTTGCCACATTACACGCTAAGCTAATCATTTTCTTAAACTCTTTATTGTGCTCATAACTAGCATCGAACTCCTAATCATTTTGTGAAACATATCATCAACTCGACGACATCTACCTCACCATCCTAGGAGTAAAATTCCCGTTTGAGAGGACTAGGTCCATTTCCTGTCGTTCTATTACCAAGTTACCCTGTTGATTGAAGTTGTTGTCGCGATTGTAGTTTCCATCTTGACATAAGACCCTCACGATTTGTAGTTTCCATAGTTCCGACCTTGGTTCCCTTGGACCTTGCGCCAATATCCTGATTTGAGCCTGGGACGCTTGGTAGCGAAACCCCCAATCTGTTCATTTACTGCATAGGAATCCTCCTCATAATAACACTCATCGTTTGGAGGTGGGGTTTTTGTTGAGCCAAAGTAGTTTGACTGCTTTGAATTCATCTTTTATGCACCCCCAGTGAATGTTTTAGTACCAACCAAGCTAGTTCTCATTGATCCATTTCTTTCACGAAATAATTGTGGGGGTTGTGAGGTGGACTGCACTGCGAGGTTGTTCTACGTATCAGATTTTATAGACTCAGCTTTGTTATTCCGGGGAGATTTTTTCTTAAATTTTTTTGTTTTTTTTAGCGATTTCCGCATAAGGACATTTTCCATCCGATCCACCTGCTATAGTGTCCAATAACGCTTTGTTGTTATCATCTTGTCCCTATAGAAGTATTTTTCAGTTGACTCATCATCATACGGTGATTTGGAAACACTTATCAAGAATGAGGTGAATCTATCCCAAAGAACTACTAACTGGACTATCATGGTAGTGCCACAAAGTTCTTCACCCTGTTCTTGTGTTTAGTTTCTTGGAGACCGGATAGTAAGGAGTTGCTAAGAAGACATCCCTTAGGTGATAATGTAAGATGGAGTTGTATGGGAGCTAGTGAACCAACATAGAAGCCTCTCCCGTCAGTGAGAGAGGGAAACACTCTGAGCCATTATAAATCTAGATCAAATCAGGCCTACCCACACAACTTTTACACAATGCCCTACATTAGCCTATATGGGCATGTGGATCTCAGAAGGTGTAGACCTGAAAAAACAAACCTCTGGCTGTGAGCATTTGCATCAGGACTAATAGTTACCACAAAAGGGGGCCTGTGGGTGTAGAGGAGGCAAAAACCGTGGCCCATCCGAATTGCATGTTCATCATAGCTCTGTAGTTGCTTGGGCCGTGGAGCGGGACTTCTGTACCCTCTGTGAGGTTCACCAGGAGGACGGGGGTACATCTGACCTGAAATCAACGGAGATGGGATGTTCTGGTTTGGATCCTCACATTGATTCCAATTACGATTCATGTTCGCAGTGTACGTCTAATTAGTGATAGTAGGGGAAACAAACGGTTCTCTTCTCTCCTGTGTATTTGGCATACAAAGGCGGATGTCTGACAAAGAAATCAAAAAAATAAACAAATGAAAATCAAGAAAATACAATCTACACTATAGTAATAAGCAAGGTAATCTAAAGCTAATTTCCCCGGGGCAACGGGCCAAATTTGATTACGCTCAAACGAATCTCAAATAAGAATAAAGCCGGTAGCGTCAAGTAAATAACCCAACTAGTGAGTGGGATCGTTCCCACGAGAAAAAATAGTCTAGGACTTAACTTAACTTGTTATTAATAGTGTTCGGGTGTAAACTTCCTTTAGAAAGTAAAACATAAAAATGTAAAAAAGGGGGTTTGATTTCCTAATAAGTAAAAAAGAAAAACTAAATTGAAAGAGGACCACTAAACGTTTGAAAGTTGGGTTTTAATCATTAATCAAAAAGTAAGTGGAAACTAGGGCTACGTGTTCCCCCAAGTTCATAACTTGATAATTCTAACTCTAAAATTCTTTCATAGTATCTTGATGCAAAGTGATAAGTGATGTATTTCTAAATCCTTGTCCGGCATCTAGAAAATCTCACTCCGCACCTTGGTCCGGTAAGTGTGTGCTTTTCCTAAAACCCTATCGTTACCTCATATTAAGCATCGTATTCGATATTGACTAAGTTACTACCTCGTTAACCAATCAATACTAGCCTATTAGATAGTATACACTAAATCTATGGTGGGGGCTAATAATTTTTTCCTATTATCTACCTTCTTGGTCCGGCAAGTACGATTAAGGCGAGTTCTAACGGTGTTTAATCCCGTTTTTAAAAAGACTTCTCAGGAAAGAATTATTAATACATGCAAGACACTGTTCTAGAATGGTTTTAGCTAGGGTTTATCTCATTATTTGCATAGTTCCCACAACCAGTTATGGAGTTTAGTTACTATAGCCATCAACATTAATGGGTCAAAATATATTAAAATAAGAAAGAATATCATTACTTACTCAATGGACAAGAATAAGCCGAAATTTCTTGATTAATCACCACAACATTACTATTGTAAGAATCTCCAAAGAAGCAACACTATCAACACAATCTAATATAGATTTCTAATCTGGCAGAGTCTAACCTCAAAAACGAGTTTGTCGAACTATTATCTGAAAAATAAAAACTATTAAACACGGGTTATAATTCACGGAAATCTGCCAAAACGCGGTGGGCTGACGACCACGCGACGACCGTGTGGCCATGAGGCCGTGTGGACTCCGTCGTCCCATACTTGGTGCCATTTTCTTATGCCACTGCCTTTTTCATTCCCCTCAACGGCAAGTGTGTGACGACGTCATAGGAACAACGGTCCGTCGAGGGCTCGTTTCAAAAGACTCAACTTTGGATATGGGTACTGGATCACTTTCTCTGATATTTTCACGACGAAACCTGCAAACGGACCGTCACAAGCTCACGTAATCCCACACTTGTCAGACTTCCCACTTCATTCAGCAGCTTCTTACGCTGCCACACTACGGACCGTACAGGCACAGACGGACCGTCCATAAGCCTCGTTAGGTGCGTCTTCTTCTGGCATTCTCTCTCAAAATCTCTCGCATTTGCTTTGGCAGATGTCCTGCAAAAACAAAGAGAACTGTATAAAAATTAGCACAAAAGGGCTTTTGGATGCATTAAACTTAAGAAACACGCATTAATTATACCGTGAAACCACGGTTATATCAGGAAAGGTAACAATGGGCCTATCACCTGTCTGCCCGTTGTGCCCCTACCATGTGGTGTTGTAAGTAGCTCCAGTTTTCCGTCACCCCGGCCGGTTGGTGACCACCTTACCTCGGCCACCACTCCTCCAGAAACGGTCTCTACCATGACACCTTACTCTGATATTGGGGGTCTAAACTCTGTTTTGGACAATTCCTCCCTAAATATGTCCAGTCTCCCAATCCATAACATGCTTCGGGGTCTAGCATAGGTCTCGGTGAGAATGACGAGGTTGGTGGGGGAATAACCTCCAACCTCAGGAAAATGTTGACCGTCTGAGGTGGACCCCAACTACAGTCGTAGTGAAGAATGAATTGTAGACTGAGTAAGTAACAGCCTGAACCCTGTCCTCAGAGCAGTAAGAACCATTAAACTCACCTCCCTTTCGAAACTTTTAGGATGTCGTGGGCCGAGGGTGAAGTCACTGGCTTCACTCCCTCCACCTCTATCACGAAAGCTCTACCATTACTGGAAGGAGTTCGCTGTAGCCGCTACCTGTTAGTGAAAATCCGCAGATCTGAATCAGCCCTTTCCACCAAAACGGAGAATCAGTCTGTGAACTGAAGCAAAGATGTGGGACATACCTAGATAATGACACGAAACTTAGCCTCATACGCAGTGGACCGTCTTCTGCCTTGCTCTAGGCTCAAGCACTCATCTCTCCTCCTATACATCAAGTCAGGGGGATGTACTTGCCCATAAATAAGCTAGAGAATGACGCCCAAGTCATAGGTGGTGCCTGTGGGGTTGACACTCGACATGTTGACCGTACCACAATTTTGGCGTTCTGAAAACTGATGAGTTCAAACGCAACGCCATCGTCAACTATGCCAATTTTATGTAGTAACTCATTGACAATCAACCAAAAATCATAGGCATCCCAATTCAGCACCTTGAAGAACTGGAGGTTTCATGTCAGGAACTTACTGAAAGTTTCGTGTTGATCGCTTGTCATTATAGGCACTGTAGTATACGAGGAAACGTGCCTATTTCCAATGAGGCATCCATTGCGGGGAGCAGCACGGCCTGTCGTACTTCCGAGAACCGCAGGTGCTGGTGCGAGAAAACACTGGAAGTGCTGCCTTGATCAGATACCGTAAGATAAGAAAGAACCGATTAATCATTCTCTGGGGTAGGTTGGGGTGGTTTAATCCTCATCTGCAATTGCTCAGTTGTCCCCTTCCGCACCCTCTCTTATACTTCCTCAGTCGGTGGGGAGTCCCGCCCTAGGTAATGATGGGGCAGGTGTTGTCCTCTTCTTCTAGAGGACGTTCCTCCCACGACTCTACCACGGCCCTCTTGTCGCTGCCATCCTCGAGTACAGCCCAGTGGGGCTCAGACGCACCCTGTCCGCCGGGCTGTCGTTGACCGTAGTCGTTGCTCTAGTCAACCATCTGCGAAATAGAGTGAAGATGGTCAGATACCACTTTGATCACTAGATACCAATTGGATCAAAGTAATAGCACGAAAGAAAGAAAGAATAGAATTTTCCCTAAGTCTTATAGCCTCCAAAGAAAAGTAAAGGCGTCCCCCTACCGTTCCTTAAGACTTACTAGACCTGTTTTGTGTTAATAGACCAACGAAACTAATGATCTGATACCAAGTTTGTCACGATCCAAAACGGCAGCTACTGGCACCCCACACTTATTCTATATGTGAGCAAACAACCATCCAATTTCAAACGTCAACCATAAATAACAAAATATAATGGAAGAATTAAAACTCATTAATGAAAAATAGATTTTATTAAATAACTTTATAAAAACTCAATACTATTATCCAAAACATGGAAGTCATCACCAAAGAAAATCTATCCTAAATTACTAATTCTACGAGTATCTTAAGAAGCAAATAAGAAACAAGCTAGCCATGCCGGAACTTCAAGCATTAAGACATGAAGGAAAAAAGATCAGTACAGCTAGAAGCGTTAGCTCACCCTGAATCCGACGTTGATGAAGACTGGATAGAGTTGCGGTTGAGTGAAGACGATGTGCGTTTGCTGCACCCACAATACAAAGAAAAAACAATTACAAGTAGGGGTCATTACAAAACACGAGTACTGCGTAGGATATCATCGGCCAACTCAAAATCGAAAACAGTTAGATATCAAATAAATCATAAATCAACTACAATACTCAACATGTAGGCAACAACAAGTTTCTAATCATTAATAAGCCACCGCCAAGTTCACCATGAGACTCAAGCCTCAATTGCCATACCCATTGGAATTAGGTTCATTAGATGGAGCATATAACGTCTTTCAGATTTTATTATGTTTATTTCTCTTCGTGTCGGTCGTGACACTCCGCTCCATATACTATCTGCGGGTCGAAACGTGGACACTCCGATCCCCTAATTTACGTGTCGGTTCGTGAACCGTCCCTTCAAGTCTACGTGTCGGTTCGTGACACCCGTTCCCCTACTTCATAGTGTCGGTTCGGGACACCCGATCCCCTATTCTAAGTGTCGGTTCAGTGGACACGCCGTTCCACACTCTCATCACTTTTAGTTCATTCAAGCCTTCTTTTAACCAAGGCGTCATCACTCTCATTAAACAAGGGCAGATTTAGTGTTTTTCAAGAATTAGGATTCCAATAGCTTAATCATGCTTTATTATCACAATAATGTAATGCAATTCATACAAAGTATACAAATAAGCATATAGAAGGGTTTACAATAAGACCCAATACAATCATCGCTATTAAGAGTTTACTACGAATAACATAAACCATAACCTAACTCCAGCGAAGATTTCGTGATGAAAGCAAGCAAATCCTCAAAATCTTTGCTATCCTTTCGTTTGCCATATTCTCTCGACGTTTCTCCCTCTCTTGTTCTTTCTATTTTTCGTATTCCAAAACCCTATTTATTTTACCCTAATTCGTATATAATTAAGTATAAAAGAGGTTATAAAATAAACCACTTTTAATTTTAGGTTGTTCCTTACCCCAAGTAATTGATTATTAATATTAAACCAATAAATTTATAATTAAGCAGGAATAGTCCAAAACGCCCCTTCAAATATTTACAGAAATACGATAACAGTTTAGGTCACGCAGCTTATGACGGCCCGTAGTGCTGCGAGGTCGTCTGCTTGCTGTCACCAAAGCTCAGAGACTCGATGTCAGTATTAAAAGGTCTGTGACGGCCAGTCATGCATGAGACGGTCCCCACCGCTAGGTAGCCTTTCCCCTTAGTCCTGCACCCCACGTGACGTTCCGAGAGCGCGCGAATCTCAGTTACCCAAAAATTCTAAATTCTAAGTGTTTGGGACGAGACCCCCTGACGGTCCGTCGTGCCCAGCCGTCGTCGTGGGATCCATCGACTCAGCCAGTTTTTCCAGAAATAAAAATCTGCTGATCAAACGACTAAACAGAGTCGTTACATAAAGTCTAGACGAATTCTAAAGGTGAGTGAATATATTTAAGGTTGGACTGTTTTGAGAAATAAAATGAAAGGGTAAAAAGTAGTATTTGATACAGAATTATTTTTAAAATATTGACATTTTGAATAAATAGTTTAAAATGCGTATTTGTTACTATTAAGTTAGAAATGGACCAGGTTTACTAATTTTTCCCTTTTGACAACTCACACGAATAAAACTAATTTGCTCCTAAAGTGGTGGATTTGTGTCGTTGGCCCATTTTATTTTTGGACTATATATTTTCGAAAAGCGTTGATATATTTTTGGAAGTTTCCAACTTAAATTGATATTGGACTTGATAGGAAAGTAAATACAAGCCCAACAAGTTGTACACAGTGTTATTTGAGTTGCAATAAACTTGAGCTTATTTGGGCACATAGCTACTTCTTACATAATGTCACATATTTATGTATACATCTTTATGAAACGTCCACATTTGTACTTCATTGTAAAACTAGCCAAACAACGTTATTTGTCGTTATACTTTAATTTTCAATCCTCATATTAGTTTATTTGTCTTTTTGTTTCTTTTTATATATTTGAAAATTATATTAAAGTAAACTATAAAGTAGGATAATTAATAGTTAAAAATATATAAAGACATGAAAATTCGGTCGAATCCTAGAATTTATCGGACTACATTATAAATTTGGACAAAAGAAGTAACATGTATCAATTGAAGAAAATGTAAAAAGTAATATAAATTTCAATAACTAACAATTTGAAATATTTAAGGAAAATGCATAAGTACCCCCTAAACCTATGCCCGAAATCTCAGAGACACACTTATACTATATAAAGTCCTATTATCACTCTGAACTTATTTTATAAGTAATTTTTACTCCTTTTCGACCTACATGACACTAGCTTGAAAAAAAATGTCAACAAGCGTTGGACCCACAAGATAGTGTTACGTAGCCGAAACGGGATAGAAAATCATTAATAAAATAAATTCAAGGGGTAATAGAACCTTAATATAATATAAGTGTGTCTTTGAAATTTCGAGAATAGGTTGAGGAGGTACTTGTGCATTTTCTCAAATATTTATAAAAACATTCAAACATTTAAAAGAGTAATATATATTATTTAAAAATTATGTTAAAAGTGTGATAAATTACAATAATTAGCAACTTAAAATATTTTAAGACACATAAAACTTCAATTAACTCTCGCAATTCTATTATTATCGCAAAAAGAGGAAGTAATATATATATAATTAAAAATTTATGTAAAAAATATTATAAATTACAATTAACAACTTAAAAGACATACACATTCAATTGACTCTCGAAAATATTTAAAATGTTGCATAAATTGGATATTATGTCTATGCTAACACAAACTCCTATGTAGGGATGTACACTATTTTGATTTAAATTGAAAAATCAAATCAAAATCAAATTTTATTTGGATGTGATTTTCTAGAAATCCTTATAATTTGGTTGGGATTATAACTTACTTATTTGGTTTGATTTCGGTTTCAGAAATGAAATAGAAAAAAAAAAGCGAAATTTATATATATATATATCTATAGATATATTATATCATATAGATATATATATAATTTTAAAATTGCAAAGATTTTTTTTATGTTTCTAATATTGACATAAATAAATTATCAACCGAAAAAATCCAAACCAAAAAAGAGAAAACCAAGCAAACCAAAAAGTATTTTGATTTGGATAAGTACACTTCTTCAAAAATAAAAAATCAAAAATTTAAATCAAATAATATGAAAACCGAAATCGAAAAACCAATACAACCCGACTCGTATGTCTAGTATCTTAAGCTAAGGGGGCAGTGTCAGCTTAGGTTGTTGACCCTAAATTTCAAATTAAATGTTTATCTAATTATATAGCATTTGTAAAGAAAAACAAGCTTTCGAATGTAACTCAAATACATTTCAACTACAACTAAAAAGTATGCAACATTGTACTTTCAATTTGTACGATTGAAACTAAACATTGATAAATTTGAAAATTGAAATGAATTAGTTGGTGATTAATTACCCGTAAACCTTCCCAACCCTACAATTAGTCAAAATCATCCAATTGATTTATTTCTCTCATTTTATCGTCAATGCTATCAAAATTAATTTGCATCTTTCAGTTATTCTTAAATGTAAAATACTCATTCCGTCCCTAATTACTTGTCCACTTTTAAATTGACACACCTATAAAGAAAATAATAATTGACACAGTGAATTTACTATTTTACCTATTAATTATGAATTGGGTGAATTAAAAACTTAAGATTTTCGAGAAGTTTTATATTTTTCAAAGTAATTAATTGAAGGTATATATAATGGGTAAAAAAATTATTTTTTCTTGATTTGTCAAAATGGACAAGTAATTAGGAACAACTAAAAAAAAAAAAAAAAAGTAATTAGGGACAGGGGAATACTATGTTTATCAAAATTTAAAATATATGAGTTATAAGCATATTAAAATTCACGTCTCATTATTAATTATTGGGGTTCACAACAAAATATTTATGAATATTCTGAAAGGAAAAATGCCACCAATACCCTTCAAACCTATGCCTGAAATTTTTAGAGATACATTTATACTATAATAAGGTCCATTACCCCATGACTTATTTATACACTAATTCTACCCCTTTTTCAGCCGACGGGACTAGCTTGACAAAAAGTATAACCAGTCAGGTGGGCCCACAGATAGTGACACGTAGGCAGAAAAGGGGTAGAAAATTATGAATAAAATATGTTTGAGGGTAATAGAATCTTAGTATAGTATAAGTGTGTCCTGAGATTTTCGGAACTAGCTCGAAGGAAATACTTATGTATTATAGCTATTCTGAAATAAAAACCAAAAATTTTAAAGAAAAAATATTGAATTCGTTGACCCTTGTAGCTAAAAATGATCTAGCTCGGCGCCTCTCATATTATAATCATGTCTGCGTGTCTAACATAACTTTTTAAAACATATAGCACTTTAAACAATTATAAGAGAAAAACTTTACAACAATTCAACAAAGATTTGACCAAGACAACCGTCTTAATAGGTGAATGAAAGGGTAATCTTCTCTATTGGTTTCAATCATAGCCCTAATTAAACTCTTTGTTGCTTAATTAGCCTTAATTAAAACTGTCTCTATTGGTTAATATATATACCAAATTAGGAATATCCAAAACAGATTGTCACTAAATAAAAGAGTTTTCATTCACTTGTCTTTTTGCTTTTGAGTGCAAGTGTTGACTCAATAATGAAAATAAGTAACGATTACACCAGCAAAGTCAGAAAGTTTATTTTAAAATATTTTTTTAAATTTATATACATACTATACAAAGATAATTTATAACATGTATACTTCATACAAATTACTAACCAATAAAAAACTTTTAGGGCATTAATATTGCTTATTTTAGAAAGTGTAAAGTCTTTGTCGGCATTACTGAAGTGTCATTAGAATCAATGTCGCTAAAAGGTTTAGGAACATATACAAAGAGTGTCAATTGCAGCTAAAAATACATAGTTATGCGACAACTTAACTTTGCCACCGTACATTTTGTTTAGCTAATATTTAAAATCAACTAAGCTTAGTGGTATCATATGTTTGTTAGAGACAATTCTACTAGTAAATGGCTAACCTAAAAGGGGGCTTTTTTAAAAATTTTTTCTTCCCACCATCACTAGAGCATTAAAATTTTGAAAAATAATTTCACATTAAGACAAGTTAAGAAAAATAGCATAAATTAAGAAAAATATAGAAATTTGTGTGTAAACTATCAAACATTAATAGTAATTATTTCAGACCCAAAACAAGAAATAGAAGCCGTCACCAAATATTTTAACACTCGAAGTAAAATATTAATTCAATAATTAAACTAGTTTATATTATAAGTGTCACGTAATTTTATATACTTAATACCTAAAAAGATGTTGCTAGACTATCTTATCGCATGTTTTGGATTATCTTGGGAACTTATATCAATTTCAAGTTTGAGATGATTTTGTGCTAGATTTATACGTTTTTTAAGTTTGGATTTGATTTTTAGAGGAGGAAAATTGCACTACACAAGTATGTTATTTATATATCAAAAATTCTTTTAAAATTATTAATAAATTTTATTTAGACACTTTAATATATTTAAGTGTACGTAGCTATTAGATATGAGTGTTGTCGAGCATATATTAGGTCGTTAAGTTAACTACATAAAATATACCATCTCTTTTGGATATATACATCAGTATCAATTGAATCAGGCCCAATATTTATGGCTTATTGAGTCGAATACTTTATAATTAAAGAGAGTGACTTATTTTAGTTGGTTAACTTATCTACATAAGTGTACTTGAGAACACACAATAAATATTCAAATTTGAAATAAAAGTGTCTTATAAGAATATTTGTTATAAAATGAAAATTAGACAATCCCGGTGATTAACAAAAACTAATTCCATAAAGTTGCTATAAAATGAAAATTAGTCTTGATATTTATTATTTGAAAATGTAAAACGTAATTAGAGCTCTTAAATCATAACATTTGTGTAAAATTAAAATTATGTACCTAAAACTTTGATCAAGTAGAGATATTTGACTCTGATACGTCCCACTTGAATTCTCAGGTAGCCTTCTCAGTTTAAATTGTTACTTAACGAGTTAATTCTGCCTAGTATATAAAGTCATCAAAATTTATTTTATATCAATAAAATTATTTAATTTAAGATTTTTTACTCTTAAAGATCACTTACTAATTGTAATTGTGTGTTACTATTTGTGAAGAATAAAAATCAATTTATTAATATCATAACCTAGTATAAAATGCTGGCTTTGCCGATCGATCAAAATGAAACTCACAAGTTCAATAGTAAAAGACGATGCATGGTGCTATCAACTCTCCAAGTTTATTCGTGTCGTGGCCATATTTCATTAAGCCCTTACTCAATTTGTTGTATGCAATATGTAAAAAGTGGGGACATGGTGTTGGACATGTATTATTTTCTCACAAAAATGAAATAAAAAAAAAAAGACTTAGACTGGAAGTTTGAAAAAGATTTGTGGTTTGAGTTTGATATGTATTGTTTTGAAATGTTGACAACAGGCCATACAATTAAACACAAGATTACGTGGCAACCACTAAAATCACAATGAATTCTGAGGTTCTTTTTCTATCTGGGGTCACCATCGTAGTAGTAAGTAGTTGGAGAACTTCAAAAAGTTTGTGCCCCTAGGTCAGTCAAGAGGTTTACACGTAAGTTACTAATCGAGAGGTCTCAAGTTCGAGCTCTCCTTAAATACAGAGTTATTTTTATTAGGGATTACTTTATTCCTCAATATAGTACTTTCGGACGCGAATTTGAATTTAGTCGAATTGCAATGTGAATACCGTTCGAGCTCCCCTTGAATACAAAGTTATCTTTGTTAGGGAGTGCTTTACCCCTCAATAGGACTTTCGGACGCGAATCTGAATTTCGTCGGATTCCAATATGGTACCGAACCGAGTGGAAAACAAAAAAATGCATTTGTGACCACCCTTAATTTATTACCCACTGAATATTCTTAAACTTTAGCGCACTATTAATATCAATAAATATGAGTACACTATGACAAAAATAATCTTTAGCGGTAATAAATAGTCATATTAATAAATAGTGTTAAATTTTTTACCGATATTAGTTAAGTGTCATAGATTTAATGTCAATAAAGACTTTAGGGACGTATAGAAAGAGTGTTAGTTGCCACTTATAATACATATATTTAGTGGCAATTGAGTTATTGTCGTTGAAGATCATTTTTGATATAGTAATAGTATCGTAAAAATAATCATGTCAATCATTATTTTATTAATTGGTGTGTTAAATTCAATTGTGGCAAATAAAAGTGAAGAGAGTATTTTTCCCCCATGTTTTACTTTAGGTTTTAATTAAACCCATTAATAAAATATTTCAAATTATTTTTTAAGTCCTTCAAAACTCTATACCAATTAATATAGATATGATGGTAAAATAAAATGGGTAAACAACATAAATCTCACTAATTTAGATTTTAGTTATGTGTTTATGGTTGTTTTGAATATTACTTCCTCTACCACATTTCGTTGGTTGGATACATGTATCTTAGTTTGATGGATATATGTATATGAGGAATTGACAAAGCATGATACATGTTTAGTTAAGGACTCCAATTAAAATGCTTAATTTAAGGAGAAAATCACTCCTTTAATAGATTTTCAATATATCTTGTCACAAATTATAAAAATTTAAAAAAAATAAAATTTCTCCTTTTATTTTTTTCAACAAAAAAGTTGAGGAAAAACAATAATTACTTTCGAAATTTGAATTTGTTACTCGAATCGGATTTTTATTTTCAATTTTTTCATGATTTGAGACATGTTCTCATATGATCAAAGATATTGTGTTTATTGAACTAAATACAGATTCTAGATTTGAAAAATTTTATAAATCAAATCATTAAGTATGAATAGCGGATTACATGATTCATGCATCTAATTTCCTTAGATACATTTCATTAGGTGTATTTGCTATATATATGTATTAGGGATGACAAATGGTTGGATTGGATTGAGCTTAGATGGATTGAGCAAAAATTATTTGAATTATAATCCATCCAATAGAGTATAGGCAAATATTGACTTGGTTAAATATGGTTTGGATAAAATGGTTCTAACCCATTTTAAAAAAACCTGTTTTTCCAAAAAAAAAAAAAAAAAAAAAACTACCCCTCCCCCTTCTATCAATCTACCCCTAAAAAAAATTTTATTTTCCGAAAAAAAATAAATGTAATTAAAAATTTCCCCTCCCAAACTTCCACAACCTACCCCTAGGTGTTTTTAAAATAAACACAAAAGAGAAAATGGTTAAAATCCGTCCAATCTATACCCAAATCTGTAACTACACACTCCAAACTTCAACGGGTGTCTTTTACCCACCTAAACGATATTTTTAGTATAGTTGTACCCACAGAAGTGCTGACCTGTTCATAGGAGGTGTGGTACCGCATTAGGCGGTTTTTAGATGAAGCCTAATTTGACGAAAATTCCTCCCTTCTCAATAGCATTTCCCACTTTTAAATAATATTAATTCTACTTCCCCCACCATTAATCCTTGTTGCTTTTGTGAAAAAAAATTTACGATTCTCTTAAAATTACGTAAGGGTAGCTGTTAATGTTCTTTGTACTTAAAATCTGAAACACTTTAGGTTTGAATCTGCTCTAATTTCTATTTAGGTCTCTAATTAGAATTTGACTTTTTTGTTGAAATTCATTCAAAAATGACAAATGAAAAACTAATAGGCCTTGTGTCTGGATGAATCAGACCCAAGCTCAAGCTTAGTGCGATGCAAGCACGGGAGTTGCTAAATTTTAAAATTTCTTGGTCGAAATTAAAATCCGAAAGAAGATTTGATTTTGCCCATGCTATAGTGTATGTGTTTTTCTCTTGTATTTTGCTAACCTTTCTTTTTGACAATGCTAAAGTACTTATTGAATCATTTTTTCAATTTAACAATGGAGAAAGAATGAGATGAACATGAGGAAAAGAGGGTTTTTGGATTTGTTTTATTTGTTCCTTGGTTCTGTTTTTCAGATTAGGAGGAAAGGTTAGGCGGAAAATGAGGGGTGGGGGGTGGGGGGCCGAATAGAACTAGAAAAGGGAGGAAAAGAAAAACAAGAAAATGAGAGTTTCAAGGTGGTCGTCCAAGGACGTTGTAATCACGTAGGACAATTATTTGATTTTGTTGAGGTCATGGACTTAGACGGGTATGAAATTGAAATATAAAAATATAGTTAGATCGGTAATGAGACACCCGTGAGTTGGAGTGTGTAGTTGAGATTTCGGGTATCGATTGAGAGGGGGGGGGGGGGTTAGACCATTTTCTCAATAACAAAAAAAAGAAATAGTTATCCCCTACCCGCGGGCACCCCACACCCCCACCTTCAATCATCCTACCCATAATTTTTTTTTTCAAAAATAAAAAAAAAATTATGTATTAAAATGATGAAATTACTATCACATATTGAAAGTAAGATACAATAATCTCATTAAAAATTTTGAAATCAACTTTATTTTATGTTTGATTTGAAGTATTAGCTTATTTCAGGATTGTTATATCACATCATTTTACTAAAATGGTTGTATTACTTTCACATATAAAATGTAAAATTATTTTATTATGTGTTGAATTAATTATAGTAGTTAGTGTTGTTAATGGTTATGGTTATAAAATTGAATCAAACAGCAATTCAAATCAAATCGATTAAAAAATTAATATTTCATTTGATTTGGTTAGATTTTATTTTGAGTTTTTAAAAATCGATATTATTTTGTTTGGTTTTGATTCGACTAAAAACTAACCTAAAAAATAATCAAAACAAACCGAGAAGTTATATATAAAAATTTTACAATTATTTATAAATAAAATATAATATTTTAATATATTTAATTAACTTAAGTTTTTAAAATTTACTAGTTTTTGAAACCCAACACTTAAACTTTTAGCTCAACTATTAAAATTCAAGTCTAAATCCCTAATATTCATCACTTTAAGATCACATTTTGTTCTTTATAAAATTTCAGCGCAAAACATTTTTTTGGAAAAAATTTAAAGCTCAAGCTAAGAAAATGAAAAATTATTAGTTTTGACTAGGAAAATATGGTTGTTTTCTTAGAAGGAATTTCGCAATATTTTAAGGTGTAATTTATAGAACTCTATTGTGAAAGAGGTAGATCGCTAGAATATGAATAAACTTATGTTATGACAATGAGTTCTTTAGTTTCTAAAACTTGGTACATGAAGGGAATAAATTTGTTCGTGTAGTGGTTATTTGTGAATTATTCATATCGAATCGAAAAAAATCAACAAAAATTAACCAACCAAAAACAGAGATTAATACAACACCGATGGTGTTTTTTATTGAGTTTGGTTTGATTTTAGAAATTTAAAAAATAATTTAAGTTGTTTTGATTTTAATTTTGTCTAATAAACGATCTAAATCGAACCATGAACGTCCCTAATAGTAGTTAGTCCCAAAATTATTTGTTTCGTCAATTGTATTATTATAATGAATAAATTTATCATATATGCAATGAAATAATTAATTCTACAAAATATCCTTATTCCTAAAATAACTTCATTTATCTCTTCCGCGTACCAAACGAACTCTGATCCCATATAATTGTTGCTGATAGTATTCTCGTTAAAGTGCAATAATGGTTTGTTATACTTTCGGTTAGATGACTAAATTTTGATGTTATAGACTAATTTTGGTTATATATAAAAGTTTATTAATCTTTTAGGAAAAATGCCAAATGTACTCACACCCTATGCCCGAAATCCAGCGATACATTTAACTATATAAGGTCCTATCACCTTCCATTAACTTATTTTTAAGTAATTCTCCATCTAGGATTCCGGAAAAAAAAACAAAAATACTCCAATTTATAGTATATATACCCCCCGACGTGGAAGTTTACTCACGGGGGTGTTACCACGAAATATGATTTCCTCTCTTTCTATCTATAGAGCTCGCATCTCTTCTCTCGAAAAGTCTTCTGTTTTTATTTATAAGTGTTGTGTGTCGGGTGTGTGAATTCGAATCCTAACAATGGGTATCAGAGCTAAGGAGATTCAACACGAGCATGCAGATGGATAGTTGAAAGCTCTGGATCGAGAAGTTCGATGGATCCGGATTTCAGTTTCTGGAAGAGTGCAGATCGAATATTATCTGTACCAGAGAAAGATTCTTCACGAAACTCATGACAGGGTGAAGCCAGGAATCCATGCGAAGGGATAAGTGGAAGCTCAAGGATAGCAGGCTCTAGGGTTGATCTGTTGGCTTGTCAGAAAACGTTGCGTTCAAAAAACTCGTGAAGGAGAAGGACTTACGTCTCGACTGTTGAAGGCACGTCAACATGTATGAAAAACAAATACTCGGCGATGAACAAGGTATAATTTGATGTGTAGCTTTCAATTTCCAGAGTCTGAGAATGTATCTTTTCGTGATCATAGTAAATGAGGTCAATATGATGTGAGTCAACTCAATTCTGTGGTTATTAATTTCGAACATGAATTAAGGTCATTGATTTTGATTTTCATCTCATGCCCGAGTCTTGCGGAATATGTTGTTGCGGACGAAAGCAGTTCCGTTCCGTGGATATGAGAAACTGAAGTTTGAATGAAATTGGTGATGTTGTTCTGAGCGAAAGTATTCGCAAACGAGGAAGTGGGAGAGATTTAGATCGGGCAGTTGCTCTCGCGTGACCGAGGGGAGAAGTAAGACGAAGGTCAAAATCACAATGCGTCAAAATCAAGAATCGAGGAAAATCCCGAACAGATCAAACGCTGGACTTTTGGCACGAGCCGAGAAAAAGGCACTTTCGGACGAGCTGTACAAAGCCCCAAAGAAGAAAAAAGAATATGATCTGTAAATTCGCAGAGGACATTGGGGATGCTCTAATCTTTAGTGTGAAAGCTTCCCGATGAATCAGGATTTTAGATTCTGGTGCGATCTTTATATTCGTCTCCAGCAAGGAGTATTTCCAAAATTTTAAAATCTGAAAATTTGGAAAGTGTATCTTGCATTTGACTCAATTAAAGCCTTAGAGATTTTGAAGGAAGGGAATGTTTGCATAAAGACACCTCGGGAAACAGTGGACATGGAGGCGATGTCAGAACTCTATTCCTGGATCAATAAAAATCTTATCTTGTTGGTTAGTGGAATAGCACGGGATATGCAAAACAGAGTTGGGAAGGTTCGTGGAAGATTGTGAAAGGTGCTATGTAAGTACGTAGGCTAGTGGCACAAATCTGTAAACCTTGTTACACCACTGCAGGGGTATGAACCTGGCTGCTGTTTGCTGAAGGTGCCTTCCGGTTATGTTGTTGCACAACAGACTTGGACAAATGAATGTAAGGAATGAAAGATGGCTGGTTGCAAAAGGAGCATTAGAGGGCTTGAAGTACGTGATATGAGTCTCTTAAGAGAGCTTTGTTAGGGCAAAACAGCAAAGAGTAAGTTTCCCAAGATTCCTAGGGAACCAAAGAAAGTGCGGTTGGAAAATGAGTCCATACAGATGTTTGGGGACAGCTATAGTATCATCATTGGAGATCCAAATTCATGTTACCTTCATTATTAATGATTTCCAGCAGAAGAAAGGTATGGATTTACTTCTGAAGGCATTAAGTCAGATGTGTTTGCAACTTTCAAAGAAAGTGGACAGCCTGAAGTTGAGAGCAACCGGTTGAAAGTCCAAAGCCTAAGGTCTGATAAGGAGCGAGAGTTATGACAAATTAGAGTTCAAGACAGTTTGTGCCAGTTGAGAGAATCAGATTCAATGAGAACAGTGCTGGTAAAGGCAAGATGAATGAAAATTGCTGAGAGGATGAAATAACATGAATGAGCGTGCAAGGAGTATGAGGATACCTGTGGGCGCCCAAACTTTTGGGCGGATGCTGTGAGCACTTGATTACTTGATAAAACAGGGGAACCTCAGTTCCTTGAGGGTTTCCAAGATTAGAGGAGGTGTGGACAGGAAAAGAACCAATACTCACGCTGGAGGACTTTTGGTTTGACAGTGCTTATGTCATGTTGATCAGAAAGAGAGACAAGTTTGATGCCAAGGATTGTGAAGTGTTACTTCATAGGGCTATGATTCTGATTTATTTGGTAACAGGTTTTGGGATTGAAAGAACCAACCTTCTCCGAGACATTGTGACGTGACATTTGATGGGGTCTGCTTGTCCAAGGACAGTGAGCAGAAGGTTTAGAGATTACAAAGCAAGTGGGAGTTGAGGGTTTGAGTTGGAGAAGAGTAACCCAAGATTGTAGAACAGATCCTCAACCAACTCTACTAGAATATGACAGTGGACAAGTTACACCTGAGCAGGTGTTCAGGAGATCATCCAGAAACTATCCAGGGACCACGATAGGTTATTCCACTTCATACACTATCTATTCTGATGTTGAGGGGGAAAGGGAACCAGAGTCTTTTGATAAGGCCTACCAGGTGGAGGAGTCGATCAAGTGAAAGCAAGCCATGGATGATGAGATGAGGTATTGAGAAGAACGATACATGGGTGTTGAATGAGTTAACCTGCAGGAGAGAGCTTTGCTGAACAAGTGGGGGTTCAGAATCAAGAATGAACAGATGGCAAAAGAAGGTTCAAGGCTCGTTTCGTGAGTTAAAGGAGTTCAACAAAGAAAAGCTATGATTATGCTGAAAATGTTATCCTGTTGTGAAATAAACCTCTATTCGAAATTTCTTGAGTATGGTTGATGGAGAATTTGCATCTAGAGCAAGAGCAAATGGATTTGTCAAAAACAACCGTTTTACATGGGATATCGGATAAAGAGATCATAGACAACAACAAAAGGATTTGTGGTTCCAGATAAGAAACCACATGGTGTGCAGTCACCAGGAGCTTGATGGACTAAGAAAAGCACCAGGCAGTGGTGAAAGAAGTTTGCTCCTTTATGAACAAGAGTGGATTTAGCCGCAAAGTGGAAAGGATCTGTGTTGTTATTCAAAGAAATACACTGATTTCATATGTCTTTCTACTTTGTATGTGGATGATATGTGGATTGCAGGATCTAGTATGAGGGGAGATTAATACTATGAACACAAGGGTGGTCTGCAACATGAGATGAAAGATCTTGGTCCGCGAAGAAAAGTTGTGGATGAGGATTTCTCGGATAGATTGGTTGGCACTTTAAATCTATTCAGGAGTTGTACATTGAGAAGGTGTGAGCAAATTCAGCGGTTAGTGATTGCTAACCAGGACTACTCCCATTGGAAAATCACTTAAAATTCGTCAAAGGAACAGTCACCCAAAGACAGCGAGGAGCGTGAGCATATGACCACGTGTTCCATATGCTTCAGCAGTTGGGACTTGATGTATGCTATGGTCTGCACTAGACTTGATTGAACATGCAGTGGAGTTGTTAGTCGGTACATGGCGAACCGGAGAAAGAGCATTGGGGAAGCGTTTTTAATGGCTTTTGAGATATATGAGAGGTATATTCCAGTACTTCAACTTTGTTTTGGCAAAGGCAAGGTGACTCTACAGGCGTTTTGGGGATGCTGATGTTGGTGGGGATGATGACCGAGCAAAGAGTACATCCGGGGTAACATTTACTATAGGTGGAAAATAGTGAGTGGATCGTGTCCCGGCGGCCAGAAGTGTGGTTTCTTTTGCATCTAACTGAAGCTTGTAAGAGATGATATGGTGGCAAGATTATCTGGAGGGAATGGGGGCAAGAAAAGCAGAGTGAGAGATATTTACTAGATCAGATAGCAGTGTGTCATACAGTTGGTGAACAAATTCAGTTCTATCATTGAAGACAAAGCCACATCAAGGCAGTACCATTTTCATCGCAAGGTGCAAGTGGAGGGATGCGAAGTGGCTGGAGAAGTAGAGGATGCAAGAACACGGCCAGGCATGTTGAAGAAATGTGTTGGTTGGAAAACGGGTATGCAAAACCTCGATTGGTCTTCGTAGTTGTATCGCTACTTTATGTTGCGATGTGTAAAGATGTTGATGATGAAGAGATATTTTAAGTTGTGGAGCTTTATGAATATTTAATGTACTGTCATATATTTATTCTCCATTTATTCTCTGTAATAAAAAATACTATGATTTATTAATATATATACCCCACCGCCGTGGAATTTTACTCACGGGGTGTTACCACGAAATATTGATTTCTCTCTTTCTCTCTCTAGATCTCTCATCTCTTTCTCTCAAAAGTTCTTGTGTTCTTTATTCATCAAGTGTGTGTGTATGGATTCGATCCTAACATTTTCTATCCCTTTTCGGCCTACGTGACACTAGCTTGAAAAAAAATTCAATCAATGTTGGGCCCACAAGATAGTATCACATAGGCCAAAAAGGGGGAGAAAAACGTGGCCAGGGGTTCCTTTAGTTGTGGCGGACTCCTTTTACCGTTAAAGCATTTCTATCTTCGTGTTTCCATCCCATGGTAAAATAGGGGTAATAGAAACTTAGTTATAGTATAAGGGGTCTCTGAGATTTCGGGGCATTAGGTGAGGGAGGTACTTGGCATTATCCCAGTTTTTACCAACAAAAATAGTTGGTCAATTTATGAACATATTGAAACTCACGATATTACTTTTGGTGTAATAATAAAGCATTTATGGGCACTTTCACATATAGCAAACAAAAAAATTCCAATTTGTATGATATAGCAAAGTTTGGCATAATTGCGTCCATAGCCCCAACATATAACTGTATAATTCGCTGTAACATATAAACTGTATAATTCGTGGCCTAAATTGTATAAATTCGAGGGCCTCGCTATTATAATATCCAATTGATGATTTGTGGCCAAATTGTTATAATTCGCTGGCATATTGTCATGCCAATTGTATAATTTACTTGCCTATTTCCACTGCACTTGTATCATTCACTGGCCTATTTCGCTGCAATATGTGTAGAAAATTTGCTTTGCCCCAAATGGAAAATTAAGTTAAAATGTTTGTCTATGTATAATATAAGTGTATAGAAAGAAGCCTAATGTTTGTTCTTTCGCTTTATACAAAATTAGAAACACTTCTACCACTTATGTTGTATTAAAGCGAGAGAAACTTGTATTTCACTGCATTGTATAAATTCGCTGGCCTTTTCGTGCAATATTTTATATAAATTTGATTTATTTACAATTGAATCGAAGTTAAAAGTAAAATATTTGTAAATTGATAATTAAGTGTATAACACGAAGATATATATTTTTGCATGTGTATATATAAATTTTTCCTCGCTTTATACAAAATAGGAACACAATTTATACACTTCTGTTGTATAAAACGAGAGAAGCGAGCAAAGAGAAGTGGTGAGCGAGAATAGGAGAGTGGCGAACGAGAGTTTGGGAGAGAGGTGACTGGCAAACATTGGCAAAAGTTTGCTATGGGCACAATTAAATCAAACAGTAGTTATTCCATTTATTTTAAGTTATTAGTTTGCTATTATATACAATTATCCCTTTATTTTTTTGGTAAAACTTACTCATATCGGGTGTTCACACCAAGCCAATACATGCATGTCATGTGGTGAAACTTATTGTTCATTTTACTTCATTAAATCACATGATAATGAAAATTGCATTGACTTGAGATAAATACTCGATACGGATACGTTTTTTCCTTATTTTTTTTTCTAAGCAGAGGAATAAGTCGTAAGAGGAAACAAAGGAGAGATATTACAACTAAGCTGGGAAGGACTTTTTGTTAAAAAAAAGATTTAGTGAAACATTTTTATTTGTTTTATTTTGTCTTATTTTAAAAATAAAATTTATTATTATTTGTTATTTTAAAATGTCAAAAAAATATTATATTCTGCCTTTAGCATTGATTATTTATTCTCAAATTAGTTTTAAAAATCTTAATCTAACCATCTATTAAATATCAAATAGGATGCGATTATGTAAAATCTTCATATAAAGTATTGTTCTTTAAGGACCATGTGAAAAATGGAAATGTAAAGACCGGATTGCGTGTATTGAAAAGTTAGTGAAGAAGAATTGAGGCAAAAACTTTTCATAGTAGAACTTGGAATTATCCAAACATAGTTCAGATTTAAAAGAATTGGATCAAGGTAGTCATAAGGTGTAGGGAAAAATATCAGTGTGAATAGGAGATAAATTGGAATTTATTACATTGAGTGGTTAGAGAAAGACTGATAAGGAACTTGTAGCACTTTCATTATCGAATTTGGAGAGTAGAATTTTAGAAATTGATCTTTCGGGAATTGAGTACATTCTGTTCATGCTGAGGGCCGTTAGTTGTGTTTGTAGCAGGACGTAGGCCGCTAGTGTGCGCGTTGCAGCGGGATGGGCCTGCGGGGAGGCGACAGATAACATTTTTAAAGTTGCTATAAACCCTAAGAACGACCCTATTGGTATATTTTTTGACTAAGGACTAAACAGGCGATCCCAGACAAGTTCTTAACAGGTTTTTCATTATTTTTGAGGCTAAAAGTAAGATTTTGACTCCCCGAAAATCCATTTTTCGATCCGTAAAACTTATTTTCTTTGGTTATTATCGATGGAGAAGGGTTTTGATCTAAGAATATTAGAAAAAGCCCTAATTGGGTTGCTATGATCTTGGGGTGGTCTAGGGTTATTGGTTGTTATAATCCGAATAATTATACTTTGATTGTTTATCCTGTGTATATAATTTTTAAAGAACATAGAACAAGCGGAAATAATTCGGAAGAAAGGGAAGACTAGGTACCTTAGGGGATTTCAATCTTGAATTCGAGAGTAGTATGGTATAGGTTATGATGTAATTTCGTTGTTGGTGTGTGAAGTGTTTGGTATGTTGAATTATAATGCATGTAGTATGATAAGTTGATTATTGATCTACACTATTTAAAGTGTATGAACGAAGAATTGTAAGCCATCAACACCTTTCTTGTTGTATGTCTTGATGATGTCGATTGGGTATGTAATTGGTGACGTGTGATTGGATCGGATGCGTTTACATTCGTTTTGGATTCTTTTATTTTTTTTATGGCCATTACTACGTGTGAGCGGTTTCCAACGTATTCAGAACATAAACTTGGATTGAATTGCCACGTTCGGACATGCTAATTGAGATAAATTGCCACGTTCCGGCATAAAAATTGAATCGAATTATCGCGTTTCGCCATGCTAACAGTTTGACTTTGTGTTCCGTGAGATAAACAACTACTTGTGATAATTGTACTCATTGTGTACGGACTATATCTTATGGCTTCTTAAAGACTTTTACTTACTGTGAATGATGCAATGGGATGCCATTCATGCATTGCAAAAGTAGACTTTAATAGTGATTGTAGTTTGGTTCTCTTATGCTTTGAAGATTGTGTAAGTCAATGTTGTTGATACCCGGTATGTTACGTGGTTATATTGCTGTAATTACTTATATATGTTTCACTTACTGGGATAGCCGTGTGATCCTACCAGTACACGGTGATTGTGATAATTTTTGCATTGCTCTATTTTTTGTTTGAGTATAGAGTATCTTTCAAGCAGTATATGACAAAAACCTCGCTAAAAGGTCGGTTGATGTTTCGAATTCCAAGATGAGCTAGTTCTTTCGGGCTGTCTAGGTCTCCTCGTTTTAAGTTCCTCTTCTCCGGGGATCAAAATAGTATTTAAGGTGGTGTTAGCTTTGGGGTTGTTACCCTTGTTCATAGACTTGTTGTCGTTAGAGTTTGGTTTAAATTGACTTCAGGTTCTAGGCCTTATTTGACGCATTGTTTTAGTTTATTTAACTTGCTTTCGTAAACTTTAAATACCTTAGTTTTAGATTATTTACTTAATTGGATGGTCATAGTGATTCTTCCACCGGAGGGTTAAGATGGATGTCAATCATAACGAGTTGAATTGTGAAATGAAAGTAACTAGTTTATTTTTGCAATTGACTAGTAAAAACTAAATGACTTTTTAAAATTAAAGTGATATCCATAAAACTAACACTAATTGTTTCTCTGAGGAAACATTTTAATTTAAATACACAAATAAACCTGCTTTTATGAAATAACTCATAAAAACACGATCTTTTATATCTAAATTATAGTAATATTGTGTCCTCTTCTTCTTTTATACAATTGTTTTTTTGTAATCTTAGCCTTTTATAAATTTGGGTAGGTTGTAGGTAGCATTTATAACAACTTTTTCTTTTTTATTTTTCACCCTAATAATTAGCTTTAGGGAAAAAACAAAATCTACTTAAGTCAATTTATTTTTACTAATTTTAATGTTAAATTTGCAGGCATTAAATAATAATTTTATGATAATATTCTATTGCAATATTAAAGATTAGCTTTTTAAAAAAGTAATAATGGAATAAGGAATTTGTAATCAAGGATAAAATAAATATGAAAAATAATTTATGCTTTTTGATACTGTCTTGAGTAAAAAAAATACATTACGAAATATAAAAAATGTTATTTTTTGAAAATAATAAACATATAATCCAGGAATGGAAAAAAACAACTTTAAAAGAGTGTTGTAATGCGGCACCGAACTCCCTTCTCGGACTTAGTTTTCCGTCTTTTTTTAAAGTAAGGAGGTTTTATCTGAAATCTTCTTTGAAAAAAATCTATAATTATATATATTATAATTAAAATAAATTTTAAAAATTATGTATTTGTGTAAACATATGTTAACCCTGTTTTAACCTATTTGGATTAGTGATTTTATATTCTCAAACTCGCTTTACGAAAAATCTTAATTCTCCACTAAGAGCACAAATTTTTATCCTAAAGCGTGAAATCCTTCCTTATTCTTAATTAGTAAATTCTGAATTATACATAATCCAACGCATATATAAATATTGAACCAAAAACTAAATAAAAGAAAAGAAATGATGTTGAAAGTCTGTATAATTTAACTAAGCCTTAAATTACAAGTCGTAATTCAACTAGGCCTAAATTATATAACTTGCCAGAAGACATAATTGAACACTATTTTAGGGCCAGGAGTGAATTGAAGTCAAAAATATATAATTTATATTCCTTTCGATTTATATGATATTTTAGGGATGTACATTCGGTTTTTCGATTTGAATTTTTTGTTTTTGATTTTGAAGAAGTGTAATTCAATTCGAACCAAAATAAATTTGGTTTGATAAGGTTTTTCTCTTTTTGGTTTGAGTTTTTTGATTTAGTTAATCGGTTATGTCAATAAATACAAACAAAACAACGTTATATTGACAATTTTTAAAATTTATATATTATATCAACAAGAGTAAAACATTAAACACATCCAACACCCATTAAGAATCCAAAATCAATTCAAATTAGAATTTGATTTGATTTAATCCAAATATTGCACATCCCTAATAATGTTTATAGCGTAAGCATAAATTAAGACAACTATCCAGCCTTTGCGAAAATAAAAACAGCTCCAGCTAAATTGTATCAATTAAATATAATTTCTTACGTATGTAAATTTCCTTACTTTAATAAGAATAAAATTGTAAATATTTTTTTTGTCAAACAAACTATTTATTTTGGAGAAATGTTAAAAGCTAAAAAACATATAACATGGGAATAGGAGGAAGTAGAATAGGAATGGGTATTCTAAAAACGTTGAAAACAAATAATCCCATTGGATTATCACCTCGTTATTAGCTCATTTCAGTAATTTTGAAAGGATCAATAACTCGTCGTATATATTATTTAGTCCATTTGACGTGTTTAAATTCAATTTCACTCATTCATTTGATTAGTTGCGATCCATCTTTATTAACCTTTGTCAAAAAATTACATTGTCATACATATTAAATTTTGATTTAATATATGCAAAGCATTAACACCTTTTGACATAAGTTAAATATGTGGTTTGATGGTTAAAGTGTTGTGAAAATCCCTTAAAGTTATGGGTTCTAGTCATATTATCTTTATAGCGGCGTAGCCAGAAATTTTAGATGAGGTCCAAAAAAATTTAATAGATAATAAAAATTTAATTGAAATGAAAAGGTGCACTTAAATTTTGTAAATCAATTAGTAGCATTAATTTGATTATTATTTAATTAAAAGATATATTAAAATAATTAAAATTAAACTACATAATATTTAGATTTAATGTTCATGTTTATTTGTGACCAAAAAAAAAGAGAAAGAGAAAATTCAGTTTAGAATAACATCACTTTTATGCTTCAAAATTTCACGAACTTCTGATGACTAACAATCAGAAATGAAAAATAAAGAGTAAAATCAAGCAAGTTATATTAAAAGAAATTATATATGGAGCCTTTTCACTTTTACTAGCTTTATGGAATAAATAAATAGAATTTTCTTATTAACTTTAAATTAAATAATTACTTTTAAATTTTATTTAACTTTTTATTGAAAAGAAAAAATAAATAAAAAGTCAAATAACATATTTAAGGAATTTGAACCTGCTCACATCAGATTGCAAAGGACTTAGCTTAAGCTAAACAACTAAATTCACAGAGTTAAAGAAACTTTATTTTTTTTTAAGAATGTCTAAAATGTGTTATTTAATAATTTAAAATGTCATTTTATTATAAATATAGTATATTTACCAAAATCGGACACCCTTGACAAAAGATAGCTATGCCCCTATATCCTCAAAATTATATTTTTTACTACAATTATTGACACCCCTTAATAACGATCCTGGATCCGGTACTGCATTTGACAATTTTCCTTGAGTAAAGTTATTTTTACAGCTAGATATGTAGTATGTACTTCCATGGTAGTTTGCATCAATCTCACAGAAATACTAGCTATCAATGAACTAATTAACACTTTAGGTGTTTGGTGACCTACATCTCTTCATTAGGGTTTTCTTCCTAATTGGCGGAATTCAAGTTTGTAAGGATTGAGTTTCTCTTTCTAAACCCAAAAGCAGAAACTTGTAATAGTCCTTCACTAATGTTTTTGCATTGGATAAAGATGGCAAATAAGACCACACTTATAAACCATAAAAAAAAATATTTTTTACAAAATTTATAAAAAGAAAAGTCTTCACATTTATGTTGCTTTCCCATTTATTTCGCCATAGGATCAATATTTGTAAACAGGCAAATCCCGGGA
Organism: Solanum habrochaites; assembly: GCA_027704765.1. Taxonomy (NCBI): domain Eukaryota; kingdom Viridiplantae; phylum Streptophyta; class Magnoliopsida; order Solanales; family Solanaceae; genus Solanum; species Solanum habrochaites. The sequence continues at coordinate 5,467,400 of JAKWJA010002497.1, read as the reverse complement.
GGCTCAGATTGTTTATTTATCCTGAATATTTTGATACCTCTTAAATTTAGTGATCTATAAATTTATTTAAATATTTAAATAAGATATTAAATCGAGACTAAAAACAGTGTGATAAAGTGGTGATTTTTAGTGTAATAGGTTCATCTTATATTTTTTATTAAAGTTCATTATGTGCTAAATTACTCCTATAAAATATGTTTCTTTCGATCATTTAATGTATACATCAACATCATTGAAAATATGCTTGGGTTTAACCGCTTATTGAAGTTAAGCATTAATAATTAAAAAAAAAAGTAAACAAATTTTAAGTGGGAAACAACTCTATATAATAGGATGCTTGAAAAAAGGTGAAAAAAAAAAGATTAATTCAAAATCTTGGACTTTTAGAAGTGTTTAGTACAGATATGGCCTTAGTCGAAACCCAGATTGTAGTTCACGATTGTCTAAATAAAATTTTGTTAATAAATTTAACGAGTTATCGATTGTATTTAGTAACCTCTTTTTTGTATTATGAAAATGTTTTTAAGGAATCTAACTTTTTAGATTTGGTGCACAATAATTTAATCAACAACTTGCCAAACGAAATTCTCTTATTAAATTCTCAAGTTGACTATTTCTCTCACCGCAATAGTTGTTTATTAGTTGAGAGTTTATATCAAAAGAAAAAAATCTTTTGTATGTCACATCTAACTATATTAGCTAATATTATTTGTTCTTTATTAGTCTTATTTTTTATTTTTTTTCAAATTTTCTATATTTTTTTTTCCTTTCGTATATGCAATGAAGTCATAGTGCTAAAACAATGCAACATTTTTGGCTGAAAAGGAAGTTCGTTGTAAAGTTCAACTATTACAAGTAATTGGTACACCTAAGTTAGTTGCTTGGGAGGAGAATATAATAGGATGCTTTTTTCATTTATGAAGCAGAAATTAGAACGTTAAATATTCTTTAATTAAATATAATATTATGTGGGAGTGTTTTTAAAGAGGGCGGAGCGGACTAGAACTGAGTTTAGTTATTTGGGCTCTAAAATTGATTAAAAGTGAATCACATTCAATTGGCTAGATTTTGCTATGTTTTAAGCACTTCGTAGAGTTATAAGTATTTCTTTACAAAATTATATAACATATTAAATTTTTTAAAAAAAAAAATGGACGTTTTGATAAGTTTCTATAGATAGACTCAATTTCAGATTTACAGAACGAAAATAGTTTATCCAAACTTGAACGAATTAAATAAGTCATGTTTTCACAATGTTTTTAATTGGTCAACCCCCCCCCACCCTTTCCAAATGGTACGTGTATACATAATAATTCAAAATTACTGATGGGGCTTATGAAATTATTGAAGGATATATTAAGTAAGGAAAGTGCTTCTTTAAGGGAGAGAAAAATGCTAATGGAACGGCAAGAACGGCGTCTAAGAACTAAAAGTAGGCTAAGTTGAATGTTAACATAGAATTGTTCTGGGCTTTCCATTACTTGGACTTGGCCCCCATGTTCTACAACTTCAAAGCTATTAAAATGTGAATCCGGAGCCTAAAACGGTTTACAAAATATTAATAAATAATTTGTTTATAAACGGTATATTAAAATTTTAGATTAACCAAAAAGGTAAAATCGCTGCACCAACAGCGACTTCCCCAACGGAAAAAGCAAAAATTCGCTGCAGAAGGGGGGGGGGCAGCGATTTTGCAAAATAATTTTTTCTAGCGGATTTGCTTTTTACAAGGGTGGGGTAGCGTTTGTTGGCTGCAGCGATTTACCCTTTTGGTTAATATAAAATTTTATATACCGTTTAGAATTTTTGTTATATTTTGTACCACTTTAGGCTACGGACTCTATTATAAGGGCTCCCCCCCCCCCCTTCACCCCCCACCCCACCCCACCCCAGAAAAAAACAAAAAAAATTTTTTGTTTAATTCTCGATTTCAGTAATAAAGAGTTTAATTCTCTACACAAATGACACTAGAAGTCTTATATTTGTCGTAAAAACTTTAATAACTTTTCGAACTATATTTGTTGTAATAATAAGATAATGAATTTAAATTTAGTACTTGCTAAAGTTTTAGTTTTAATGCATTTTCACATATAATTAATGCTCGGAGTAAAATAATATAAATTTTGTTATCAGAGATATTGCATTCGTCCTTATGCATAGTTTTGTTTTATAATATCAAGTTGAGTTTGATCTATAATTGGTATTTTTCTTTGTCTCAGTTTATTATGTGAAGGGGGCGACTAGGGGTACGTCGTTTAGCAAGAAAAAAAAATTTTTTGAATTTGCCAGCTAAAATAAGTCGCACTTATTTGTGTGATTATAAATCATTCCGAATAAAAAAAAAAAGTTCAAAAGTTAAAGTAATTTTTATATCGAAATGTGTTCTTCCTTTTGCAACAACCTTAAAACCGAAAAGCCAAAAAAGGGGCGGAGAGGAAAGTGAGACAAAAAGGGAACACGGAACGGGAGCGCGCGCAAAACAAGGCGGAGCGGACGGGGAAACGGGCCAAAAGGCGGACACGAGGCAACGGAGAGAGAGACACGCATCAACGCAAGAAAACCCGGAAAGAAGAACGAAACACTTATTTCAAACCACAATGACATATTCATGGTTAGACTTAAACAACAAAATTGTAACATGACCATCTTTTTTCATGTCTTTTTAAACCCCTCTCTTCTCTTAACTTCTCACACATATCTCATACAACAAACACACAATCTCTAGCTCATTCAATTCCTCCCCCCACCCAACAAACCAACAAACAATCATACAATTCTCTCTAATGGGTGCTCATCCCCATATTGAACCAATCTCAAAATATAACAAAGAAATTAATAGATCAAACCAAACAATTGCATCTGATTTAGATGGAACACTCTTAATATCAACCAAGTTCATTTCCATATTTCTTGTTTTCTTGCCTTAGAAGGTGGTAGTTCTATAAGAGCATTATATATATTATTTGTTCCAAGTATCTACTTCAGTTACAGTAATTTCATCTCAGATCTTGCAATTGAAACCCTTCTAATCTTCATATCTTTTGCTGGATTACCGATTAAAAGACATCGAAATCGTATCTAGGGCTGTTTTCCTAATGTTTTATTCGAGATGTACATACCAACATATGAAAGTGTTCAATTCTTGGGTAAGGAGATATATGTACCGCGAATCCAACAATTATGTTGTGAACATTTGGCAAGAATTTCTTAGGTGTTGATAAAGTTCTTGGAATGAATTACTGTACAAAATCTGGACGTGCAACTGGATTTGTAACAAAACCCTAGGTGTTCTTGTTGGACAATATAAAAGGGATGCTTTTTAAAGAATTTTGGAACAAAGTACTCATGGTAGGTTTCGGAGATTAGAGAGACTGATCACGATTTCCTCCATATGCAAGGTAAAATTTTTCATATTTAACTTTATAATATACTGACGTCACTGTCGATTTATTTGTCATAACAAGAATTCAATCAAAAGGCTTATCATTAAAAATTATGTCATCTTTTTCTTTCGTAGTTTTAATGACGTTATTAATTATTCTTTACATTTTGAATAGGGTAAGATTATCTACTTTGTTAATTTTACTAGATTTTCAAGTCTTTTTCACTGAAAGTTGTCTAAATAATATAGGTAGTACAATATCTATAGTAGTTATTGATGGGGTTGGTAAGAAGTTATAACAATGTTTCTGATTTTAGTTCACGTGGTTGCTTTAATTTTGTGTTTTCGTTAAATTATTTTCCTATCTTTATTAGCATTAAGTATAACCACACATGTGCATTAACACACGAAGAAGCGGAAGAAAGTACGAAAAATTATCTACTATATCTACATTAAAGAAAATAACCTCCTAGACTCTTTCTGGCTCCGCCTCTACATATTGATATCATAAGTAGACTAACTATAGACTAAATAATTGTTGCTAAAATTCTTTTATTTTGTATCTATATTTATTGGATTAATGATCCCAATTTAGTCGTATCACTAAAGTGTTTGTAATAATAATTAAAAAAAGCACCAAATTTGTATTACAAAAACCAGAAGAAGAGGTTGATCTTTTGACTTAATTCTATACCTACCTAAGTTATTTGTTTGGTTGTAGTTGTTCCTTTAAAGAACATATAAAAAAAAAGAATTGTTTCTCACTTTATTAGTTCATTGGGTCATATTTTTCAAATTTTAAAAGTTAATTGAATGTATATTTTATTGAATATTTTTATTTGTCTTTAAAATATTTTAAATTATTTATTATTATAATTTATACTAGTATATTTTACGTAATTTCTACACTTACTTTTATCGGTCAGAATTCACGAGTTAAAATTAGAAGCTTTACTCTTCATATGTTACCTAAAAGAACAGGCGTAAAGAATTAAAATTAGATCACTAATGTTAAAAATAAAAAAAGATATGGATAGTCATCATACATCTTTTACGTTCCAACTCATTTTTCATTTAAGATATACCTCTAAAAGGATTATAATTACACACCAAACCCATGAGTACTCTTTATCCCAACATCTTACCATGGGATGGGACCCCCCCAAATAATTTAACTACCTATGTCTATATTATTAATAATAGTGTAAAATAATTTTCACATGATTGATTAGATCATGCTATAATTAATGCTATAATAAAACACAACTACTCATATATATTTAGTGTAAAGAAAATCATTTTTACATGATTAAATTAGTTATATTGTAATAACATCCTTAAGATTATCGGAGTCTTAAAAATCTATTTTTTTTACTTAAATTTTATTTTGAGTCAAATTATGTCACATAAATTGAACCAGAATAAGTGCGTAGTTATTTTGGTACGTTATATTATTATTTAATTAACTCAAATATTATTATTGCAGGAGGGTTACATGGTTCCAAGATCAAAAATAGAACCTTTACCAAGAAATAAACTTCTAAGTCCAGTAATTTTTCATGAAGGTCGTTTTGTACAAAGACCTACACCAATTATGGCACTTTTAACATTTTTATGGATGCCAATAGGAATAATTCTATCAATTCTTAGAGTATATCTTAATATTCCTTTACCAGAAAAAATTGTTAGATATAATTATATTATCCTTGGTATTAAACTTATTGTAAAAGGTACACCCCCACCACCCCCAAAAAATGGCCAACGTGGTGTACTTTTTGTGTGCAACCATAGAACTATACTAGACCCCGTTGTTACTGCTGTTGCACTAGGTAGAAAAATAAGTTGTGTTACATATAGTATTAGTAAATTTTCTGAGATGATATCGCCGATTAAAGCGGTTGCGTTATCGAGAGAGAGGGAGAAAGATGCAGCACATATTAAACAATTACTTGAAGAAGGTGATTTGGTTATATGTCCTGAAGGTACAACATGTAGGGAACCATTTTTATTGAGATTTAGCGCACTTTTTGCTGAATTGACTGATAGGATTGTACCTGTGGCAATTAACACTAAGCAAAGTGTGTTTAATGGGACAACTGTTAGAGGGTACAAATTATTGGATCCTTATTTTGTTTTCATGAATCCAAGACCGACATATGAGATTACGTTCCTGAATCAACTCCCTCCTGAACTTAATTGTACTAACGGAGGGAAATCCGCGATTGAAGTTGCTAATTATATTCAAAAGGTACTTGGTGGTACATTGGGATTCGAGTGTACTAATTTGACAAGAAGAGATAAGTACGCAATACTTGCTGGAACTGACGGTCGCGTTGCAATGAAGGAGAAGGAGAAGGAGAAGGAGAAGAAATAAATATTGATTAGACTATGTAATGGATTGTTATTTCTCAATGTGTAATGTTTAATTATTAATCTTCATCAAGAGAATTGAAAAGGAAAACATAGAAAAAGTAACAAGGGAATTGCTTATATTGTATAATTATTCATATGATGATGATGATGATTTTTTATCAATAATATGGTTAATATATGTATATTATTTTGATTGGGATTTATACATGTACAAGTATTCTTAAATGCATTTTTATTGATGGTGTGAATTAATTAACTTATATAACAAGTAACATGTTATAAAGAAAGCTCATAATATTATAGAAGAGAAGAAGACAGAAGTAATAAGATAGAGGAGAGTAGTTTTTTTATTCAAGTCCTATGTAATTCATGATTGTATATATACAATAAGTGATGACAACCCTATTTCTAGATGAGAAATCACTCCAAAGTCACCATATAAGTATCATAATAAATAGATACATTTTTCCAAAAGGTTCATGAAACCTAGTGAAATATGAATGGTTGTTTCCATGTCCTAACTTTATGGACTATCCACGTAATTAATGATTTATAACACTCGCCCCTTTGGGATGTCCATAGATATTGTGCCTCGTTAAATCTTACTAGAAAAAACCCTGTGGGGAAAAAGTTCTAGTGAAGGAAAATAAGTACACATATCTTTTGATACGTATTATTTGCTGCCTAATTAAAACCTTCTAGAAAAACCCGGTGGGGGACAAAAATCTAGACTAAGAAAAAAAGAGTACAGTGCGTATTTATTTCCCCTGATAAAAATCACGATTCAGATGGAGTTAATTTTTCGCATTACATTTTGTGAACATCTTCTCACGAGTTGAGGCCGGTAAAGATTTGTAAATAAATCTGTTGATATCACTTGAAACGAATTTGGCCGCACATCCTATCATCATTCTTCTGGAGATCATTGGAGAATAATTTTTGGTGAAATGTGTTTCTTTCTATCTTCTTTTATAAAAGTCTCTTTTCAATTGAGCTATGCATGCAACATTGTCTTCAAGAGTTTGTGGTATCTTGACATCACACTTCAAACCACATCGTTCTTTGATAAAATATATTACGATATTAACATACCATTCTCTACTTGCTTCATGCAGACTATTATCTCACATTATTTGAAGAAGTAGCGACAATAGTCTGCTTCGTAGAGTAGCCTGTTTGGTGCTCGAGCTTTAATGTGGGTCCGAAAATAACTTGCCATCTACATGACCAACAGATCTGCACTATCTTTGTTCGTATCAACCATATCCATATCACTAGTTTCCCCTTAAGATATCACAATTTATTTTAATCTCCATTCCAATGTCTCCGTGTAGGGGAAAGAACTATATCTTGCTAACAATTAACAGAAAATGCTATGTCAGGTCCTCGTACATTTCAAGAATACATAAGTGCCCTAAATTTCACTAGATAGGTACTTCTGTACAAGGGTTTCTCATTCTCTTCTTGAGGTCAAATGGATCCTACTCACGTTCAAGTGATCGGACAACCATTGAGAATACTTATGGTGTGCTTTGTCCATGTAAATCGTTTCAAGATTTTCCTCAGTTTATAGGCAGATTGATGGATGAAGACCCCGTCTACTAAATATTCTATTTGTATGGTCCAAGATAAATTTTTGTCTTGCCAGGGGCTGGCAGCGCAAATTCCTTTCCTTTAAGAGTCAATTGCCTTTGAACCGCGTCTGGAGCTCTAATGAGATGAAGGTCATCAACATAAACAGCAGAATAACAAACCCCAATGTTGCTTTTCTGAATAAGTATACAAGGACAATGACATCGTTTATATAACCCTTGTTTTTTCAAGTACTCATTGAGGCGATTAATCACATGCGCCTGATTGTTTTTAAAGCCATATATGCCTTTGTAATTTGATTGAATTACATTTTCCTGAGATTTTGAAACTACATGCTTCCAGGCATTTTAAGGCGGACGGGTGAGAAGGAAATTTCCTTCCGGAATTTTCCATATAAATAATTGATCAGTGAACTTAAAGGTAAGCTGTAACCCTCATCCATTAGATGAATTTCAAGATGCATGTAGCTAAACCGATGAATATCGAAAAGTTATTGCATCCATGAACAGGTGAATATGTTTCTTCATATTCCACAACCGGTTCGGTGAGAGAATCCTTGTGCAACAAGGCGTGCTTTGTATCTTACAATCTCATTTCTCCTCTTTCTTTTTTGTACAAAGACCCATTAATATACCATTGATTTAACATCATTAGGCGTTGTGGACTACGGGTCCAAAAACATCAAGCTTAGCGCAAGTGAATTGAATTCTGATTGAATTGCTTCTTGCCATTTTGGTCAATCACATCTTTTGCGACATTCTCGACATATAGAAGTTCAAGATCTCCTTTCCTTGCTAATGTTAAGTGTCAACATCATAAGGCCAAAAATATATCCACTATGATTTTTGATCGATCTAACTTATCCCATCACCTTAGAATTTATTGAGAGTTCTTCATTTACTTGAGTCTCGGGTTTCCTGATCTCTCAGGAGTATTTGTGATTCAGTGCTATGACACTTGTAGATGGTCCTTTTTGGGATGTTGACTTTCGGATTAGGCACATTTACTGCAAGGGAATATGTGATTTTGTTATCCTTTTTGAATCATTGTAAATGCGTCTGGCATTTGATTTGCTAGTTTGCAATGGATGATTTCTGGACCTCTTGTTCACACACAGGAAGCGTGCATCAAATGAGATAAATATGAAAGCAATTCCACTCTTAAGTTTCCTTTTTTCTCTCCCCCTAATTGCAGAAAATTTATTTCATCAATCGCCATCTGCAAATCTTGCAGTGAATAAATCTCCCGTCAATTGCTCACAAGGTAGCTATTATGGAGGGTGAATCAAACCCAACGTATATGTCCTAAACCTTCTTTGAGGACCATATTGGTGCGCATATACACCATATTCCCACAATTAAAGATGAGCAATATTTGGTTCATGGAACAAAATAACCCCTTGTGATGGGGAGTACTTTATTTATAATGAGCGGAGCTGAGACAACAAGTGATGTTGTCTATATAAGTACAGCATGACTTAACAGTAGTAGGGCAATTCACTTTTCATAAGTAAGAGTTCTTTGCTATCAATTGTTAAGCTCTTCATAAATTACTCAAAGCAAGGCATTTTGAGTTGACTGAGCTACAGGATGGTTCAATCTTTATCATCCTACTGATACCATAGCATCAAAAGATTGTGAATGTGAATTCGCCCAGCATTATCAGGCGAATTGTCTTAATTGGAATAATCTGGAAATTGCGCTCTTATCGTATCATTTGTTGCATAATTTTGCAAACGCCAGTTGCGATATGATAAGAGGACACAACATGAGAGCTCATCTTGAAGATGTGTCTTATTAGTACCATAAAATATCTAAACGACCCACTAGATGGTGAATAGGGTCCCACAAATATTCCCATGTATTCGTTCAAATTTGAGGGATCAATGTTAACCTCATGTCCTAGTAATCAATTGCCTTTGCAACAAGCACACACGAAATTCATTATTTGTAATAATTTTCAGCTTCTTTAATGGATTTCCTTTTGAGTTTTCAATGATGCGCTCATCATTATTGATCCAGATGACCTATTCGGTCAGCCAAGTCACAAAAGTCTTTAAGTCTGTAAACTTCTGGTTACGATAGATTGTGCTTCAATCGTGACTTATTTTTTGGCATAATATAAGCCAAAAAGAATATAAACTTGATATTTTTCTCCAACACATAGTTCTGGTCCGAGACAATCTTGGTAATACCAGGTATTCAACATTCATTTCATTTATTGTCTCAACATGATATCTATTTTCGGAAAGTATGTGAAAAAACAAGAAACAAAAAAAAAAAAAAAAACAAAAAAAAAACAAGAAATACTTTAAAACGTAGAGGTTTCTTGGGATTTAGAAGAGAACCAACAAAAAAAAAAAAAAAAACACCCAAACCACATAAAAAAAACTAAAACCAAAACCGCCCGAGACAACAACCACCCCCCAAACACTACCCTAACGCATCTTCTATGTCACAATTTTTGTCCCTTATGGCATAAATATAGTAGCTCTTCCGGAGTCTTCTATTAAGTTTGAATTACCAAATTGTAGTAAACCTTTGCGTTTCTTCTAAGCAAAGTAGGAGAAGTAATTTTTCTCACTTTGAATGTGTGTGTGTTGTTTCCACTATCAATTAACAAATATCTTCATAATTGATCATTGAGTATCATATACTCTTCAAGATAAAAGATATAAAAGAATAAACAATTATAATATTATTACTAAAAAACAAAAACATTCACACACCTTTTATTATTTACAAGTCAGACACATATTCATACTAGTTCATATAAACACGAAAATGAAATATATTACATTATCAACAGACACATCACCTAATCAAGGTGATCTATCTTCCTTCGGGATTTTTCAAGAAATCAGCTACAATTAGAATGCATGGGTTCATCAGTATCTTGTCGTGATCAGTTTTTGCTTCTGGTTTTTTCACCTCCTTCGGGAAGCTTGATTATCGCTCAACCAGGTGCCCTTGGCGTACGCAGGTACGTGACCACTGTCTTTTTCCCCTCTTTTCCTCCACATCGATAAAATTGTTGTCTAAATTTTTCTTCTGCACTAACGTCAGGTTTTTTATTCTTCCTTCTTTTACAAACTGTGGTGGTTGAAAGGTTATACTTTAGTGCAAGACGGTCACCATGATTGAATTTTCTCCTCGACCACGACTGAGGCCACCGACCTTTTTCACGCCTAGATTGGTAAAATATTACGTATTTACTCAAGGAAATGGCATAGAACCAGAGTCCCACTTTACAATGATTTTCATCAGTAAGTCATTATGTTGTTCAGCCACAAGGAATGGAAAATTAATTCAGAATACTTTTTAATCTCATTTCTCGGTATTGCTGCCTGCAGAATCATACTCGGGTCAGGGAAAGTGGAAAACTTTTTTTCAGCATATGATGTCAGTGATTTTTCCTCCACATAATTTTAATTGTGATATAATTTTCAACATGGAAGAGTTATACTCATGATATATTAAAATCTTGAAGTCTCAAGTGGATCCAGTCATAACGTGCCTTTGGAAGGACTAACAATTCAGGTGGTCATATCTATCTTTTAAATTGTTTTCCAACAACACCAAGAAATCCTTAACAGTTGAGATATTCCCATTCCAAACCCCCCATCAAGGTGATGACGTAGACTTATCATCATCGCCTTAGCACAATTTTGATTGGGGGGGATTCCTTATGTTCTTGGATGGGTCTTGTAGACCCATCGCATCAAGATGAATTTCTGCTCTATTACCCATGATAGATATTTTTTCCTGATATGTCCTAGAGCAAAGAAATTCCAATTTAGAAGGATTGACATTTATTTAAGAAAAGAAAATTTATACCTCCGATGCTTTTAAATTCTTTACTTGCACTGTAGAGACTCGTGCTGTAACGTGTTATAAAGAAAGCTCAAATATTATATAAGAAGAATAAGAAAAGAAGTATAAGATAGAGGAGAGTATTTTTCCTTATTCAAGTCTAGTAAGTTTTCATATGTATACATACAATAATGAATGAACAAACCCTATTTATAAGTAGAACTCACTCAAACGTCATCATATTAATTATCATTAATAATTTATATAATTCTTATCCAATAGATTCATAAAACCTAGTGAATATGAATGATTGTTCATGTACTAACTTTATGAACTATTCACTCATTTAATGAATTTATAACAACATTTCATTATAAAATAAATATTTGTTTTGTGAAATTATAAAGAAGTCATTTTCAATGTCCCATGCAGATTAAATGTAGTCATTTTCAATGCTTTTACTAAAGGCATGGCACTGATGATGAGTACTTGTGGCAGCTGTTTAATTTCAAAACTTAAATGACATGGCACATTCAATTATTTTTAATGTAATAATTATTTCCAGTGGTACAAATTTAATGAAACTAGAAAAAAAAATTCACTATTGGCTGAAATTATATTTCTTTTAAAAGACATCACCTTAATTAAATGACAGTTGTACAAGAATCACCAATAATTTTACTATTCGAACGAATACATTCCTACTTAATTTATTACGTTTACTATATAGTTGGTACTCAAATTGTTCTTTATATGTCTTTTTCATTGTTTTTCAACTGTGTGACAGAGTGTATAAAAATTAAGGATGAATTTAGGAGTGGACGAGGATATCTGAACTATTCGTATTTTAATTTTTTGATAAAAAATTATATTATAAATAAAATATTTTCTTAATTTTTAGTGTGTGTATATATAGATTTTAAATATTCTGAATACGAGACTAGATCACAAGCACTATTTTCTATCTATAGTTTGATTTTATATATTAAGACAAATTATGTATTTACTTATGCTTATCCATGTGATAATAATAACTCATATATTATTGATTTTCAAACTTATTATTTGTCAAAAATATGCCAAGAAATTACTACTATAAGATATGATAGGTACGTAGTTTATTTTCAAAGTCACTACACTAGATCGATCGATGGACATGTAGTCATAGTAGTCGACCCAAAATGCCTCTCATCTTTACGGTCGTAAGGCATTTGCTTTCTTTATCATCATTTATGTGAACTATATACTAGTAGAAAAAGTAATGCTCAACCATATACTAGTAGAAAAAGTTTTTAACAATATTAATAAGTCACCTTATTAGCTAAGAGATGGTGATGGCCATCTTCCTAACTATATATGGTTGTAATTAATATTTTTTCTTTTTTTTTTCCTCCTACCTAGCTAATGTACGTGTTCTTTAGGTCATGTTATTGTGTTTATGAAAACTTTAAAAATATATTGATTGATTTAATTTTGTTTAGTTGCTATGGAAATTAATAATGGAGACACTAATATGAAAACTTTAATTGAAAATATATGGCTTCCTATGGAAATCACAATGTGTCACTTGTGGTTGACAATACACTTACTTATACATTATGATTACTATAGGTATATATGATAGTTGATTATAATTTTAACCTAATGGTGTAAAATATAAGAGTTGAACTTGGAACCTCATGAAAATTTTGAGTGAAGTATTGAAAACATTCATGAATTTGTTGCAAATTATTCATTTCGTCCTTAAACTATTAATAACTTTAAAAACACTCATCTATTTGATTAACTATTTGTCACATGTCATAACAAGTGGCATCAAATTCTTGTACATATAAAGACTATTAATGAAAAATAGGAAAAAGTTTTGAATACACTACTAAAGTTGGCAAGAATTTAAGAGTGTATTTCACTCATAAAGATCAAGATGTATTTAGGTTCGGTGTGTCATGTAAATGAATGTTTTTAAGGCTATCACTAATTCAAAGATGAAACTTATAAATCATACCTAGTTTAGCGGTACTTTCAACATTTCCCTCGAAAATTTTTGTAGCCTTAAATATTTAATCAATTTTTAACTTTGTGTTCGAAAAACTCAAAAGATATTTAATAAAAATTATATAATGATTGGTGGTTAGTGCGTGGGTGGGAGGTTTCAAACAAAAGCTAGTTATTATTATAGTTGATTTATTAGACCATGAATCTTTGTAAAATTGTGTATTGGAATGTTTGTGATAACATGTAATCCCAAATTTATAAAGGAATATGGATACATACGATTCATTAATTCGATGCTTTAAAATATTTCGACAACTTGTTTATGAATCAAACATTGTTCATCATTTGGTAAAATTATATAAAAGTTGAAAATATTTGATAATTTTCACAAATTACAAGATTTTCATATTTGTAAGAAAAATATAATTTTACGAATCAAAACTACATGTTTATATAAATTTTCAACATCAAATTATTGATTTCAAATTATATAATTTAAAATCATATCCAAATAGGTCCAAAGTTTGTTTGTTTTTCATTTTTCCATTTTTGATTTTTTTTTTTGGGTGAAATGAAGTAAAAGAAGCTGGCCCATTGGCCCAAGCCCACGTAATTGAAGGTCCATTAAATGTTTAAATGGTCTTTAATGTTTATTTTTTAAAGAGCAACTTTCACACATAGTAAACAAAAAATATATATTTATATGTTATAGCAAATTTTGCATAATTGTGCTCCATATCAAACATATGTATGTATAACTCGATATGCATATAAAAAAAACAGTTGTATAATTTGCTATACATATACAAAAGAAACCAGTTGTATACAAAAGATCAATTGTATAATTTGTGTATGTACAAAACGAGAGAGAGAAAGACTAAAGAAAAATGACTAGGGGAATATTGTATTTATTAATTATAAGTGTATAGGACGAAAATATATGTATTTGCATGTGTATATACAATTTTCTCTCGCTTTATATAAACAGAAGCGAGAGAGGCGAGGGGTGGCGAGCGAGATTTGGGAGAGTGGTGAGCGAGATTCGGGAGAGGGAAACGAAAATATATGTATATATACAATTTCTTCTCACTTTATATAAACACAAACACATTTTATACATTTGTGTTTATATAAAAAGCGCGAGAGGCAAGTGAGACTGCCACCAACGAAGAGTAGCGAGCGAGATTCCACCAGGGAGAGTGACAAAAAGAACAATAGTTTGTTAGAAGGTACAATTAAATCAAAGTATATTTACAGCATTGACTTAGTTTAATTTTTACTTAATTAGCAACTTGGAAAATATTATGATTGAAAACTGAAAAGTATATATTACGTTGACCCAATTATTTTGTTACGAGAGATATAATTCAAAACTCAACAGAAAACAAGTTGTAAGTGATAGCGATCCACTAATAGCATGTTTAGTCAAATTTCTAAAATTTTTTTTTTAAAAAAATACTTTATTTTCTAAAGCTTTTTTCTACAAAGATACTTATATTTGTATTTGTCATTTAAATAAATTTCAGAAACACTTTTTAAGTATAAATAATACATTGTCACACTTTATAATAGGAAACAACATTTTCAAGTCAAAACAGACAAATAACGAGAGTTTACAAAGAAATCTAAACATGTAACGAGTGTTATATTACATACTTTGCATGGGAGAATAAAATCATCATCACTCTATAATCTAAGAAAGTTGTTCCTTTAGAAGCCAACATTTTTTAATGTGAATAAAATTTCTTGAGCTTTTGAGGAAAAAAAAGTAGAGAGGAGAAAGAGAGAGAAGCACGACTTTGAGGAGACGATGGATTTTGCAATTGGAGGCACTGCAAGTACAAATTCGGGGGATTACAAACAAAGATTTAATTGATTGTGTTGACACTAAATTTCCGTGTGATAGTTTTAAAATTTATACATTTTGAGTATTTTATTTTAAATAATTCAAAATACATGTTTTTATCATTTTGATGAAATTTTGTTGATAATCGTTCTCTTTCTCAAAATATTAGAATTTTTTATGATTGTTATATGTTTTGTATTATTTTGTCACAGCCAGACGTTTAAATATTTATTCATTTTTTACAAAATCATTATTTATATTAAATTACATTTTTTACATGTAATTGATTACGTTCATTACTTTTTTCATATTCATTTTTTCTCTGTTACGTTGTTAATATTCATTTTGATATTTTGCGCATTCTAAAAATTCATTTAAATACGAATATGATTTGTATGCACAAATTTTTGGGCCAAATCTCAAGCCCATAACTTAAGCCCAATTTTAAGAATTCCTTATATATACAATATTTGGCTCATTAGGTTAAAGCGGGTGGATAAATTTTAGGGGTAATTCTTTTGGATTTTAAGTCTTAAGATATCCTTTAGTGTTCATATTTTTCAAACCACCACCCTCGCCGGAGCATTTTTCGACGAAGCTAAAACCCCATTTCATTTTTTTTATTTTTCGGTGAGACTATCATTTTTGCAACGACATCCATGAATTTTGGCAACCAACAACTTCACCCACTAACAAAATTCCTTTCTCGTTTTCTCTCTTCTCCAAGCGGAGCTCTGACCTCCATCTCTTGTGAACCTCCAAGCTCTAGCGAGAAACGAACCCAAAACAGCAACCCCAAATAGACAGTGTCTTCCCCTCTCCATCTTAACAATTTTATTCAATTTGCAGGTCATTTGGTGAGGTCCTGAAGCTCCAGAACTCATATCCGGTGAAACCCACTAGTGAGCACCACACGCTGCAAATGACATAAGCAACAACAACTCCGACGAGCACGAAACAACAAGACAACCAGCTCAGGCGAACTAAAAGTCCCAAAATCAGTGAACCACCAAGACCCAACAACTCCGAGCTGGCGCCATGTCCAACCAGCTTCAATGAACAACAACGAGCAGTAGCCAGGAGCTGTCAAAACCTGCAAAATTTCGACGAGTCTCTAACTTTTAGATCTATCCGAAGGAATGCATATTCCGGTAACTCTTGTTGGTCACTTTTTTTTTCTTGATTTTTCTTTACCCAATCTTATTTTTTTTTATTGTATTGGATCGTTTCTTTAAAGATTTAGCTCTGATTTTATTTATATTTGACTCACGTTATGTTATTGTTAATACTTGTGACAACTCTATTTTTATTTTCAGCTTTAATTTTTATTGCATTTGTATTAGGTTCATTTGGTATTATATTGTTTTAGTTTCTTGAGAAAATTAAGGGAAAGGTGTCAAATAATCTTGTTTTTTGTTTTTTGGTTGATCGATTGACCAGAGCTGGTCAATCCTTCTGTCAAATGTAATAACTAATCATGGGATCAAAATTAACATTTTCAAACTTTTAAATCTTTTATAAAATACAAAAAAAAACACTTTTATAATTCAAAACCAAATCATTTAAAAGAAAAAAAAATCATCTTCCTTCCTATCTTCTCTCTTCTTTTCCTTCCTCCCCTTTTCTTCCTCCCTTGGGGATGTCATCTTCTTCCTTAGAAATTCAAAAATGTCATTCTCTTCTCTACAGTTGTTACTCTTCCTTTCCTCTCCAGTACTCCATTACTCTCACTCTCTCATTTTTAGAACTGTAACGTACTCGACTAGATGGGTAATTATTTTTTTGAATACTTAACAATTTTTAAAGTTTTTTTCTTGGACATTAATGAACATTAAATTCCCTGTAGGTGTAAAAAAATGAATCATCGACTTAATGGTGTGTATTATTTATCATTTTTACACAAAAATCAGCCAACTCAAAAAATTCTTATTTTGAGAATTTCTGTAATGTTATCATCAAGTGGAAAAGTCAGTTTTTGTTGCTCTTTTTTTTTGGCCGTTTATTGATATGATTTAGAAATATAATTGTTTGATTGGGCGTCCAAAATATATTTAGTGTATGTGCCACTTTAGTGATATGTTTGGTCTTTTGTTGCCACATAAGATTAAAAAACCTTGCAATAATCTGTACAGATGTGGTCAACTATGATGCACGTTGCTATATAAGATATAATTTTGCGCAACAGCAGTACCTATTTGGCAACATAAATGTTAACTTTATCGCAACAGACCCTATCCTCGTATTCAATATACGCTACTATTATTTTATAATGAATTGTAAAATCTCAATATTTTTTGTTTTTTTTACTTACCTTGTAGATGAAATGATACAGAATCTTGCATCCATGACAAAACTCAATCTTCTAACATGACAATGCTGCTCTTTTTGTTTATGCGAAGAATGTGAGCAAGCAACTGATTATTTTATTAGTGTGTGTGAAAAATCTCACTGATTTTTTAAAGGAAATGTCTCATAATTTTAATGTGCAAAGATCCAAGAAACTCACAGCCTTTTGGAATGTAGTGATTCAAAAAATTTTTAAAATGCAAACACTTACTATTATTTATTGAATAAGAAAGGAGGAGAATGCAAAGGAGGAGAAGGAGACAGATGAGAAGGAAAAGGAGAAAAATGCAAAGGAGGAGAAGGAGAAGAAGGCAAAGGAGGAGAAGGAGAGGGAGAAGAAGGCAAATGAAAAGAAGGAGCAGGAGTAGGAGAAGGAGAAGAAGACAAAATAGGAGAAGGAGAAGGAGAAGAAGAAGAAGGAGAAAGAGCACGAGATGAGAACTGGAGAAGGTGAAGCAGAAAGAAAAAGCGAAAGCGAAAAAGAAAGGGAAGAAAGTCAAAGTTGTTAGTTGTGATGTGAAGCGACAATATCCATTTGAATGTTTTAACATTGACGACGAGGGTCCCAATTTTAACTATGTCATCTTTCTTCTCAATGGATAACCGGGGTCTTTAACAAGCATCAATGCAAAAAAGTAATTAAAGTAAGACCGTTCAACTATTATAGAATTTTTCTTCTTGTTGTCCAAAAATACTAATTTATAATGATTAACAACAATTGCAGAGGAATAATGAGAATCACTACTTAAGTTCAATTGTTTCCAAAACTTGATTTGGCCAACTTGATTTAATAGTTGCAAATTCCCAATAATAAGGATCGTTCTATTTCTACGTAAGGGTCTCAAACCCAATAATTGCTTGAATGATAGGTAAATCCATGCCCACTTTTTATATTTATTGTTTAATACATGAATATATACAATTAATTGATACAAACTTGGTTTCATCCTATGGTGCAGTAATGTTGACATGTCCATATTTTATACTGTTGTTGTAAGAAGTCGAAACAGCAGATTCATTCTAAATATCACTTATACCACTACAGTTTGTTTGTTCAAAACTGCATTGACAATTCTAGTGAATATGGAGGATGAATCATGACTAATGAAAGGGTATGCTATACCTTTCTGATGCTCACTTGACAGATGATGTTATGTCCTTTAAATACGATGCAGAATTTTCTAGGTCTTGGCGGCGTTGCATTGAAGAACGTTGCATAAAAGGTATGATCCATGTCTCAATAGTCTAATAGAAAAACTAATTCCTCCGAGATTCAAAAGATTGGCTAATTTTGCCAAAAAGTACCTGAGTTGAGTGGAACTTGTGAGCGAAACAGCGAATAACTGGTCATTTCCTTAAGGTTCCAAGGAAGAAACACATCTCAACCATTCGAAGTCCAGTCATGTTACTTTATTGCCCAACAAGAAAGCGTAGTCTGTAAGTATCACAATATTATTTTGTCTTACGACTATCGAAACTTGGGATGTTTATTATATTTTCTGATTGATATATAACCATGCAAGATTGGAAATTTTTGTTGCCGCATACGCTGATATTTGAGTGATGGATTACCAGTACCAGCATGTTGGAAATTGTGCTGACACCCTTCCGCTTGGGAATATGCTCAACTCCTATGGAATTATGGAATTGTAAATGCCGAATGGTTATGTTAGTGACAATTGAATACTCAGAGATGCGTAGAACTAAAAAAAAAGAAGCTAAATCGATGAAAATGTTGTGTTTACAACCATTTTAGATAGATGGTTATGTATTAAAATATTTTTTTATGATTATTTCGATTTTGTTTAAACAAAATGCATATGATTGAAATGCTCAAAATTATATGGTGGCAACAGGCAAATCAATCTGTAGCAACACATAGTATAGTGTCGCAACATATGTAATTTCTGTAGTAGATAAACACGACAAAATTAGATGTGCAACATCTCTTATATATGTATCAATGTATAGTATATTAAAAAAAAAAAAAATATGTGGCACATATGTCAACCGTTTGAAGTGTCCTAATTAAAAAAATAATTAAAAACGGCTTTAATTTGCCGTTTCCTTTCCCCTCTCTCCTCCTCTCTCCGTCCTCTATAAATGTGTCATTTCGTATTCCAAGATTTTATTTATTTATACTAAATAATGAATTTCATTTTTTTCCTCTCCCTTTTTGCCATGTACAATACAATTCTCCTTCTCTTCTCTTTGTAACGACCTGTTGAGTCCGGTTTGAGCAGCAGATTATTATTTCTTTAAAACTGGCAGAGGCAACAGCACGACGGACCGTCACGGTCACGACGGACCGTCGGAGGTCTCGTCCCATTAACACTTAGAAATCCCGAAATTGGGGTACTGAAAATCGACTCTCTGAACGCCACGACGAAATGAACAGGACGGACCCTCTTAGGCATGACGGCCCGTCACAAGACTTTTAAACAAAAATTCGGTGTCTACCCTTGCGACGGATAGCATGGACGGACCGTCGCAGGTCATGCGACGGCCCCGTCACGGCTGCGTAATCCCAGGCGGGTTCGGATTTCCTGATTAATTAATTTAAAGGGCGTTTTTGGACTTATTTCCTGCTTTAATTTAAAGTAATGGGTTAATGTTATAAGGTCTAAATACTTGAAAGGTAAACGAGGGAACCTTAAGTTAATTAGTGGATTATTAGTGCCATCTTTTAAAACTTAAATATATTATAATTAGGGTCAGAGAAGAGGTTTTGAAATAAGAAAAGAAAAGAACACGAATAGTGAAGAGAGGAGCTAACCGAGTAAGAGAGAGAAACGATAGATACAAGGATTGTGAAAGATATCTTTGTGACGCAATTCTTCGTTGGAGGTAGGTTTATGTTTTTCATTCAACTATTTCGTATTAAACTCTTAATAGCAATGATATGTGGTTGGGTAGTAATTAGTAATTCTTCTATATCTTAATTGTGTTTAAATCATGATTGAGTTTTAATTAATATATATATATGATTGTGATAAAATAAGCATGATGTAAGCGATTGAATCTTAAATCTGAAAAACCCTAATCTACTTTGTTAATGATAATGCCTTGGTAATAACAGAAGTCGTAATGACCGAAAGTAGTGAGATTAGGGGATCGGGTGCCACGTTCCGGTACCCAGGATAGAATATGGAGGATATCGGAGTGTCCACGTTCCGACCCCAGGATAGTTAGGATCGGAAGTGTCACGTTCCGACACCAGGATGTGGGGTAATGATCGGGTGCCACGTTCCGGGACCAGGATAGAATTGAGATAAGGAGTGTCACTTTCCGACACCAGGATAGTATATGGTATTCTGAGTGTCATAGATATGAATCGGTGGATGCGATAAATGATGTTTATACTTTTTGTGTTGCTATCAACCTTTTAAGAATATTAGTTGATTTTTGATGTTATCTGATATTTATTGTTTCTATTTTGAGTGTGGCCGATGATACCCTACTTAAGACTCGTGGTTGTACTGACCACCCTACTTTATGTTTCTCTTTCTTGTTAATTGTTGGAGTGCAGCAAGGTGCCGTCATCTTCGACTCAACATAACTCTAGCCCAGTCTTCATTATTTCCGGTAGATCAGGGTGAGCTATGCTTCTTCTATCTTGGACTGGATCTTCTTCCTCATGTCTTGATGCCTTGAAGTTCCGGCATGGACTAGCTTTTAAGTATTTTTAAGCTGCTTTCTTAGAAAACTCTTAATTTGAATTGAAGTAAAGATGTTCTTGTGATGATGACTTCCAGTTTTTTGGGATAATAATGTTGGAATTTTAGAAGTTATTGAATTGTCTTTTATTAAATGAGTTTAATCTTCCGCATTACTTTATGTTTTGATATTTACATCGAATTGTTAAGGTTTTTAGATTGGTTGGTTCGCTCACATAGATGGTAAGTGTGGGTGCCAGTCCGCGGCCCGTTTTTTGGGTCGTGACACTCTTCGCTTCTCTTCTTCTTTCACAGATCAAATCTTCTAACAACAAATGCGGTTTGTGTGTGTTCTCATAATTTCTACTTTATCGTTGATATATATCTTATCAGGTATATTCGTTAGGGTTTGAAATGCATTTGCTTGCTTATCTCATTAATTGCCCTGTTTTTGACTTGTTGGTTTGTAGCTCTTTTGGGCTTTTCAAATATTTTATTTTGTGGTTGCAGATACAAATAAATGTCGGCTTTTCCTGTCAAAAGAACACTTGATATTATCACTCTGACAAACAAAGATCCAGAAGAGGTTAGGTCTAAAATTGCTAAGAGAAGAACGAAATACTACACTCTTTTTAAAAAAATCTTGCAACCTTCTTATCAATCAGAAGTAGAATTTGGTCAACAGAAAAAGAATATGAACAAAGAACAAGTAGTGGAGGAGAAATGGAAACAAGAGCGTTGAGAATAAGGAAAAATACATGAGGTGTTCCCAGGAAAAAAGGGGAAAATACCGAAGTTTAGTTGTGGCGCAACAAGAAAAAAATAATGAAGTTCATGAAGAACAACAAGAACTTCAAATGAAGAGTTCATGCAGTGGTGATGATGAGAGTAAAATCATCAATGCAGTAAAAAGACAGAAATTTAATTTAAGTTTTAATATATTTTAGTTTTGTTGAATTTGCCATGAAAAAAGCCTACCGGTCCATTTTCACGGTCTCCCATGTTAATAGACGTGTTTTTTTATTTTAAGTTATTATTTCATATATTCATTTATTCATATTTATTTATTATTAACACTTTTACTAATGGTGTTTCAGATCCCAAGACTTTGCTTCCTTGAAGCTATTCGAAAGGAGTTCAATTATCTTTTTCCATTCATTTTTTGTATAGATCGCTGATTAGGCAAATCCTAGGTCGATATTATTATTTTATTTTATGTGTATATTGCCATGTTTATTAACTTTACAATTTATTTTTATTTTCCCTCTCACTTTGAAAAAAAAATGAACTCACTCGAACCACATTTTTTTTTCGGAATAATTTGAACCCCTTACTTAAATCAATTGATTCTAGACTCTATTAAATAATTTTTAATTGGTTTCCTTTTTCTAAAATTATGGTGGCGACTCCCCCTTTTTTTCCCTTTTATAACCCCTTAATACCCCTTTAAAATATAAAGTCCGTTTTAAAATTCTTTCAACTTATTCTTTTTTTAAATTGAGTCACCGCGACAACTCCTATTCAACGGATGTCAACAGATTGTTATAACAAGATTTTTTTATTGTCGATTTCTCTGAAAAATTTCACTCAATTATGTCTGATCTATTCACAGAGAATGACTACATATCATGATTAAATATGTTGAGAAGATACAATCTCTAACAAATGTGTTATTTTTCACACAAACTACTTGTTCATGCACTGTTGCTAGTATTAATCGTCGACTCTTTTTAAAATTTCTTTGTCAACTTCAGTAAAAATTAAATTAGATCATAATGCATATGCTCATAACATTTTCACTTGACAGTGTGAGTGAAAGAGTTACATATTCATAGTATGGACATCCATTGTAATTGTAAGTTTTCAGCTATACAAATCATTCGAAGCCTAGAGTTACAAATCAATTCAAAATTTTAGAGAGACACAAAATTAAGCTCGCGATACGATGAATGTTGTGAGGAAATGGTACCTAGAAACTCCAGATACAAGAGGTGTTAAGACAAAGAATTAATTGACTTTAGAATATTTAATTCTTTTATTTAAAATATTAAATAATATAATTTAATTTAGCTTTTAAAATTAGTTAAATTGACTTTCGATAACCGCAACATGACAAAAAATGCCGAACCGCGGAAATAATACAAATAACAAAGATGGATACAAAAAAAAGTGTGCATCAAAAAAGATGGAGTATTAGCCGCCAAAGAAATTACGTAAATGCCCTCAGTTGCCTTAAGCTTCTCACAGCGTAGTTTGACCTAACCCAGCGTTTGCACATAAACTGTTCGACGAAATTCCCAAGAGACCTTCAGGTATTAAAATCACTCATATTTCATATATTTAGAGTTATGGGTATCAGGAAAAAGAGTATTGTTGGTTGATAATGACCTCAAGTGAATTTGTAATAATTTTTTCAAGAACTTGACAGTATCACATTAATGTTCTTAAAGGTTACAACAAATGACTTAATTTTAATTCAAAGTTGGTATTCTGCAGGAATAATTTGCAACCCCATTCAATTATTCCATTCATATTGAAGGAATTTGGACTTAATCTGATGGGAAAAGCATCTAGGGATAAGAGGGTATGTACTTTATGCAGTTGTTGTATAACCAAGTGCTTCTTCCTTTAAAAAAGTTTCAATCTTTTGTAGGATATTTACTACCGGAAAGCAAAGGAAGAAGGGTGGCGTGCCCGAAGTGCCTTCAAGCTCCTTCAGATAGATGAGGAGTTTAATATCTTTGAAGGTTCTCTTCCTTAATATCTAGCTAGAAATTTCCTAGTTTTTGGATTCCCTACGTATGGGAAGAGATTAACATTATAAACATGTATAGCCCGTAATGTCTCCACAGAAAATATCTTATAAAAATTGCTGCATTTTATCTTTACCAAGAAAAATTGGCTTTGCTATCAAAGAGATGTTGATGAGTAACAACTTTTATTACTGTTAAGGTCTCTTTGAAGGTCTGGAAAAGTTGGCAGCTCTTCATTAGTTTATTACAGTGCAGTTCCTGATGTAGGGTTTAGTCTCTTAAGTGGACAAACTACATCCCTGAATGCTGAAACAATATGTTGTTTGGACTACGGAGAACAAGATATCAAGTTGAAATATGTTTCGTTAGAGCTTGAAATAATTGTATGTTCAATGAGTATATATATGCTATGAACTCTCTTTCAGAAAAGTGCTGCACATTAGGAGTTCAGAAATTCCATTTTTTCATTGCTTTTTTGGTCAGAATTGCTTGTTTCTATTGATAACCCTTTCCATATGTAGGTGTGAAGCGCGTTGTGGATTTATGTGCTGCTCCAGGCAGCTGGAGTCAGGTGCTTACAATTGGATCTAGACTACTGTTGTTTCCATGTCTTATATAGCTTTTTAAACAAAATAAACACTCGCTATAAAGATTTGGCTTTCTGATTTTATTGTATTATCTCAGAATAACATGCTGATATTTTTAGTCTTGTGCTTACTCATGATTATTTGAAAGGATTGCTATAGTTTATACTCATTATGAGAGTGTGATACAAAGGTAGGATAGGATTCTCTCCATTGTTCTGCACATCTACATATTTATACCTGTGATGCCATTGGATGTGTTGTCATAGTAGAGGTTTCTCTCTCTCTCTCTCTCTTTAAATAAGGTTATCACTTTTATGCCCATCCTATTTCAAAGAACTATTTCTTTTGATTTTTTGTTTGGGGGGGCATGGATTTTAGCTTCTAAGTGGTAAGTTTTTTGCCCTGCTTACGCTTAGCTGCTCATTGGATCGACCTCACAAGAACATAAAGAATGGGAAGTATCTTAAGCAATAAAAAGAGTGAGGTAGTCTACATTTAGCCCAGAAAGTACTGTGTCTTAGAGTGTGATCTTGAACCTTACTAGGGAAATAATAGGAAACACTTTCCATTTTCTGATATTTAGAGGCACTCATTTAAGAAGGCTGCATGTGCTGTTAGATTTGGCATGATGTTTTGGGATGCACCACCGATTGGCTTGTTTCTGATAGAACCATTACTATCCCTTACTTTTCAAAAAGAAATACATGAAAAAGCAATGAAATATTATTAATGCGCTAAATGTCTTTCTCCTTCTTGTGATCTCCATTTCGAAGTCCCTTGATGGTTTTCTTCTTTATAGGTTTTAAGCCGGCAGTTATATCTCCCAGCAAAGCTGTCACCGCGTACCAAGTATGTGGACTTTCCTTTTGTAATATGGCAATTGTTTGTACCTCTTGTGTTTTCTAGCTACAAGTAAGTGAAAAGAGGCCCATTATAATGATATTCTAAAGTTTTATTTCTGATCTAGTGATTGAGGCCTTCTTGTGTAGTTGATGCCTCTGTGAATTGTTTTCCCTTCTCTTGTTTCGTTCTAATTTTAACTTTTAATCTCTTGGAATGAGAGTGGACAACATTATTCATCCTAAGTAGTAACAATAATAAATAAAGAACCAAAAAGCTGCATCCATTTTTTAATACCACACCAATCTGCATCATTGCGGACGATGTGCAATGCTATAAGTTAGCATGCCACCATATTCAATAAGTAATAATATGAAAGAACAGTTAGTCATGAACCAAAGCTTTAGCTTGCTGCATCTCTTCTCCTGTAGTCCTACAATTACATAGACCTTGCCTCACATTGAATGGATTTTTTTTCATCTCTCCATGTTATCAAACTTTTATCAAACTTTTTTCTGATGGTGGTTGAACTTAGTTGTTGCAAAGTTTCCTACCTTAGAGGGTTTCTTCTGTAGCTATAATATGTTTGTGGCGGATGAAGTTTTAACAACACTGGTCAATCAACTTTAAAATTGTATAAGTCCAATTGCTTCCACGTTTATCATTTCTGTTTTCCTAGCCATGTCACATCTTTCTTATTCATGCGATTTTCAGGGATGATGATCTACCACTTATCGTGGCTATTGACTTACAGCCTATGGCTCCAATTGAGGGTGTTATTCAAGTACAGGGTGATATAACAAATGCTAAAACAGCTGAAGTGGTATGGATTCGTATGCTATTCCATTTCTTTATTATAGAAATTTCGATTGCGATGGTTGGTGTGTAACTCACAAATGCACATTGGAATATAATTAGCTTTGTATTGATTCACTTTCTCCTCCAGAGCCTGAGTGTGAGCAAAAACATCCCAATGTGCATTTGTGAGTTTTTCTTTTGGCCCTAGTTGTAGGAGATTCTCTTATTCTTCCTGCATTTTTGATATTTTGCTTGCTTCCTGATTGGTAAATCCTTTTTAATGACAGTAGCCTCATTGTGCTCCTGATTTGTGTCATTATCTATTCTTATACCCCCAAATGCTTGACATTAGTTCTCAGTCTCTTCATCTGTGGACTCTTCCTCTGTAAAACCCCGAGGTGTTTCCTTATCTTCTGGGCTAGCTGCATCTGCCCATTCATTAGGGGGTTCTTTGGTGTTGTGAGTTTCATCAATGTGTTCTCCGTTGTTATAGTCATCTTCCTTTCTGAGAGCTTCAAAAGCGTTTTGGACTTTGGTCTCCTTAATAGATTGTTTTTTTTTTATGTCATCCATTCCTGCTTAGGAGTTGCTTTTTTCTTTTTTTATTGTCACCCATTGCCTGCCATCTTCTTTTTGTTTTTCCTCATACTGGAAAAGAAAAATCTGAAGAGCTTTGGGATCCTCTATTGATATTACAGTTCTGCTATCATTTGGATTCAAGGTTCTTTGGTTGGAGTTGTCAGGCATATTAATGTTTTGTGCTGCTAAAAGCAATATTGGTGGTCAGAGTCCTGTTTTACTCCCCTGTATTAGCCTTCACCTGTTGTATGCTTTGTTCACCATTGTTTGTAGCTTTGGTGTACTGGTTTTTCCACAACATTATCAGGCAATGATTTATCAATACCAAAAATTGTCCATCGGTTTGTAAGCCTGTTTAGCAGGGGTCCCTTTCCCCCCTTTTTTTGAAACAATTTTTTGTGTTCTTGTTGTGTTGAATTTCCCTTCTGATTCAGCTCTTGCACAGGATGCTTATCCTTCTTCCTATGGTGCAGTCACGATCTAATTTCTTTTAGAGCTTTGTGTTGCTTAGTAACATTTGTCTAATTATGAGTTTTCATGCCTTATTTGTGTTCCCTCAGTTGCTTCTTCGTTGTCCCCACAGCTCCGACACTGGTTGACAGATTATCCTTGTAATCTACAATAAGAACAATATTTGGGGACTCCTTCATACTCAATTTTTTCTTCAAAACCTTGCAGTGATTGGTAGAATTCTCTGTCCAACAAAAACATGAGAAAGTCTTGGCTTTGTCGAATTGATTTCAACCTGCACTTTCTCCATGCTTGGCCTTGTTCTTGCTTTAGTGGCCACATCCATTTCCAGTGGATACTCGAACTGGACTCATTATTTGTTTAAGAAAGTGCCATGTATGGAGATGAAAGGGGAGTTTTAGTAAGAGTACCCATACCATAGTTAGAAGACTGTCTTTTTCGCCTAGGTGTTAACCTCAGCTTAGCCGACATGGCCTACTTGTATGTCTTCATAGCCGTGGGGACAGTCGGGGTGTTTGAAGTATACCACTCTGAAATCTCTTCATTATAGACATCAATAAACATATTTTTGTTTCCGTAGACCCCTATTTTGATCGATCCCTTAATAGGAATAGCTTCTTTCACAGAAGCTCAAATCGTCTGAATTTGGGGTTGCATGTTTAGAAATCTTCCATTGATAGTATATTTGCACTGGCCATAATACCATAGTAGTCCCCGGTCGAGTAAAATATCCGGCATGCCTTTGTGGTTTCAGCCTTCACTGATTATCATTTGCATTCAAGGTCAATTTGGAAACCTGCTACTGCCTGCATATAGTTGCTTTTTGGTGAAATATATTCATGGGTTACCATCAGAATTCCTGTGGGATCGGAACATCGGTTGCCTCGGATGCGCAAATTGAGGTCTGGACACCCTTCCATCGGGTGGTGCATGAGTTTTTGGCACGGTGGAAAGGGTATTTGTTACCTTTGGTGTTTCAGAAGTTAGAGCGAGTATTTTTTCTTGTAAATCAGGATAAGTGGGTTTAATGGAATCTAAATTCCCGATTTCAGCACAGATGAGATGAGTTATGAACTCTGGTTGATGTTTCAGGACATGATTAATAGAGTGAATGAAAGCAACATGCACTTTATATCTGCAATTTTGAGGACATTGTCCGATTTCCATTTTACTATTAGACACAATGCTCAGTGAAAATGGAGGTTAAAATTTGGAAAGAATGTGGCTATGGTGTCCAACTATATCATTGATCTCGTGTGATCTAGAATTGGATGTGAAATTCTACTTGGTTTTGCCTGCCGTTAAGAACCCAAAAACTCTAAAACCTTATGCTGTAAATATCCGGACAGACACAAAGACAACACCACACTACACTGTTGTATATTTCCACCAACAAATAGAACAATTTACAAATAAACTGCATGTCTTCCTCTAATAACCATCTTAACTTCTATGTAACTGCTAAAAATACATATACATAGTAATAATTAATTACAGCAAGAAAAAATACTCTTTCTAAGTTATTTTCACCCTTCTTCCAATGTTTATAGATCTTAGTTACAGCAGGTCCAACATCTCCTTACGCCTTGATCTGTTTTGGTATTGGCTGGACCGGTAGACAAATTGTTATTTCATGACTTGTAGCAAATGAAAACATTTAGTTCAATTTTACTATTATAACACAAGGCATGAGCCATGGCTTATAGCTAATGAAAGGATGGTTTCTGCAATATGCTCAAAAAAACCTCATAATGCTACTCAATATGTTGTAAGATATCTTAATGTGCTAGTATGTTCTATTATCTTTCTTTGTACATGTTCACTTATTTGTTCTTCTCATATTTCAAGAAGTATACAAGAAGATTTGATGTTATTTCCCCTCATACTTGTGGTTAACAGTTTTTCAACATCATTGTCAAAAATTTAACAGGTTATTAGACATTTTGATGGATGCAAGGCTGACCTTGTTGTCTGTGATGGTGCACCTGATGGTGAGAAACTCAACTACCCTGATACATTACGTTGGTATTAGCTGTATTTGATGAAATTAATCCGTGCTTGTGTTCTTATGTTGCAGTAACGGGACTTCATGACATGGATGAATTTGTTCAATCCCAACTGATATTGGCGGTTAGTTTCTTAAAGAAATGGTTGGAATTGATTAAGTATTCACCTATATCTATATGTCTATGTATGTAGTGATGTCGTAATAACAATTGGAAGACACACTCATTGATCTGTAGTTTTCATGCCGTGCTGCATGCCTGCATCTGTTAAAATATCAGTGTCGTGCCAAATTTAGTTGATGCAAAGTGTTGTCTAGGAATACTTGAAAGCTCATTTAGGAGTTAATGGCTGTATTTCTGGAAGAAATGCCTTTTTGGTGATCTCCACCGTGAAACCCGCTTTTCTTTGGAGAAAAACAACGAAGTATTCTTCTATCTGGTGATGTTATTTCTCTATTCCTAATATGTTGCATATATGGATTACCGTAAAAGGAAAATAATTGTTTCTTGTTATCTTGCTTGGTTTTTTTTTTTTTGGGTATCCTGCTTATATTTTTTAGTTTTTCCTTGAACGATCAGTTGCATGTGCTTAAAGAGATTTTCTCTTATAAATCTACCAAGTTTACAGTTTCTGTTTGGAGATATCTCTGTTGTCACATGTGTGGTTGAACTTGCAGGGCCTAACCATAGTCACTCACATACTAAAAGAAGGTGGGAAGTTCATAGCAAAAATTTTTCGAGGAAAAGACACAAGTCTCCTTTACTGTCAAGTTAGTTGCACGTCTACTCATTATTTCTGGATTTAGTTTCTTAAGTAGGTCAAAATCTTGTTTAATCTTCAGAGGAGACCTCAATTTAATGTTTTCTTCTGTCAGATGTTCTACATTCTTACATTTGTTTGATTGGTGAATTTGCTGATTTTTTACTTTCATACTGCAGCTAAAACTATTTTTCACGGAAGTGACTTTTGCTAAGCCAAAAAGTAGTCGCAATTCTAGCATAGGTGAGTATATAATGTTTTCTACCTTGTTTATGTAGCAAATTTTCCTGTGAATGCAACCCATTCATTTGACAGCTCTTGAAAATGTTGTTAATGTTTGTCAATTGTCATATTTCGTCGAAACTTAATGTTGTCAGTTGTGATATTTTCGTCAAAGGTTGATTTTGTAATATTTCGAGGATTTCAGTCTTTGCTTTCTGTCCTTGCAATCTTGAAAAAAGGTTCCCCAGTTTCCACAGAAATTTTAAAATATATACGGCTTTCTATTGTCATAAAAATGTTTCTATGAATTAATGGAAGGTGTTTAGGAAATATTAAGAGTCAATGAGGCATATCAAATGCATAATCGGAATAAACTTGTGTAGTTCTGGTTGAGAAAGATTCATTAAAGCAAGACTAGAATGGCTATATAACATAAATCTAATTCAATCTTTCCGCTGTGCAGAGGCATTTGCAGTTTGTGAAAACTACTCTCCACCTGAAGGATTCAATGAGAAAGACCTTTATCGCCTTCTTGAACAAGTTGGAAGTCCATCAGGCGCTGAGGACCTAGGTAACTTCGATGTGCAGATGCTTGTTCTCTAAATTGCATTGTACTTCACTCTGAACTCTGAATACTTCCTCGTATCATTGGAGTACAATTTCTAGCTGCTGTTTTTTATGCTAGAAGTATCATGGCTTCCATTTTCCGAATGCTAGACTAGATGCAATTCCGACTATATAGTTGTACTTAAACATTATCTTCCGAACATCTGTGACATGACAGATTGCAGTAGTGGATGGCTTGAAGGTCCTAACAAGGTGTATATCCCATTTCTGGCTTGTGGAGACCTGAGTGGATATGATTCAGATCGTTCATATCCGCTTCCTAAATCTGCAGATGGAACCTATCAATGTTTAGATCCTGTACAACCTCCGATTGCACCACCGTATAAACGAGCTCTTGAAATGAAAAAAGCTTCAAGTCAAGGAATTCCATAATCTAGACAAACTTTCTCTTGACCCCTGAGCATTGAGCCCCTGAGCATTGAGCAAGAACAGTTCTCTTCTGCAACGTCTCACGAGTTGCAGGTATATGTCACCAAATGTAAGGGCACCTTGTTAGCTGCTCTGCAATTTGATAAATTGAATGTTTTTTAGTAGACTTTCTTTTCCTATTAAACCAAATTAATACACATACTGTGTGCCCCACGGCGGGAGCACGTATGGATCTTGCCCGTAACTTTTAAGGGATAAGGGTAGATTGAGGCGGTCCATGTTTACCCAAGTTTCAAGTTGAAAAAACAACTGATTTTTTGGTTATCAAAGAAAGATGACAGTGACATGTTTGTGTAGTAGCAAATTTTTTTTATTCTTGGGTATTTAAATCTTGAATTAACTGACAATGATCAACGGTTATGATTTATGATGTTAATTTCTGCTAATGATGACTTAAAATAATGATATCGTAATTGTGTAACTAGTTATCCCATGATTTTATCAAACATAGAATAAACTCATTTCGAAATTAGTTATATCTTATCTGAGGTTGTAGTGTCTTCTCTTAAATAGTATTTATGTAAAAATTTAAATTAGGTCATTTTTATATATGAAGATAAATTTAAAATGAATTTATGTTAGGTGCACATATTGTGTAAAGAATGGTCATATTGAACTACCACATTTAATTTTCCGCATCAAACTTGATATTATAATCTAAAAAATAGAATTAAAAAATATAACAGTTATTTCTGATATATCCTCGACTTGACGCTCTAACTTGGAACCCCACAACATGTCTCTTCATCAAATTAAGGGAAACACAAGTTTGGTATGAAAGGAAGAAAATAATATGTTATGTTGACATTTCATAAAGCCAACACTTTAACAGCTTTTACTATATATTTCAAATGTCCATTAAATTAATTTCACTTACTGTTTTATATCAAATTATTAACTCTTTTAACTTTTATTCTATACAATTTACAACTCAAATTAAAATTTTAAAGATCCCCATAACTTGGAGTGGTAAGGTTACATTTTTCTAAAACTTTTAAGAAATTTTTCCTTTTTAGACAAACAAAAATTCATAAATTTTGTCTGTCTGCCACTACCTAATGAGAAATTCCCTGTTTTAAAATATTTATTTTATTTCATTTTCCAAGAATCAAATTATATGAATTATGATTATTATTTTAAATATATTTTTTCATTAAATTAATATAAAAGTAATAATTTATAATATTTCTCGTATAATTATAAAACATTATATTATAAATTTAAAAATATAATTAATTTAATTATAAAAATTAATCAAATTAACTTTTGAAAATTTA
The DNA here is from genome assembly GCA_027704765.1 of Solanum habrochaites. Taxonomy (NCBI): domain Eukaryota; kingdom Viridiplantae; phylum Streptophyta; class Magnoliopsida; order Solanales; family Solanaceae; genus Solanum; species Solanum habrochaites. Next base: position 5,435,048 of record JAKWJA010002497.1, on the reverse strand, counting down.
TTACATAATAATAGAGTATCATCAATCAATATTTACCTACTAAATAAAGTACAACAGGAAAAAGGAGTTCACAGTTTTTTTTTAATATAACTTCTTGAAGGAAAAAAAAGGCTTACAAATATGAGATTTTTTTTTCTACTTCTATGCTACTGTAGTGCTAAAAATAGCTAATTCCAAATGTAAGTAAAATCTTTTCTTGTGTGCTGACTTAATTCTTACGAAGACGAGTCTCGACACAACAATAAAGTTATAATCTCCGTGTAATTTCACAAGTCATGAACTCAAACCATAAAAATAATAGACAGTCTACATCACACTTCTTAATGCTTTATGTAATAATGTGCGATGTGTTACATAAATAAACAACTAAAATGTCTATAAATTTCTTTTTTCATCTACATAATTACAATAATATTAAAAAAAAAACTAATAGCAAGTAGTGCTAGAAACAGAACTAGATCTAGGTAAAGAAGAAGAAGAATTTAAGAATTCAATACAATCTTCAATAGCTTGAGCTCTTTGTGAATCATAAATTGATGTTTGTGCATAAGAACTTGACCTTGTTAAACTTGTTGTTGTTGATGATGATGATACTTTACATGATGACCTTTTTTTTCTACTTGAATTTGAAAGGAAGTTTAGTGCACTAGCCACTTTTATTCCAATATTCTTTACAAAACTAGCCACATAGGATGAAGAAGAATAACTCTTTTGAAGCCTAGAATTCCAATTAGATGAACATAATGGCTTCTTTTTAAAGTAAAATTTTGAAGGATTATTGTTTTGCTCATGGAAATTATCAGGGCTAAAATTTACTCTTCTACTCATTTTTTTTTTTTGATTGTCTTGGAAGAGTGGGAGAGTTTGTTGTGTGATATGAAGAAGAGAGGCAGTTGGAAAAAATGATGTGAGGTATTTATTGATAGTTGAAGAGAGAGAAAAGGATACTCCCTCAACTCCGATACAATTTATGTGACACAGTTTAAATTTTACGAATTACATCTTTCATTTTATATAGCATTTTTACTTTTTTTAGTCAATTTCTATAAAAAACTTCATCTTACTTTTTAACGAAATGATTTACAATCATACAACAATCTAAAAATTGTCATAGACCATAAATTTCAGAAGACCTTCAATATTTTTAATCAGATACAAGGTAGGAAATCAAATCCTAATTAACAATATAAAAATTTAAATAATCAATCAATTATAAATTCAAATAGGATCTTTAAGTTTTTTCTTTCTAGTAATTGAAATATTTTAGATGTAAAAAATATTATAAATCACAAAATTAATTATTTTAAAATATTTTTAAAAATATTAAAAAATATTTAAACTTTTCACAAAAAGATACAATAAAATTGATTACGATAGTTACACTCCATGGCCATTCATTTTTCGGTTTTAATTGTAGTACGTAATAAAGAAAAGGGGAAGATTCAAACCTATAACAAGACCTATTTAATTTATTTATTATTGTAATAAGACTAGAGAAGAGACAAACTTTGACTGATATTCTGCAAAATTTCATGGCCCATATTCATATCATTGTTTGACTATTGACCAAACTAGTGTTTCATTTATTTATTTCAAAATTCCTTTTATGTATTTAAAAAATAATAACTAATATAAATGTTTTATCATAATATCTATTCTGTATCAATTGGTATATGGTTTTAGGACTTGTAGAAGGTATAAATAATTAATGTTGAGGATAAAAAAAAAAAAAGAGATAATGCATAATTACTCTTCAATTTATGCTCGAAATTTTTAAGACATATTTTATACTAGATGAACTTCCTGGTTATCGCCTTATCTTTTTTCTTAATAATTTTTGTATCTCTTTTTTTTTGGTCTACGTGGCCCTATCTTGTGGGTCCAATGCTGATTGATTTTTTTTCAAGTTAGGCACGTAGGTCGAAAAGGGGTAGAAATAACTTATAAAATAATTTCAATCACACAGGGGTATAGGACCTTATAAGACTAGTGCTGTCTCTGAAATTTCATGAACATATATTGAGATGGGGTATTTTGGTGCATTTTCCCTAAAAATAATCTATTAATATGTTTAAATGTAAAGATTCATTTTTAAAATAATAAATACATCCAATCATAACGGGGATGGTGAGAAATTAGACCCAATATTATTTAAGACATAAAAGTCTATATACAAATAAATGTCATGCATCTTTTGGTTTCTCTCGTATCATGTGAAATAAATAAACATTTCTGAATATAACTCAATCTTAAAAACTCATCATGACGTGAAGATTATTATCCAATGTCATATAAGAAGGAAAAATATCGTTTCACACTAATATAAGATTATACCCACCCTTCGCATAGCAGAATTGAATATATAGAGCATGAACAATATAATACAAAGATCTAATATCGAATAAACCAAGATCTCTATACTTGCATAAGTTTAGTTTAACAAAATATAGAAAGGAAGCTTAGCCAAGTTAAACAAAAAGATGCAAAAGGAAACATGTAGTACAAGAAACCAAATATATATAAATATATATATAGGATATGATGACTTTGATTTACTCAAAGATTGATAAAACGTGCATGGAGGGCAATCATGGAGTTAGTATAGGATATATATCCACACAACTACTTACTTTTAACAAAAGTTGAAGAAATATCATTTTCAAATAATTAATCTTGGATATTGCAATCAAGAACCTCTAATTTTTTTTAATGATTTTAGAATTTGGCTGCTGAAATCTTAGCTTCTAGAGAATTAGTAATACTCCTACGTCCATAATTGTTTGTAATGTTAAGGTGATGCACATTCTTTAAGGAAAATTTAATATAATGTGTAATAAGACTAATATAATTCTATCAAAAATATCAAAACTCTACCTAACTTTCTAATTGAATAATATTATCATTAAGGATAACTTTAAAAAAAGTGACTAATTATTTCTTGATTACTTAAATAGATAATTAGTCTTGAACATTTATTTTTAGTATATCTGTCAAATAATTGTGAACGGAAGGAGTAATTAATAAGCTAAACTTGGAGAACTTTATGAATGTTAATTATTATATATTAGAGATTTAGAGAATCGAGAAAAGATAAAAAAAATATGGTCAAAAAAGGAGAAGAAAGTGTAGTGGGGGATTTTGGGCCCCTACTAGGAATGGTATAAAGTAAAATAAATGTAACATTTGGGGATGAAGAAGAGGACATGAAAAGGGATTTATAACTTTTACAATTTTCAAAATTTTTTACAAACATAAATTTGTTACATTTTTTTTTTGGTTGTTGTATATTTGATTAGTAAAGGTCATTGTGTGATGATGTCACTTAAATAGTATTTATGATATTTGGAGTTATTGTTCGTGTATTTATTCTGAATGAGTGATCTACTCATGGTTTTATCACTCGATTCGACTAGTAAACTGTGTAACTTATCAAAATATAAGATCATGATGATATCCTCATTTAAATATCAATTCAAGGCTTCTTATCATTACTCTAACATTAAAATACTTTTGATATCGTCTCCTCATAAATTAGAAGATCGATAACAAACTTATAAGTGAGATCTGGAAAAAAATAATGTATACATAGATTCCTATATATCTTAAAGATGAAAAAATATTATTTTAGATAAATCATCAGGCTCAAGATTAAAAATTAAAATTTATAATCAATAATTCAATATTATGTAAATGGTTCATTAATGGTTGCTCTCTTCCTTCTCATTGTGATAAGTAGTTATTGGATTACATGGTGGATAATATTTTTCCTTTCCTTTTTTGGGAATTTAAGGAAATTAATAAGATCATTATTATCCAAAAACGTAAAGGGGTGTAGGAAAAAAAAATTGTGATACCCTCCTAAGCTTTAACTTTAATAGGTGTTCTCAATCCAATGTTTGGACTTGCCCAATGACTCCCTTCTCTCTTTTGTTTGCCACTTTGATTCTCCATTTCCCTTTTTTATTGTTGCATACTTAAGTCGAACAAATATTGAGAAAAGGTGATTAGATAAAATATGAGTATTTATAGCTTATTAAGAACATAATTTTGAATAGAAGGATATGAAGGATGAAAATAGGGAAGAAGATTTGTAAGTAATCGAGCATTGTCAAATTTGTCTTATTAGTACTGTGATTATTGTGCTCCAACTATTTTATTCATCGATTCAATTATCACATGTTGTTCCTGTTGTCTTTAATTATCATATTATTTGACGTTGTTAATACTGTTCGATCTCTTCTTCATTATTTTCAGTGTGACTTCTTCAATATTATTTTTTATTTTCATATTTAATTTTGATATGTTGTATTTGAGCCAGAATTTTTTTCAGAAACAACTTCTCTACCTCTCTAATATAAGGATATGCGCGGCGTACTGCGTACACTCTATCCTCCTCATATATACCTCACTGATTAGATTACATTGGGTATATCATTGATGTATTTAATTTTTGATATGCTTACTTGAACTAAGAATTTATATTGAACACAAAATTTTTACCTTTACAAGATAGAAATACCGAATATGTTATTGTACAAATAATTATAAATATAGAGTAGATTAATTATGTAAGATCAAAAAATAAAATAGATTAAGTCCTCTCATGTTTTTCATTGTTTGAGGTATCATAAATTCTAAAAGGATGGCCCTCTTTGAATTGAATGTGTGAAATAGAGAGAGACAAATAAAAAGAATTTTGAGTTTTGAAATGTTGTGGTGGGGGCATGGCGTGGATATTTGGGAATCACTCTTTACCCTTTTCTTCTTACCTTCTTTGACTAAAAAGAATAATCTTATTCTTATATCTTGCATTAAACAAAACTTTGGCCATCTCTTCTTTTATGTCCAACAAAAAGACCAAACTATTAAAGAGTTTTTGGTAAGTTGATAAGATAAAATGGGGAACTTCATCATATCAAATAGACTAGATTAATCTTTGACTTAATCAACTTCGTCGTAGCAAGTTTGTTTATGTTATCGATCTCAAATCTAAATAAAGAAGAAGGGTTGCTAAATATAGTGTCTATACTTCATAAAGATGGAATAAAACTATGTACATATTAGTTACCATAAATTTTATTATTTGGAACTAAATATGAATACAATTACCACAACACAAAGCTATAGAAATAGCTATGAAATTTAAGTTTGCATGGCAAGTAAATAAAAATCTTGTGCTACAATACAATGTTTTGGTGGCTAAATCTATGAGGATAGCTACAAATCCTCTTTATTGTGGCAAAAGAATAAAGCAATAGACAGTAGTTCTTAGCCACCGACTATGTAAAGTTTATAGTAGTATCGGACTCATGATTCTCACGAAAGGATGTCAATGATTCTAACTTCTAAGATCTAAGTAAAAAAATTAAAAATTTATGAGGCCAACATAAATTGATAAGATAAAAGAGGTGTCTATTCCTTATATATATATATATATATTTAATAAATCAAAATTTTATTTATATATAAAATATAATTTTTCGGCAAAGTAATGTCTCTCGACTTAGGGTGGGTTTATAGTTAACTTTTAATTACGCTAGCTATATCTTGCTACAAATGCTACGGAGATAAATGTTATAGTTTTACTTATGGATGTAACCATATCAATGAATTAGGGCAACTTTCCTATGCAAACAAAAAATTCATATTTATGCTATAAGAGATTGCGATAATTGCGCTCCATAGAATACATACTGTATGGAATAATATAATTCGCTATATCATATACAACTTTAGAATTCGCTGACCTAAATTGTATAATTCCAGGCCTCGCTATACATATACAATGTGTTGATCGCTGGCCTAAATTGTATAATTTGTTTGGCCATTTCGCTCAGCTATTGTATAATTCACTGGCCTATTTCGCTGTCAATAATGGATATAAAATTTGCTTGCATACATTGAATTGAAGTAAAAAATGTTTGTATAATTTTAACAGTTATAAGTTTAAGAGAAGATTATGTTTTTGCCCTTTTTCCTTTTTCTCTCTTTCTCCTCGCTTTATATATTCAAAAACAGATACACAGCCTATACACTTCTGTTGTATAAAACGAGAGAAAATTGAATTTCACTGCAATTGTATATTTCGCTGGCCTTTTTCGCTGCAATAATTTGTACAAATTTGCATTGTATACCATGATCGAAGTAAATGTTCGTAAATTGTATAATTACGTGTATAGCACAAATAACGTTTTTGCTTAGTATATACAATTTTCCTTCTCTCGCTTTATAATACAAAACAGAAACACCATTTATACACTTCTGTTGTATAAAGCGCGGAGGCGATAAGAGGGAGAGTGCGTATTGGAATGGGAGAATTGCGATCGAGAGTTTTGGGGAGAGAGTCGACTCTGCAAACTTTGGAAACATTTTGCTCATGTGGCACAACTAAATCAACAATATCTCTACTCCTTTTAATTTTAGATTATTAGTTTGTTATTATATACAATTATCCCAATGAATTATGTGGAGAGAGTTATTATATGGTCCAAATTAAATAGACAATATGGTTAACCTACGATGCTTAGGAGAAGAAAATGATACTTCAAACAAATAGTTAATGCCGCCATTGAAAGCGTTACAAAGTCCATCTCTTGTTATTCAAAAATGATGCCAAACAAATAGTAGAAATTAGTTTATAAACTCAATAATCTCTCTTTTTATGTGACACTTTTTAAATTTCGAAATTCAAATAAATTTATCTGACAGTAAATTTTTTCATAGATCTTTTAAACATTTTGAATTATCAATTATTATGACTTATAGTACTTTTTACGTAGTTTACAAATATAAAAAATTTATTTCGAAAAGAATGAAGATTATACGCACAAATTCCCGGTCAAACTGAAATTGCTTGACTATTAAAAAATGAAAAGAGTCACATAATTGAGACGTACGAGTACTATTTATGGGCTCGTTTAGAGATTAATTATGTGTTACCCGCGTTATCCTTCCAATCTACGGGTAAAGTACTACACCAACCCAAAAGATGTCGGAGACGGGCAAAGGCCTTTACAGCCACACCCCCACACCATTACTCAACCATCTTCACTCGTCTAATCGAATCATTAACTCTGATATTATTTCGTTGAGAAAAAAAATAAAACAATTACAAGTTGCATAACGGAAGTCATACCTATACGTACGGAAATAGTGTTGGTTTGGGCAACCACAACCCACTCTACATAAAAATAACAACCACACTATATTTAAGGCTATAATATCGAATTTATACAACATACTTTAAAAAAAATTTCTTACTTGTTCGAGATTATGTTCAGTTTTCATATCAATTAAATTAAATTTAAGTAAAAAAAAAATTAATTATAATCTAATTTAAATACTATTAATCTGTTTAAATTTTTAATTTATTATTACATTACCTTTTTACAAACCACCCGCTCCTTAAATTTTTTATTTTATTACTTCTATATTTTTACATCTCGCTTTTAAAAATAAATATCCGTTTACCATATTTTTACGATATTAAATTTATCATGTTCCTGTGTTCACACCTTTACCCACTCACTCATACCCCAATCAAGAACAACACCCACTCACAACCACCAATCAATTTTTCATCCGCTCTTCTCACTCCGTCACACCCATCCCACTTCAATCTTTCTCGAAATTGAATGAAGTTGTTGATAAACTTGCACCATGTAACCATTAGTTTTTGACGAGCACTTAATGATTTTTATGGTAAAGGGCTTGATCTGTAGCCAATAATCTCCTGATTTTCAATACAAGTCTCAATCCAAACCACTTTGATATCCAGCATATGAATGGATGTTCCTCACACGAAGATAGTTCCAAGTATGTGTTTTCCTATACTCTAATGATTCATCAAAAATGGACAACATTATTTAGTCTTATAAAATATTTCTTTCTTCTTTGAATTTTTTAAGCAGTGATTGTACATGTAGCACACTCCTCTTTTGGTTGAATATACAAATCAGTAATTGTGGTTTGATATGTCTTTTTTGATATCAATGCAATATATCTCATAAAAGGTATGGTCACAATACGGTGGCATTATGAAAATCAAAGAATGAAAGGCACAATACGTGATAGTGAAGGTTCTGGGACGGGTTGCTAGCAAATATGTGGACCTCGCACACCAAAGAACATGTTTCCGGACCCAACCAATTATCCTACACCCCAGAGCCACAAGGCAAAAAAATAGAAATGTTTTATTGCATCTTCCTACCTTTTTTGGACTACATGTTTTTGTTACTCTTGAACTATTGTTTACGTTTACGTATTTTCAGTATTTTTTAAATTATCATAATGTTTTTTTTTTTTTTCATTTAAGTTCCATTTCATATGACTTACAGAGGGATTGGTTTTATATAATTATTGGATATTAGTAATATATAGATAAATCATACCATCTGCATTCGATGTTTACAGTAGCCCTTTCCAATTTCAAAATGCACACTTTAATTGATAAATATGTATCAAATATGATTAAAATATGTATGAAGCTTCTTTTTTTCTTCAATTATTGAATATTTTAATTCAATGATACTATAATTCAATGGGTTTTCAATGTCCCTTATTTGAATAAAATATTATGGAAGTCTTACTTTACTCACTTGTATCAACCTGACATCACATTTTTTGATTTATTACTTTAGTATGAAAAATATCATACATGCAATTTATCTTTTTTGAAAATATATGTATTTCAGTTTGTTATTCATTTTATTTCAGATTACTTTCAATATACATAGTTCAATACCATAGAATTCACTATTTGAAACATGGTTTAACTAGGGATTCATTGTACCATGAGAGTTAAAAATAGTTGATCCATATGTATGAACTTTGTATGACTAATCTATGATTTTGTATGAACGATTATGGATTTGATTAATCTTGTAGAAAATAGTTGACGTAACTAAAGTTTCATGGAATAAAACTTAATAAACTTGGTACAAGTGTGGTTTCAGTGTTTTATTTATAGTTGGACCAATTTTCAAAATCACAAATATCAATATTAATGATACCAAATGCAAACTCCATTAAACAAAACATGTGTCCTAACAGACAAAACAACATAAAAAAATTGTGTGGCAAAAGTACAAACAAACATCTTTTTTTTTTTTTGCAAGGAATAATGAACAGTCCTTCTGTTTGTGTCCAACTTGACGACATCTACTAGAAGTAATCTTTGACCTTTTGAATTTCACATCAGCAAAACCCTTCTAGTGTTCAAGTTGCGGTCTTCCCACTGATCTCTTTGGATCCGGTGGCATCAATTTAGTCTCTGAAATATAATTTGGTATATTTCATGTACTCTCGCAGGGATAGATTCAACAAGGATGACATATGCATCTTTGAAATTCTTCAGGCTATAAAAAGCAGAACAAAAATCTGCTTCATGCAATTTCCTGTATCTAAGAACTATAATTACATGACCAACAAAAATACAAAACAATTAACACAAATCAGAATTTCATACAAACAAAATAATATGTGACATTTCATACCCAATTATTACACATTTCATACCCAATTGAATACACATTTCATACAACAAATTCCAAAGACATTGACAAACGTTCTGTTTTCAAATTATAATTCACACCAACAACATAACTGTCAGATTTCATACCCATTATTACGCAATTCATACAACAATAAGCAAGTTGAAACCCCACTTCTTCTATTTTTTTGCAATACCAAAAAGAAAGTCTATTACTATCACACAATATCACAAATAACACAATCTAATTATCAAACAAAAAATAAATATCTACAATCTTACACACTTTTCATACATTTCTCCAAAATTATAACTATTTTTTCTGCACGGTTTATGAAGATGTTGTAATAAAATATCATTTCGTTGGCTTTTTTTACTAGTAAATTACCTCACAACATAATTTTTATTATTTTATTTTTTTCAGAAAACAAATATTACTTACTCGAATTTTTACTTTTAAAATGAAACTGACACGTCTATAATGTACCATGTTGTTGCAGTATGGTACCATACCAAAACATGTTTATGAAATAAAAACAACACACATTGTATATGACAAAATTACCAAAACAAATCAGTAACGATAATAAATACCAACCTGACGATTCCATCTTCCACATGTTTAATTAATATGGATACATTGTTGTCATCACACACATAACGATTTTTTTTTCACATGCAAACTAACTTCGATCACTCAAAAAAAGTAGATTACGTCTGCACCCATTGAAGAGAGAAAAATGTGATAGAGAAAAAAAAGGAATAAAATCAGAATTTAATTTGATTTCAATTTAATTGATTTCAACCTATTTGATCGTTAAGGAAACTGAATTAATTATATTTTTTTTGAATTCCCTAGTATGTAGTTATGTGTTAATTGTACATACTGTCATAGTTAATTGAAATGTAATTAAACAAACATACATCGTGCTTATTTCTCACATTATTCGATTGTTTTCAAAAAAAAAAAACAAAGATTTTCCAAATTGTCATTTAAAATCAACTTATTGTTTTCATAATAGTCTTAACTTGAGATATTAAATGTTATATATTAAAAGTCAAACTCTAATGTTGTTGCTTGAGAATACTACTATAATATTCCTAATTTTCACCGTCTACAATTTGAGATTTTTGGACTTTGAGTCCATTTCAGCAAATTCTTATGGGCTTTTTGGCCCATTTTCTGCTTGCTTAGATCTTGTACTTAAACTTCTTTCGTAGTATGTGACTCGATGTTCGATACACATGAGGAGTTAAAAATTGCTTCTGTAAAGTGGTAATTCGTACTATAGAGAAATTAACTTTGCTAACTTGAGATCTCATTGTTAAGGATAAAAAGAAGTATATCCGTGTTAGCACTCTACATACAACCTTGTTGATAATCTGATGAAATCTTTATACTAAATAACTTCCCATCTGTTCTTAATTTATGTGATAGAAGTTTATTGTTTGAGAGTTAAAAATATTTATGGTTGACCAAGCATTTTTGTCACTACAAGCACTTTAAATTTGTTCACAAAAGAAATTCATATATTTGTTGAAACTACGTAAAAGTACTATTGTCAGAATATTGATATTCACATATTTAAAAGATATATAAAAAAATTCATCCGTCAAAAATTAGACTTGTGAAATCTGAAAATTCGAAATGTATCACATAAATTAGACGGAAAGAAGTTATCCTGGCAATAAGTGGTACTCATATATAATAATATACTCTATATATATATATATATATATATATGAAAACACAAAGCATATAGGTATTAAACTTGACATTTTGTAAGGCAAATGGTACAACAAGGCATTATTCAGACACATCATGTGAAGACTACTAAACAACCAACAGACCTATTCACAAAATGACTTCACTAAAGACAACACCAATATATATGTTGAGCAAGCTGTGGTAAAAGACTTATTATATAGCATATGTGAAGATTTTTGTTAATTGTAGTCATCATTATATTATTCAACGGAAAAATAATTTTTAAGCAGAAATTGTAGATAAGTTATATATTCTATAGTCGCTTAAAAGTCCTTGGGTGATAATTTATATTTAAGAGCAGGGTATAGTTGTACATTATATGACACTCAACATTGAGCACGTTAGAGAAACTTATTTATTCTTAAATATGTAATTCTTTACTCAAATCTTTTTATTTAATAATATTCAAGAAATAAATTATTATATTTTTCTGAGGAAATCTCTTGCAATTTTCCCATTAGCCCCATTGGGATAGAATCCACCAGGTATATGTTCATCGCCTGTTGTATACACGATCCTGAGAATTTGTGGTGGAGTTCTGGAGTACGCAAGGGAATAATAATTAGCAGATATTAGTACGTAGTTTCCAGTGCGATTTCAGCTCCGCGGTTCACCATGGAAATATTAATACCGTCACTGTGATCCGCACATTCCCAATTGATTTCTTAAATTTGAGATTCGAGACGTAAAATCAGCCACAGTATATCCATAAGGATATACTACTACATTAGCTCTCTCATAAAGGTACATACGAATAATTGCATCTTGTTGTCCTTCTGTTCCCAATAGTCCTGCCACAAGCTGTGATTTTAAATAAAAAAAAAAAAAGTCACCACATGTATTCCGTCTCAATTTATGTGAATGTTGAAACTTTTGACGGGATAAGGAGATAAGAGAAAAAAAATATTTGAAACTTATGAACTAAATTAAGTCGTAGAAATTTTCACTAAGGGTAAAATTGAAAGTTTGAAGATAAGTGAATTATTATTATTGTACTTGTCAAATATGAAAAATATATCATGAATTTCAGTGACTGATAAGATCTCATAAAATTGAGATTGATGAAATAATATTTTAGATTACATGATCAATCTTTTCTTGAATCGGTCACGAGCTCTCAATTGAGTTGTTTAATTTAAATTAGTTCGGGTTTCTTTTATTAAAAAAAAGTGGTGCAAATCATCAATCTCGACATTCCAGATTTAGAACGGAAGAGTATTTTATAAAAAAGCAATTACATAAACTTAATAATTTGAGTCGTTTTACTTAAACGTTATGTGAGGAACTAGCCTTTGAGGATGGGATTCATACCAACATAGCCATTCATTCCAATATATGGTATAATATAAGAAGATAGCATGTAATGCAAGCTATCCCTATAAGGATCAAATGGGGGCTCCAATTTGTATCCAAATGCTTCATCAAATATTTGTTCAAAGTTTTCAGAGGTAAGATTAAGTAAAGGTCTAGTAATGCTGCCCATTACAGAGTCAATTGCCCTAAAAACAAACAAAACAAATTAGTATAGGAAAAATGTCAATAACATCCACACGATGAAAATAATATATATATATATATATATGTTTGACGTGAATTTAAACATAATAACTTTAGATTCTGTGAAATAAATTTATTGTATATTGGTAGAAATTATATAAAAATTATTGTAAGTCAGAATAGTTAATTATACAAAATATTTTAAATTTAGCTAATTGTCAAAACTTTATTTTACCTAACTAATTATCACTCATTTTGTTTTTAAACACACCTCGCGATGTGTAGTTGGTCAAATATTTGTTCGCAGTCTATAACAAGCATGTGTAAGCTAAATCAATTTTGAGATGTGTTTTAATACAAAGAGAGTGATAGTATAAATATGTAAACTAAACAATGGATAAATGATTTACATAATTCGCAATAAATATGAATTCTTCTTTTCTAAAAAAAAAAAAGGTAGAAGAAGGAAAAACGAATGAGAGAAGAAATATCTCTCCACGTACAAAGTGAAAATTCAGTTAACCACTTCTATAACGTAAATTACGTATATGATTGGATCTAAGTTCGTCCACTTTATCACAAAAACAATTGGTTAATCTAGTTGATATATCTCTTTAGCGTCATAGATAGCTTCATTTGATATCTCCTGTTCTTAACTACAATGAACGTCGATTTTGAATAATTAGTCCACGTTCACTTTTACTTTTATCTGTTCTTTGAAACACAAAATTCCTCTCATTTCACGAGTGAAAATATATTACTTTTAAAATTGAAGGAGTACCTTAGGTGACCAATTTCTTCATTGCCAAATTCCTTGATAATATTAAATTTGTGAATGGATGTTCAAGATTTTGCCTTGTGGGCAACCAATTGGTAGGGGGGGTCTACCTTCTGTTAACAATAGGTCCATTACATCAATAGACCTATCAGATAAGGAATGACCATAGAAATCAATTCTGCTTCCAAAAACTCCAAATTTTGTGCAAAATGCACATAGTATCTATCTTCTTTGTACACTGGGACTTCACCTATTGAGTATTCTAATTTACAAGTTGGATTGCAATGACACACAAAAACTAGTTGACTAAATAACATGGAAATGACAAAGGTTGAAATAAAAGCCATTTCTTTGAGTATTGATATGATACTCCAATTTTGATTCCACAAAGTATTTATAAAAGCCTTTTTCCTAGGGTTGGTGGAAAGAGTTACTTGATACGTGTTACAGATAAAAAGTGATAGATTTTTTGTAAAATTAGTTAAGACGTGTGAAAAACTGATCTGAACATTAAAATAATTGAAAAAATCTATTAAAAAGCTTATTATTACAGGTCAAATTTATTACGTAACACCCATATAGAATATTAACTGTTCAATTGATTCCAATTGAAAAAGATTGTATTTCACTAATTTTGTGGTCTCATAGTTGTACACTTTTTTCAAATTACAAGTTGGAAATTAGGTTTCCTTTCCCTTTTTGGGTATATAAGGAATTTAGTATAATCAATACTATCCAAAACGTAAAGGGGGTAGAAAATTCATTTACGAATCCATCAACTTTTATTTAGACTTTATATATGTATGTATTAGAATTTTTATTGAATATGTATAAATATTTAACTAAGAATTTAATAACTAAAATTAGCTATAATTTTAATAACAACTTCAGAACTCATAAACTTAAATGTTACTAGTCTCATTCAGTCCTATTGTTTTTTGAGGCTTAATGTTTGGGACGTGAAAAAAAAAGATGGGGAGGGAAGGAGGGAGGGGGGGGGGATTTTGGATAAGGGAAGTCGGAATTATTATTAAAAAGTTACAAAATATAAAGAAATATTTTCTATACGTATAAAAAATAATTTTAATCTATAGTGTAATATTTTTTTTAACCAGACTCAAAAAATTCCGCTCGACCCTACGTGAGTCCGCACTAATGTTTTGTAGTGTACCAACATGTGTCATGTCTCTTGGACCAATTCGAAGTAATTACTCTTTTTTGTAGGAGTTTTTTTTTCTCTCTATTTTTGCAATATGTGTTCTTAATCACATTATAAAATATTTAAAATGATAAATTGATAAATGGTAAAGAAAAAAGGATTTAACACCTAATTTCATCTTGAAGATGAATAAAGACACCCCATTTTCCCATTAAGATGAAGCGTTTGTCCCATGTCCATTTATAGAAGAGGAAGAAAAGTTTGCAAATATAAGGCTATGAAATTAGTTCAACTAACCCACCAAATCCCTTGAATTTAACTATAGAAAATACTTTCATTTTAAGTTAATGAGTCGTAGGAGAAGTTAGTGGAGATGAGGATGTCTATTTTTGAGAATCAGTTTGGTTTCATGTTTGGACGATTGATTATGAAAATTAATCTTATAAAAAGATTAGTCAAGACAAATATAAAAAGACATAGAGGGGGGAATGCATGTGATTGTTGAGTATTAACTTGAAAAAAAAGTTAACGTCAAAGTTTCGAAAGAGGTTCTAGATGATCTTTGGAGACTAGAGATGTTTCAATCATGTAATATTAAGACAATTAAATACATTATGGTGGAGCTAAGACCTAGTAAGAGAGTCTGGTCATTTTTCATTTGTGATGGGCTTGTACTAGAGATAAACTTTTTAGCCCCTTTTTATTTGCTTTGACGATGGATGTATCGAAGTGAAATATTGAAAGAGAGGTGTCTTGGTGCATGTTATTTATTTATGATACCGTTATTTGAAATATAAGTTTTATATACCATAGAGAAAAAAACTCAATCGTCAATTTTTCTAATGAAAGCTAATATTTGAGGCCAGAAGTCAATACAGAGCCTCAAAATAGGACTAAAAAGATCCAAAGAAAATCCACAGAAGAATTAGGCCAAAAATAATAATATTTAGGAAAAATACTATAATTAATTATTTAAAAATCATTACTGATTTTAGCATACTTTTAATTTACCTTTATATAGCTAATTACTATGATAAATCTGTATATTGAAGTAAAAGTGAATAAGTAGCATATTATAGGAAATTTATTAATTATTTTTGACATTATATTAGTTGTTTATGGTGAATAAAAATTTGACAAACCATTTGTATTATAAGTGTATTGTTAATATGTGTGATAAATATATTACAGTGATCGATAGGTAATCCTGATATATGATGTAATCAATAAATTGTATAGTTCTTATAATAGAGTATTTAAACTTATATTATAAATTAATTAAACAGTAATTATGTTGAAAAATAAATGAGTATACTATATATGAAGAAATTATTTGGGTTTATTTTAATATTTTATGTTATAGTTACTGCAATATTGATTTATATTCTTAATACAATCCAATATATTTTAGTGTTTTCACGTATTAAATTACAAAAAACACTATAACTGTGTTTGGGGTGTAGACAGATACATATTTGGTTGTCTCATTCAACGAATACAGGAATTATAATATCCAAAAGAATGGCCAAACAACACATGAGAGTGTTTGGGTCTATAAGACCAATATTTATTTATAGAGAGGACCAACTTTTTAAATTGCGGAATATGAAAAATATATTGTGTGTTATTAACTATAGTTTGTAATGTATGTGCTTAGTAGCCCAATATAAATATGTATATGTTTGCATTTATACATATACACAAAAAAGTAGTTGTATAATTGTTTTCTATCATCGGGCTAACATATCAAAGACTCATATTTATATAATATGATGTTGTAAAAGCGAGAAACGAGAGAAAGACAAAAAAAACTGTGGCAAGGAAGATCGTATTTGTATTAATTATATGTGTCTAGGATAAAATATATACTGATATTTGTAGTTATATATACAATTTTCTCTCGCTTTATGCAAACGTGACAAAAACACAATGTTTATACCATTGTGGTGTATAAAGGACAGAGACGAGTTGAGAGTGTACGAGCGAGATTTGGGGAGAGGGGAATGATATTATATATAGTAATATAATTTTATATCTTTTATAAAAAGCAAAAGCACATTTTATACACTTCTGGTTTATATAAAAAGTAAGAGAGAAGCGAGGGGAGACTGTCACAATGAGAACGAGTAGTGGCGAGTGAGAATTCACCAGAGGAGAGGCGAAATAACCAATAGTTGATCTACGGGGTCCATTAAACCAAAGCTAGTGTAAATTATCATGTATATTTCAGGGCCTTGAGTGAAACGATAAGACAAAATCTTTAAACCCTAAATTACACATAACTGCTATGATAGTTTAAATATGGATTAAATGATTGTCCACACTAATTCCAGCTATTATTTATAAACAATTGCTTATGAGATATGCATGTATCCATCACTAATTAAAATATATAAAGGAAATATAGATGGAATATTTACTCAATGTAAAGTAAGATTGTATTGATATTTATAAGTTATTTAGTTTTAATTCCCTTTCGTTGCATTCACGTGTCTTGTATTAAAACTAGAGATGGTTTTTTTGTTAAATTAATATGTCATGTAGGAAAATATGAGATATTGAAGAGATTGTTTTCTCATTTGCCCTTGATCTTAAATTACTCTTGAAAGTAATAAATTTTGATTAATACATAGAAAACCTAGGTGAAGTATACACATAAATAAAGAGAATATTTATTGAAAGAATATTTAACATTCTAATAATTATAAATAAATAAAGATATAATAATTAAAATATTTAATTTCTTAAGGAACCTATAGAAATTGTGATACTATGTAAGATGAATTCTGTTCTGGGTAATTTCACATAAGCTTAATCACGATTATCTTAAAGCTTCAATGTCGTCACACGAGTTATTCTCGTTCATATTTTCTAATTAGACGTTATCATTATAATATAAAAAATACAACAAATCACAATAAAAAAATCTTTAACTTTAAAACTATTAAAAAAAATCTTAGCTTTGTGTAGTAAAAACAAGTAGTAGACTTCAGTGTTAATCAGAAGCACTCCAATATTTAGTACAAATGATAGGTAAAAATTGAAATTTAATCAACTTAAAGATTGAAAGTGAAAAGCAGACAAATGGAGAAGCAAACATTGGACAAGATTATAATTAGTTACTTACCTCCTATATATGCAAGATAAAATCACAAAAAATTGTTTTGACTGATGATAAATATAAATGTAAATACATATTATTTAACTATGGTTAATTGTCAATTCAAAATGTGTATATAAAATATAGATATATGATACATTCATTTGTTGGGGTAAACAATATTGGACGAAGTATTTATATAACATATTTAAGTGATTTTACGATTTATACTAATTTAGAGATTAGAAAGTTTTTTAATGAATATTTACAGACAAAATCTCAATGTTGTATTAGGCAATTAGATTTTCATAATTTTAAGAGTATTGTAAATTTGGTACTGAAATTTTTAAAATTTAGAAATACGTTTAAATTTTAAATTCGCGTCTAATATGATATATCTTCTCAATGCTGTATGATAATATCGTCTTTAAGCGGAGAGGAGGTATAGAGGCGATGGACCATTATTTGTGGAGAAGAGAAAATAGTTTTTTGTTATCTACCATAATGAGACTAGAACTCAATAATTAAAGTAGATGTACATACAATTGTAGGTGTCCAATGCTGGTGTTAGGAAACCAATTATACAATTCTAGGACTTTAATGTCTATTTGTTAGTTTATTTAAGATGGTAACCACAATTAATGATTTTAATTAGTATTTTTTGTTTCTTCTTTCTTTTATAATGGAAATGTGACATTTTATTATTTTGTTCAAATAATTTTGATACGAAGAATGTAAGAAACTTGAAAAAAGTTACTTTACTCCCTAGTCCATAAGTAACAAGAAGTAAATGCATTAGGGGCTGAATACAAGAGTCTCTCGAGTTCGAGCCTTAGACATAAAAATTTTTTTAACGGGGGGGGGAAGCTTTTACTCTCGAAATATGAGTCACATTTGTACAACCAATATTTAATAAAGTTGGAATCCAAATTAGATATTGAACACTGAGTGAAAAATAAAATCAAAACAAAAGAAAAGTCCCTAAACTATCTTATTTTAATTATTGAAATAATTAAAATTCATAAAACTATTTAATTGCAAGGATTTATGAAGAAAACAAAGTCTATGACATGTGCGCGTGCACTTTAACAATATATATATGGAACCGTAAAAAGTTGACATTAAATAAAAATCGATACAATAAAATACAGGGGCATCTCCCTTTAAGAATCATTTACTAAGTTCCCAATAGTATATAGTTGCAAATAATCTTTATTATTTCTTAATCTAAGATTATAGGTTATATAGAGAGTAGTGTATTTGAACATGTATTTTTATTACGAATTAAAATTTCGATAAATTTTATGATAAAAAATTTCTGAGTATTATTTTTATTTAACTCACAAAAAAATATTTACTTTTGAGTTGAGTCAAACTAACAAACAACGTTGTTCTCCATGTAAAAACCCCTTTCAAGTGGGGATATAGTTTTTTACTATAGCCTAAACTAGATACTCTTGATGTGTGGTATCTACTTACACATATGAGATTTTGAAGAGAAAGATACATACTCAAAAACTAATAAACGAAATAGATATTACATAAAAAAGACTCATGTCGAAGTTCCATTTCCTTGTCTTCTTTAATTATACAAGATACAAAAAAATGATATAGAAGTAGACGTGAGAAAAGAGACTCTGAGGTGGAAAACAATTGCTTTTGTTAAACCTTATGTAAATTCATTGTAAATAAATTTTTATTGTACACATATTGTTCTCGATAGAATCCTATTTAGCATAAGCATATAGATATGCTATTCAATATCTCCTATTATTGCAACTCAGAAAAGCCACACAATGAGTCATACATAGGAAATTAAATCAGGTGATGGATTGTAGAAAATGAAAAACTAATAATCTTAAATTAAAATATAGTTTTATTGTTTCAGTTTGTATTGCATTAATATAAGTACAATCTCGATTTTCTTTGTCTCTAATGTATTTTATAGAATCTCTTTTTCCTCATTCCTTCATTTCTCCGTAATCTTCATAAATTTAATTTTCAAATTTTAAAATCTCTAACAAGGGCCTCATCGTTTTCTAAATAGGCAGAATATATAATTTATACAATAATCTCGAACAATCTTCAGTTTATTAACTTGTAGCAAATTGTCAATGGTATTATACTCATGATACAACCTCTTTCTTACACAAAATAAAGTGGTTTGTGAACTAATATATATGAAGTTTACAAATACTAAAATATAAGTTAAATACCATTGATACTTATTTAACATAATAAATACTACAGATAGTAACAGTGCGAATCTTATTAGAAAGTACAAAATTCGTAAAACAGTTCAAAAGTTTCAGGGAGACTTATATTGAAAATTCACATAAAACATAAATAGTTATAAGTATTATAATCTACAAAATCTAAAAAGAAATATGTCAACAGTTTCATATGCTTATAGTGAGCGGAATGTTTGGTCGACCCTTGTACTTGTATAGTTTGTATTCTGAACCCTTCTACTTGAACTTTTTGTCACTGAGCCCTTAGAATCACATTTTAACAACCTTTGGCTTTGTTTGAACTTCATATCGCCTCAAACAAAAGTGACACGTCGTAATCCACGTTCAGGATTTTAGATGCCACATGAATTAATTATTAATTTTTAAGAAAAAAAATTATAGTCGTCACTTCTTTACTCTTTTCATCTTACTTAACCTATGGCTGTGCCATATGTTTTACATTATAATCTCAACACTACAATCATAGTCATCACCATTATCCCACTTTGTCCTGTATCACAAAAATCCAAATTATGTTTTTTGTTTGTTTTCAATCATTTCATAATAATTATGTTATAATTTTTTGTAGAAATTACTTGTTCATCATTAACACTTGCCGGCCGTCGTGTGCCATAAACGCCACACCATTCAGATGTGGCGAAATCTCTCAATGTTGTTTGTGTAACTAGATCTTATTACCAACCTATGCCCGCGGTCACATTTGTCTCGACGGAGCCATCGCCGCGGCCAGTATTTCTCCGACGGCACCCACTAATTCGGACCTCTCACCTTTAGAGGACGTAATCACAATGGCGGTCAAGAGGTATCAATGTACAAGATCTTGATATAAAGAGTATTAGAAAGGCAAAAAGTAAAGAGATTGGGGATGGAAATGTTGGTGTTGAAGGTGAGGACGTATGGTGAAGAAGATATGTGTTGTCTCTAATAGTTTTTAATTTTGTTATGTATTTTATTGTTTTTGTTGAATTTTTTAAAATTGAAATATAGTACACATATTCTAGCTAAGGAAGTGAAGTTGAGAAATCACACATCTTTTGCCAACGACAGTCATTTTAAAGACTTTGACTCAATGTAAGACAGGGGTATATTTGAGCGTGTCAGAATCGGATCCATATATATGTTGGTGTTATCGAGTCTAAGGGTCACATATGATGGACACAAATAAAGAAGTAAATGATTCAGGATACAATAAAAACTTATACAAATGTACATATGGATCTTCCACCAGACATTTGAGACCGCGTTCTATAGTGTATAACCCAAGAACATCTCACATCATGTATATTTGTATTACTATTTGACGGGTAACATGGTCTTGTATCTTTTCAAATTTATTTGTAACATTTTTCATGAATATAACAATTATATAAAAAGAATATTAATACAATTTTAAACGATTATAAATATTTTTATGATTGAGAAAATTCACAGTGAACACGAATATAAAAAAAAATCCATACATTTATAACAAATTAAAATTGTGCTACAAGAAGTACAATTTTAAAATAGTTTTTCTTATAGCAATACAACATTAGAATATGTTTATAATTTGTATAACAATTAATATAGGATCAACAATTTAAATTTAAATAAAAGGACAAATTGCGAGTTGTCCAATTTCCTATATAAGAGAAATAAAAATATTCTTAATGTAAGAACATAATTACCTCTTATAGGACAAAGACTACTTATGAAAATTTAATAATCAAATTTGTAAGAAACTACAAATAGAATCATCTACACCACACACAAATATAAAATTTCCATTAAATGCCAGATATTCAATTGTGTCAGTAACCTTTCAACATGTTTATTAATAAAGACATAAAAATTATCAACCCATAATCACAGGTGAAAATTACATTCATGAATTAAGCCATATGTTGTGTTCTAAAATATAGCATATGCTATCCATTCGTTTCCAATTATTCCTCATTTCCACCCTTCTCTAAAAAAGAATATTCTCTTAGAGTCTCCTTCTGTCATTGGCCGTCCTCAAATTTTACTATGCAGTGATTCGCATAATTTTGTAGGTCATATATTGTAAGGGATCAATATTTATATTAAATTTATCTTATTAAAAAGGTTTATTTTTTATATGATATGTTCTCGATTGATAAATTTGGGAGATTCATTTTTTATAGAGTCGCATTTATTAAGGAGTGCTTTATCTTCTTATCATACTATTTTCGATGTAGATTTTATTTTAGTTGAATCACAATATAGATATCAAAATATCACGTGAAAAACAAAGATCCCACGACCTTACTCCACCCGGAAAAAAAAAAAAAAACTCTCCCACCTTAAGTATATTATAAAACTATGGTTAGACAACTATTAATACTAATGTCCACTTTACTCTTCTGCTCATTGTTATACTCCTTGATTCATTACAAACAATTTTGTCTCTGTGTTCACTTTTTTCACCTCTAGTCTATATAAAGTTTCTTGCTTTTCTACTTCAAGAACAAACCCCATTAGATTAATTTCCAAAAAGATCACTGATTTGTTTTTACACTTGTGAAAGATGATTAGAAGAAGAACCCATCAAGAAAGTAGCCTTATAGTATGTAAGATGACCAATTACGAGTACAGAGATGTGAAGCGGAAGAAGATGTATTCCTCCGTTTTTACTTGAATATGAGATGATGAAAGAACCCAGGAGTAATTGTGTCTGAGTTGTTGAGCCTTTACTTTTCGTGAGTAAAACTAAATTAGTTACTCTCCCAATTCGTATTATGTGTGATTGTTGTGTGGGGGTGTTTAAGATTTTCGGTTATTTATGATTTTTTAACTATTACCAAATAGGAAAGTTGGTTTGTTGTAGATGCATTGCTAGTTTATAACTTTAATGTGTTGTTCTTAATCTTTATGTTTGACCTTAGTTTTATTTGATCCACTAGATCCCTTTCTTTTGAATTGTTTATGAGCTCTATGACTATGAATTAAAGGAACTGGATGGGCGGTGTTGTATACTGATATGCTATATGTATTCGATTAGGCCACTAGTACTTAAATGGTGGAAGTGTCAAATTGCGTCAGTCCTCAATTCCGGTTCCTCAACTAACAACTAAATAATCCAACTTGTCCCCATTGTGTCTCGTGGACACTGATGCTGACATGACATATAAATTTTTGAGATGTCTTAGGTGATGATTTAGTAAGTTGGAGTGTTCAACTATGAAGTTGAGGAGTCTAGATGAGCAAACTAAAAGTTGGAGTTCTTACTTGTCACCTGAGATCAAGTTTTGAGTGTCTGTTTATGTAGAATGCCTTATTATTATTGTTATTTCATTTCTCTGTTGTTATGTGGAAGTGTATTCATACTTGCTGACCATATATTTTTAATACATATGTGTGTATTCATGTGTGCTACCTGATATTGCAGCTTAGGAGTTGATGACTAACCATCTGTTCCTCCTACGATGAGTAGCTTTGTTAGTTATCTTATGTGAGTTGCGTTTTAGGGAAATGCCACTACTCTGCTTTGCATTTTGCATTCAACTCTTCTTACTTGGTGGTATTTGGACATATGGCTCATACGGTATGGAATTCCGTATGTGTTATTTAGCTTAAGTTGGATTGCCATTATGTTGTTGGACAAAGTATTCATTTTACACGCTTAATGTGGTGTTGAGGACATTAATGTGGTATTTTCTTTCTCATTTCTTCTTATGAACAAATACTTCTTAGGTACAATTCACTATTCTAGTGCTCATCATGTTCATTACGGCTAAACTACATGAAGCTAATTGCTTTTCGCCACATTTTGGCTCTTCACTATCCCTGCATGGTTCCTTAAGAATTACACAACTTAGAGGGATTCTCATGAGATTTGCAAAATATCAAACGTCATCTTGATGTCATATTCTGGAATGATTATTTGTTCAAAATATATGACCTTCAACCTTGGATAGACTTAAGTGAATTCCTCCTTCTAGTTCATATTCCTTATAAGCGACACCTATTTCACTTTTTTTTTTTTCATTTAGGTGGGGTTGGGGTTGGGGAGAGATCCTTCTCTGAGAGTCTCCACTGTCCTCTCCAGTACTAAAATTTTATCTTTACATTGATCATTTGCCATAGCAAAAATTGCTTTCGCAATGAATAGTATCTTAGTTTTAGAACATTAGCCTATACGAATTTTCTATTTTTGAATCAATGATTATGCACTATGATTGTGTTATTCTTGAATATTCTTATGTTGTGATGTGTTAACCATGCTTCGTTTTCCTTTTGTGTGATACAGGTATGTTTCTGGATATAAAAACAGGTTCCAAAATTTTATAAAGTACCTCCGAGAAATGGGGGATGAGGTACTTTCTGTGTCTGACAATGATGTTGTTAGTTTATGATGTCTGCTTGTGTTTTTTGGTAGGGCCTGAATGACATGATAATAACGTAATGATCTGCTTGTGTAATTGCCATGTTCATATTATTAAATCCAATGAATATTTTATGATATTATATCAATAAAGAATTTAATATTCGTAGACCGTTTCTATTTTCTTTCACCTGAACCAATGTCAAGCAAGTTCACAACAACATTCCCAGTATAGTCCCACAAGTGTTGTCGAGGGGTAGGTGAGGGGTTCGATGTGTAGGTGTATCACAACAAAAACTTACCCACCTGGAGTGGTAGATCCTCGTAATGTTCAATCAAATTTCTTGATATTGCTTTTTCTTAATAAATATTTATCGCTCATATTTATTTTAATAGTAATATCTCAGACGATTATCACAATTTGTTCATTTTAGAAAATATTACCACCGAGGCATTTATTAGTCATTTATTAGTCTATTAGGTGTGATCCGTGTATGTATGTGGTTATACAGCAAAGTCGGGTGATTTACTCGCTGAATGATCAAAGGACTGAACAGATCGTGTATGGGGCATTGTGATGCAGTTATGGTTGTGACCAAAGTACTATGGAAGGAATAGTACCGATAGATTTTTATGGGGCCCCCCCCCCCCCCACCCATCCCAAAGTTGATAAGGATCCGAAAGGTCTGCAATACTGTTCGTCATACTAGTTTCCCTTTTCCATGTTTTTTAATAATAAAATCACTCATTTTCTATGGTTAACCCATCAAAACGGTTCTTTGAGGTTGAGGACTCCATGATTATGAAAAGATTGTCAATATATGGAGCTTTTCTTATCCCCTAAGAAAGCTTCTTCTTGATGTTTTTCCTTTATTTGCAGTTTTCCCTGCCCCTGCTACGCAAAAGTACCTCTCTCACTTGCTCTCAGCCCTAGAATAATCTCAGAGGTAGCACAGTTCAAGCCTGATATCATACATGCATCATCTCCTGGTATAATGGTAAGTTTTCAGCTGCTCTTTTCCTTTTCAGTTATGTTCTTGTTGCTGTCCTTCAATTTCTGTAACTATATGTTGTTTCTTGTACCTCAATTATAGTATGTTACTATCTGATATTTTTTGTTATTATCTATTGTTTCTTGTACTTCTGTTACTTCTTTTCCTGAGTTGGTGATCTATCGGAAACAATCTCTCTACCTCTGAGGTTGGGTAAGGTCTGCGTGCACTCTCCCGTCCCCACACCCTACTTTTTGGTATTACACTGGGTATGTTGTTGTTTGTAGCTTTCTTCCTGTCTTGTATAACCTTATTTTTCCTTGTTTTAGGTATTTGGTGCTCTTATCATTGCAAAACTTCTGTCTGTGCCGATTGTAATGTCTTACCACACACATGTGCCAGTGTAAGTTCGCTCCTCCTTAAGTTCTTAGCTCAAATTCACGTAGGAAAATTTGATATCTTAAATACCATGAAACATAAGTTCTATCTGACATTGATCTTCCTGGTGGAGAATACTAAGCAATAAGTCTCGGAAGTTTCTTCAAGAACAATTACACAATATTATCGGAGGGCTTTACTTTGATCCTATTCACATTTCTTTTCTCTTTGGATAAGTACTTAGATTCTCATTCTTATTCTTTAGGTACATACCGAGATACACCTTTAGTTGGCTGGTTCAACCAATGTGGATGGTTATAAGTATGTCAGTTGAGAAATATCTTATCAATTAGCTATTCTCTTACTTCTATGCTTCTTGATACTAATTAAGATACATTTACTGCTCACCAGAGTTTCTACATAGAGCGGCTGATCTTACATTGGTGCCATCTGCTGCTATTGCAAAGGATCTGGAAGCTTATAAGGTAACATCAGGTAATAGAAAGAACTTGAACTAGTCAATGGCTCTCATTTTGTTAATAGTGATCGGATAGAAAAGTCTTCTTTATTCTGTCAAAGCAGTTGTTTTGCTGGATTCAGATGCTTTACCTATACAAGTTGGTCACCCTTTTTCTTTCATTCTCAGCAAATAAAATACGTTTGTGGAATAAGGGTGTCGATTCAGTGAGCTTCCACCCCAATTAGGTCTCATGAAATGCGAGTGAGACTTAGGTAGGATCTTTTATCTGAAAATGTGATCCAGTATGAAGCAATCATTAGTATGTACTGATTATTCTTTCTTCTTTTGTCCTGCTGTTATTCACAATAAGTGGTGGAGAACCTGATAAACCATTGATAGTTCATGTTGGACGAATTGGAGTTGAGAAGAGTTTGGATTTCCTCAAAAGGTACAACTCTTCCTTCAATAGTATACAATAACAATTATTATGCCTCAGTCTCAAATAATCGTCTATCGTCTATATGATTCCTCACTGTTCATGTTCACCATTTAAATTCATGTCAGGGCAGCATTACAAAATAATCTTCCTTCATCAATGTGGGGGAAATGTACTTGCAATTTCTGGGCAATATATTGTATCAACCACATTATGTGCTTGTCAAATTAATATGTCGATAACTTGCACATGACATTTGAGAATGACTTTGAAACAGGGTAATGGATAGACTTCCAGGTGCTCGGATAGCTTTTATTGGAGATGGGCCATACAGGTGAGTTACAATGATTGTTTTGCTTCTTTATTTCTGGAACATCAGCCTGTTTTCTGTTCTTATCTAAGAAAGTCACCAAATCTTGTTTCTTGTGCCATAATCAATGTTCAGTCTACGAATTTTTGTGGATGGCAGTTTTAGAGCATGCCAAGACGTGATTGGACTCTTCAGGGGTTATTTACCTGTTCTTAATAGTATCACGAGAATGGTTACTTAGGTTGTGCGGTAAAAAATTCAAAGGAAGTCGTTTGTTAAGGATTCCATGTGTTAATTAATTGGATGTGATAGGTAACACAAGTAAGAAGTAGACTTCAGCACATTATTCAGTCACTTTGACTGGTCCTCTATAGATACTTGATGTGTGATCATTATATAGGTGAATTCATTTTCTGGTATTTTCCTTGTCAAAAGTGAATAATCTACCTTCTTGGCAGAAATAATAGTTAAATATTGCTGAGACTCTTACGATGCAACGCCAGCAGCTTTTTCTGATAAGGCATGGCTGTTTGCTTGCAAGAATCTATTCTCAAATGTCCCCCGGGCTCTGGTTTGACGGTAAAGGTAGCACAACTCTGAACTTGTGGTAGGTGCATGCCGCGAATTTGAATTAAGTGTAGAAGGGGAAGGAGTGGGGGGGCTGAATTGACCAAGGATGTCATTATGTATACCTTGAAGATGTTGTTTATAATATGAATTTCCTCAATTTTTAAAAGAAGTGTTCTCGAGAAAAATGCTTCATGGTTTCTCAACATTATAATGAGATGCAATAGGTTTGATTTGCCTCACTCGTGAGGATTTCTACCAATTCTTCTTTTGTTCGTCAAAGGTTGTAAATTATCATTCTGTTCATGCTTGTAGGGAGGAATTGGAGAAAATGTTCCAGGCCATGCCAGCCGTGTTCACAGGTACATTACTAGGGGAGGAGCTTTCCCAAGCATATGCCAGTGGAGATGTTTTTCTTATGCCTTCAGAGTCAGAGACATTGGGACTCGTCGTTTTGGAGGCCATGTCATCAGGGCTTCCTGTAGTGGCTGCCCGTGCCGGGGGAGTTCCAGACATCATTCCTGATGATCAGCAGGGCAAGATTGGATATCTGTTTACTCCTGGGGACCTTGACGACTGCATGAGTAAACTAGTGCCTCTTTTGCGCGATACAGAATTGAGAGAAACCATGGGAAAAGCTGCACGCATAGAAATGGAGAAATATGACTGGAAGGCTGCAACAAGAACAATTCGTAATGAACAGTACAGTGCAGCCATTTGGTTCTGTCGGAAGCAAAAAGCACAATTCCTGAGACCATTTCAATGGTTGTTTCAGCGTATATTCGCAGCTCCAGAAGTCGACTGTAGGTAATAGATCCTTTTCTCTGAAAGCATAAAGCTTGTTTTTTATGCTTTTTGTAAGGTGTATCCTTCATAGCTTTGCATCAAGATCTGTTTGTAGAATATTGCCTTGAAAATATACTATGATGTTTGCTATCAATTGATTGTACAATGTAGACCTCAAACCTAGGTCTGTTGTGCTGTTATGTATTTACATGTAAGTTTGTTTGAATTTAGTGAGCTGCATATTCTACTCTCAAGATGAATCAAATCATGTACTTATTTTTTTTAGATGAAGCTATTTTCTTGAGGGTCTTAAAGAATGACTCTGGTTATCCAATGATTGGATAATTGAGAGCAATTTACTTACGATACTTGGTTGACATTTCTTCATTTTGTATATCTCACCACCATTTTATTCATGTGAGTTTCGACGATATCACCATTTATAGATTCAAGACCTATATTTATGCATTAAATAATTCTCTCATCTCTTCATGTGTGATTCCTGTTGAAGCAAATACTTTTTTTGTTATTTTGTATGAGTAATATCTATCCAAATTATTCAGAATAAGTGCCCTTGTAAGAGTAGTAATTTTGATCAAAAGCCCAAAAGGTGGATAAAAATATGACATGAAACTTGTATTTCTATGCATCAATTGTCTACTAAAATTCTCAATTTGTAATGCTTCAAATATGGAGGAATTGCTTGAGGTGGTCAATTTTTTCAAAACATTTGATTTTTAACTTGAAACATTTTCTTCTTGGCATAGTCCATAAACAAATATGGTCACGACTCTTCGTTGATGAGTAAGCACTCAATCACGATCCAAAACGAATCATGAGTGGCACCCACACTTAACCTCCTAGGTGGGCGAAACAAGGAATCGAAACCCCAATATATATTAATTGTTAAACTTACGAAACACAAATCATAATGCGGAATCTCAATATTATTAAGGTAAGAAACACAAATCCCTTAAAGTCTACTATATGTCATTGTCAAAACCTGAAAGTCGTCACGTTAAGGACATCTAATCTCCAAATAATAAGTCTAAGAGTATCAAAAGCACCAAATTAAATGAAATTAAGTATTTTGTGTTCGAAAACTAAGACATCAGGTCATAATCGAGAGAATCCAACACAAGCTCGAATGAATAGCTCACCCTTGAAGCTGATATGTTGAGACTGGTTAGAGCTGAGGGCTAGTCAAAGACGTTAGTACACTCGCTGCACTCCATACCAAGAAAACAAAGAAAAAAACAAGTAGGGCTCAGTACAGAGCAACATACTGAGTAGATATCATCGGCTAACTCAAAATATACCTAATCTTGCAATGACAATACTAAGTAAAATCACTATAACCTTACATGTGACTAAACAAACAAATACTGAACAGTGACAATTGAAGCAGTACGTTTCATCATAAATTATCAAACCCCAACGCGGACTCCTGCCTCATGCCCAACACCGCGTTCGGGGAATTGTTCATGAGGTTGAGTACATTAATTAATTCAATATCTTTTTACTTTAATATTACCTTGTGTTGAACTTGACACTCTTAAAACTCCGATAATCATAGCATGTTCGAAACGTGACGACTTCCGATCCAATAATAACCTGTCGGAACGTGACACGTCCCATCTATTATACCGGTATCGAAACGTGACCCTATCCATTATATTGGTGTGAGACGTTGCACTCCGATCCACTAATATGGTGAATTTAATCATTTATATCAACCATGTTTACTGC
Organism: Solanum habrochaites; assembly: GCA_027704765.1. Classification (NCBI taxonomy): domain Eukaryota; kingdom Viridiplantae; phylum Streptophyta; class Magnoliopsida; order Solanales; family Solanaceae; genus Solanum; species Solanum habrochaites. Next base: position 5,405,002 of record JAKWJA010002497.1, on the reverse strand, counting down.
ATTAACAATATTTTTCGAGCTTTCCTTTATTCAGCATAACTTCGATAGAGAGGCTCACGATTTAAATTTCACGTCTCAGGATTTTAGACCAAGCTCATCCAAAAATTGCATCAACCAAGCTACACAATCACACCATGCAATTCATCGAGGACTTCCCATAATCACTTTCACGCCTAGCAATCACTATTAGAATCTATCTAGCAAATACCTCCATCATAAACCTACCTCAACTGAAGAACCAAGGTCAAGCAAGCCACAAATTATTTTCCGTCCTTGGATGTCTTGGAATGCTCCCAATCTATCAAGTATGCATTATTTGTAAGTAAATGAGTCCATAAACACTCATATTGCTATATTTATACCAAGCCAAGATTCAATAACTCATTCCAATCTATAATCAATTTTCTAAAGTTCAAATCCAAAAATAAGTCTTAATTTTTTTAATTATCATAACTTTAATGATACTAGAATTAAATAATACATCTAATATTTAATTATCTATCTCAATAAATTAAAACTTGAATTATAATTTAATAACGTACACACAAAAACTCGAACATCAAAGGTCATTGGCATTAATACCAGTAACTAGGAAGTATAATTTCTTGCCTGAATTGAATTTGGTCTATTCTATAATAATCACATCTTTTTTTTTTTTTATATCATTATCTCATCATTGCCAAACATTATGACAATTATTATCAACTACTGTTTGTTCACCCTAACTATTACACTACGTTTGGATCAATGTTACTGATTCTATTATATTGTATTGTATCGTAATTATTTCTATAATATTTGTTTTGATTGTTACTTAAAATGTATTATATTATAGTATATTGTCAAATTTCATTGTTACGTAACAATGAAAATCTCCATTTTATGGAAAAATCAATTTGGTGTGTTCCCATTGTTACTGATTTTCTTTTTCCAATTATGTATTTACATAATATTTCAAAATTTTATTTTACCCTTAACCTTTAATTATTTAAATCTAGCAACCCCAACCTCTTACTCGTAGAATCATTAAGGATATTTTAATAAATTTTATAAACTACACTCCCGTATGGATAAATCAAATCAAACAATTTTAAAAAAACAAATATTATTTAACATAACAATAATACAGTTTGCAAACTCATATTTACCATTCATACAATACATAATAATACTTATGAAACAATGAGTACTGATCCCCAACAAAGTGTTAAAAACTAACATTTAATATTTCCATTTCCTTTCTTTCGACCTCCTTTTCACTATTCATTATTACATGAACAACCCCAAGTAACAAGATTAGAGGCGTGATTCATTTTATCCGAATCGCTAGTTCTTTTTATTCACACTGACTGCTTTTTGTTATCCTCCTCTCTTTTTTTTTTTCCAGATTAATTTTAACCTAATTATTATATAATAATTAAAAGGGGTGAAAATGGTCTATTACTATGTTTAATGTTTATTTTCTTTAACCATCACTAAATTAGAGTCCCGAAACTCAAAGGGTAGACAATATTAACAAAAATTCAAAACGGTATAATTAACGGACCGAAGGCAATAAGAAGGAATAAAGAATAAGAAGATACAAAAGCAAGAAAATTTATATAAATCCAAACTGTAATAATCGCTGCCGACGCATCGATTTACTTGCAACTGAACACGTAAAATCTCTGCTGAGGCCGCGATTTTTGCCAAAAATTTTTTTTTTTTAAAAATGAAATCGCTGCTGAAGCACGATGTCCATATTTTTCTTCTTACAATCGCATCGCCAGTCAGGGCTTTTATAACAAAAATATTAGAGAATGTTTCCAATAGAAATCGCTGCCTTAGCAAGCGATTTATAAAAAAAAAAAAAATTTTTTTGTAAATATTAATTTTTTTTTTTTTTTTTTTAGAAATCAACGGGCCTAGGCATCGAAATTAATAAATATACTTTACAAAAAAATACTCAATACCACTTTTCTTAACTCAATTATTAAATCGCTGACAAACAAATCACACATCTCATATACCCAAAATTTGAAAACCAACTGTGCAAACACAAAAATAGTCACTGACTCATATAATTTAGAAGAAAATATACATTATTTTTTAAAAAATTAAAAGAGTAATATATTTTCTTCTAAAAAAACAGATATTATAGTAAATTTACATATCAAAATAATATTTGAATTCATAGCATAATTCAATTTTTTAAATAAAAATAATAGAAAAATTATTTAATTTTTTTTAAAACAAATTATAGCATTATATATATTCTATAGATATTGTATATTATATAATATATATATATATATTATATATATATATATATATATATATAATTATATTATAAAGTGCAACAGGATCCACATGCCTCGCCAGTTCGCATGTGAAAATAATAGAGTTTTCCCTTACGCCCACCTTTCAAATTAAGCAGAATTAATCGGAGTCATACGGCACCACATCTACATCAAGAATTCCGTTTAAAAAACAAATTTTACTATTGTCATGTATCCTTTTCACTTAAATCTATTATATCTATATATTATATCTATATATATATATCTATATACATATATTAGATTATATATTCATATAAAAGTATATAATTTGTTTTAAAAAAATTTTTTTTTTATTAATAATTTTTCTCATTTACTTTTTTATTTAAAAAAAATTAATTCTTTGATTCAACTATTATTTAAATTCAAAATTACTATACTATCTGTTTTTTTATAAGAAATATATTTCACTTAGTTTTAATTTTTTAAACAACTATGTATCTTTTCTATAATTCTATACATAAGTTACCATTTTTAAAATTTTTTTTTATTTAAAAAATTGCTCAGCGATTAAATAACAACAAAAAAAAAATTAACATAAATCGCTGCCTAGGCAAGCGATTTTACTCTTGGAAAATATCTATAATAATATATTTTTTATAATCTGCACTGGCAGCGATTGTAAAGCAAATATTGAATCGTCTGCTTTAATTCAGCAGCGATTTCATTTTTTTATTAAAAAATTTTTTTTTTTTTGGCAAAATCGCTGACTCAGGCAGCGATTTTACTTTTTTCAGTTGAGTAAATCGCTGCGTCGCAGCGATTTACTCGTTTGGTTTATTAAACTTCTTATATACCGTTTTGGAATTTTTGTTAATCTTTTCTACCCTTTAGTTTCGACTCAATGAAATTAATTATTGAATTTTACTTCCACTAATTTTATAATTTAATACGAAATAAGTTCCGATAACCTATTTAAAATTTATCGAAAGAGTCTTTTACGAATAAAAGATCTAGTTCTCAAAACGATTGAAGGATCGTTATACACTCCAACTTGGAGCAGATACATTTATGTATCCGAACTTGTCTTATTGTGTCAGTTGAACACTTCAGCTCAACTTATAAAATAATTATTTAAGTACTTCAAAAATTTATATTCGAATATCCATGAGACACAATAAAAAAGATACGGAGTGTTCAGTTGGTAATTGAGAATCTTAAGACAAAATTAAGGTGTATAAATGTACATTCTCAAAATAAAAAATGTATCTTTCTTCCACAATTCTTTCAAATTGATGGCTACACTCTCCATTTTATTGATTCTCTATTTTTATATCCTCTTTTAATCCTCGTGATTAAAAGACAAGGTTGGACTTGCTAAAATGTAAATCCATCTTGTTTAATATTTTCAAAATTTTACTTAATTAAAATTCACTGAATATATTGTTGTTGTTACGAGCATATTCTCTATTTCCTTTTTCCTACTTTTAAGTATTTCACCTTTTTCTCTTTTATCATTCATATTAATGATTTTTGTTGCTTCTTTAAGTATTTCACTTTGCACATTAAATTCTATACGCTACGTTTGTTTGTTATGAGGGGTAAGACTTAAAGTAATATTTGAAACTAAATTCTATATAATTAATCCCTATATAAAACAGAGGAAACTATACAACATAGCAAACATGTGCTAAATATATATGATATGCAACTATAATTTAAACATATTACAATTCACAGTTAATCTTTTAGTTATATAGTAAATTTACCATTAATATGTTTAATTCTAAATATATGACATATTTCATGTCACTTTCTATTCTCACGCTCTTATATCTCTTTCTTTCTCTCTTATTCATTTTTTGTATTTTAGCCTTCATTGTGTTTATACAAATAAATTGAATTTATTTGTGTATTTTTCTTTTTTAAATGTGATTGTATTTGAATTTTTGAAAGGTACACTTGTATTTAATCATATTATATATATATATATTACTATCTAACTACTATATGCTCTTTATTTAAAAAAAAACTGCTACATACTGTCTCCTCTTCATCCAATTAAAAAATGGAAAAAAACTTGCTATGTGCTACCTCTTCTTCATCCAATGAAAAAGTGTGGAATCCGTTTAAAATTTCAATTGTAAACTTTCCTAAGATTCTTCCAAAGATGGGTCATGAAAATATCTTATGGGCTTCATTTATATTTTATATTTATCATGTTTATTTTTATTATTTATTTTTAGTTATAGTATAATTAATTTTTAAAATTCTACCGGTGAATCTATCACAGTATAATAGAAAAACATAACGTCGTTAACCCCCTTTATACTATTTACTTACTCATCATAGATAATGTTTTGTTATAATTTATCACTCACGACTACCTTATATATTAATTTTCGTGGGCTGATTCGAGTAAGTTTAATGCTCCACTACTTATTGTATAATTATATTTCACCAAAATATCCAAATAACATAAATCGTGTCATATAACAATATATCTTGATACTCATTGATATACTATACATTCACTCTCTCCTACTCTGTCCCATTCACTCACCTCTCTCCTCCTCTCCTCCCATCTCCCGCGCTCCTCTCTAACTTTCCCTCTCTCAATCTCGTTTGCGCTCTTCTCTCCTCTTTCAATCTACTTTGCTATTAGCATTTATCTAACTGATATACATATAAAATGCACCTCTCTCCCACTCTTTGTCCTCTCTCACTGGCCTCTCTCTTCTCTCTCCAGTCTCGCTTGTCTCTCTCCTCCCAATTACATGTAGCTACGAATTATAATTATCAAACTATAGCTATTAAGAGTAATTAGACTATTTTTGAGTGACGACATGTGAAAGTTCCTCAATAAACATTACGAATTTCAATTAGTGATTGGGCCCGTTGAAAGCACGGGCTTCCCCTCTACTATATATATAAAAGAAAATATGTATATGATATGTATTTACATGCGTCTTGAAACCTTTTTTATTATGTATTTTGTCACAAGGAAATAGCTTCATCAGGAGCGATTTTGCTCTTTTGATTAAAAAAAATTAATGTGCCCTTTGGAAATTTTTAACAATCTTTTGTCATTTTGACTCCGAACTCCCTTTGTTACTATTATATGTGTTGGCATTTGTTGGTAATGCCAACATCATGCCTTTGGCAAGACCATGAGGAGCTAGGTAGCTCGGGTCAGAGTCATGATCGAATATAGCTTTTGCTTCATTGATTTAGTTAAGAAATAAAGTAACATCTTTGCTATCAATTGTAATGTTTGACAAGATAATTAATATATGATCCTAATAATATATATTACTAATAGTTGCATAGCTCTAATCAACTATTAAATACCGTTTAAGGCATCAAGCACCATTAATTGTAGCCTAACCCCACATTTTATCCTTGACAGTAAAGGGCCCAAATATTCTATTTTGGACCATTCAATATTTTTTTCCCTTTGTTTGTAGCTTTGTTCTTGAAAATGAAAAACAAACGCAAGGAGCCTCAAAAGATTAAATAAATTCACCTACATCATAAAATAAAATGTCCATCTCATATTTTTTAATGGTCCGGGTTGGGTGGGTGGAATCACTAAATGATTTAATTTTATTTTTTTTAAAATTTTTGGTTTGTATATAAATAATTATATCGATAAATTTAATTAAAATAACACTTTAATGATTGAGTGACTTCCTGAGGAAAGAATGGATACGTTGAGTCCCTTTCTGAGGAAAGAGTGGATAATTTATGACTTGTGAGGGAAAAAATTGAAAGTTGAGTGCTTTCTTTCTGAGAGAAAGGCCATAGTTGTGAGTGACTTTTGAGGGAAAATTGAAATTTGAGTGACTTTCTGGAGAATAGTGCAGAAGTTGATGACCATTTTGGAGGCTATTACATCGTCAATAATTAGCACATGAATATATCCACTAAAAATAGAAGGGGAGCATTTTTAAAAGAAAAAAAAAAGAACTTTTTGCCCTTCATGATTTCAAATGTTCTATGGTTGATTTTCGTGACTCATTTCAATCCTTTTTTTCATTACTTAGAAAAGTATTGTTCAATATAAATCTTCACACATTTTGTTACATAAAACACAATTGCGAAATGACCATTTAAACTTGCATTGTATATAAACTTACAAATTTTCCATTTAAACACCTTGATTCGATTTTTTTGCACTCATTAATAAACACCATTAAGAAACATATTGCATAAATTCCATGTCCTCTTCAAGTCCCGCCATTGTCTCGGGTGCCAAAACAACTTCAAGATCAACGGTTCCATTTCCTTCTCGTCCGGGGAAGGCGGAGATCTTACCATCAAATTTATTAGCCATGCCACTTCGGACCGCGACAGGTCGGCCCCACCCGAAATCATTATCGTACATTGGAAACCTAGGTGAACTTCCCATAGTAATCATAGCTCCATCAAAATTTCCTAAAGGAAATAACCTAGGGTTACTTTCCCAATCCTTTACAACACACAACCTTGGCCAGGTGAGTCCCATGCGCACTACATTTGATTGTAGTTGATTTCCGCACTCCTCAAGCGTTAGATACCACTCCTGAACCGAATCAAGGTGGGGCTTTTTGAGCCGACGTCCCAAAATAGAGCGGCTCCATCCGTTGCTCCAACCGATGTCGGCAATTGACCGCCATCCTAAACGTTGTCGTTTTGTTCCCTTCCAACTTCCTAGCTCGCGTCACGGATCTCCACAGCTGAGCACTTAACGACTGAAACGACGAAATCTCCGAAGCCGAATTCTTCAGAGCCGCGCCGTTTTTCAAACCCGTCTCATCATTAACTGGCGTTATCTTTCCGTTAGTTTTGCCGTTAACTCCCGTTCTGTTAGCTCTGAGCTTGAGCTTCAAAATAGCTTCTCGGCTAAAATGGAAGATCTTCTCACGCAACGGCTCGTCGCCGGAGAAAGTCGCCGACGGTCCACCTTCCGGGAACTTAAGCACCGCCGATGAATCAAATACCGTTTTACGCCCAAAACAGGGCTGCCTAGTAATCTTCATCTCCCCTTTTGAAAACTCTGCAAAAGTATTGAAGAAATTCCAGAAGGAAGTTCCAGTCAACAACGGCGTGATTCATGGTACATCCGATGAAAACGGCGTCGTTTAGCTCCGTAACCTGAATCGCCATTAAGGGTTTATTATGTCCAGCATAACTAAGGGTTTTATCAAATTGGAAGAATTTTCTGAAATAAATGGGAATATCAGATTGATTTTGTGGAACAAGCGTTGAAATCATGAGATGGGGTGCTTTGGTATGTACAAAATCGATTCCGGCATCGTTACAGAGGATGTAAACATATCCATCAGAATCCGTAATTAATCGTCCGGCGAGTGGTGGGAAATGAGAAAGGGTCTTCGAAAGTGCAATTTTGAGATGGGAAATAAGTGAATTTGAAGATTCAAAAGGAGATTGAGTTAACAAAACACCCTTTTGAATGTATTGGCAAGAAAGCATAGGAAGATCAGAAACAGAGAGTTTTAAGGTATTATTAAGCGATGTATGATGATCAGGGTAAATTGTGCATTTTGAAACTACAAAAAGTGAAGAAGTAGGCATATTTGCAGGGAGTTTAAGAGGAATGGAAGAAATGGGGATGGAGATGGGGAAAGAAGTAAGACAGTTGGAAGGTATATATAGAGATTTTTTAGGAGTAGTTTGGGTTCATGCACTTTGGTTGTTACTGACTTTTTAATTTGAATCATTTCCGAACTTTTTTTTTAATCATCTGGTATTCAAAGTCGATGGTAATAAGTATATGTTTAGAAGAGTAATTTATTTTTATAGTATTGTCATACGATTAGTTGAACGAATCGAAGTAATTTTTCAATCAAATATAAAAAATACAAATATAATCAGATAACACATGATAGAGATGATCAATTTGGATTTCAACAAGTAGAGCTCAATAAAGGAAGAAGCCTTTCCTATATAAGTTTCTTTATATCTTGAAACTCAAACTCAAAATTTTCTGATTAAGTTTATGGCTTCATACAAATAGAATAATTTTTGATGTTCTATAGGTAAACAATAGAAGTCCTCTAAATAACTTAGCGACACATTAGCAAAGAAGTTCATAATGTATTATTTCCTCAATTTAAAGGCAAAATAACCTATTTTGTCTTGCTACCTAATTTAAGAAAATAAAGAAAAAACTTTTTATTCTCGTGATCTTAAATTAAAAGCCATGTCAAATATATTATACTGTTTTTTTTAATCTTATAATCTTAAACATGTCATGTGAAAAACTAAAATTCAATCGTTCACAAACAAAAAAAAAAAGTAGATCATTTTTTTTAAAAATAAATAAAGAATTATTTTACTGACTTGAGTTTAATATAAAATTTTATAAATTTTGTATACGTCTTTAGGAGAAATCTCATCTAACCTCCACACTCTTTGATTGTCCTTCTTTGTCTACTTTCTACCACACATGTATTGAATCATTGATGATGAGTAGAGAGTACATGAGTGAATGATGAGGAGTGTAGTGGAGATAGCTGTGGTGTTTACTGAGTTTGTACAATCATACAGGTTGGGAAATTAGTGATGAAGTAACAAGTCATAAGTGCCAGACACTTTTGTACATGGAATGGGTTTTTTTTCTATTACACTAACCCATTCCATATTAGGTGGACAAGGTTGTTCAAGACTCTAGTTTCATCATGTGATCTATGGCTGACACAAATTTGCCCTTTTACCTCAACTGTTTATTCAAAAATTTTATCCTAAGTAGAGTGTGGTGGATGTAGCATTATAGACATGTCTGATTATGAATTCGGATGAACTTAGTAATTTTTATTTAAATAGGTTATGTGTTACTAGAAGATTATTGAATATACAAGAATATAAGATTAGGAATCTAGACCTAATCACTTATAATGATTATTCTTAAATTCATGAAATTTAAATTTTGACTTTGATTATGAATTTATACACTTTCATAGGATGTATTATAACAATGATGACCCTTTAATCTTGCTTGTAGATTTTATTTAAATATTTGAGTTACAATCGATAACTATTTCACTTTCCAAACATATTTTATTTAGGTATCCGAAAAGTGGAGGACTATTTTTATAGGGTGAAATCTGCTTTTGGCAAACAACTGAGTTAGACTATGATAATGTGGCTGAATAAAAAAAAATCGAAGAGATATTAGTCCATCTTACCTCAACACAAGAAAATTTAGGGATCGTAGTCCTCGGCGTGACATTGATCGTTATCGCATTGGTATAATCAAAGATCGCTTTGTAACCGTTAACTTACAAGATTCCTCTAAAAAAAATATCACTTTTAAATTGGATCGCCTACATGATTACATTCAGACAGATCAAAGTCAACCTCAAATCTAATCTAGTCTGCCTCCAACAAGCCTCGAGCTCTCAGCCAGAAGTGAGTCGCGTGTTATCAATTAGCCTTTTCAAAACTAACATGTAGTCTTTTCACATTATGAGTTAGACATGACCTTTTGGACTATGAAAGAGCCCTACCAAAAAAAAAGAAAAGAAAAGAGAAGGGTATCAAAGGCTCTCCCTAAAAAGATGACAAAATACATTTTATGGTTCTAATGAAAGAAGGCCCTTCATCTTTTCCCCTTATTTATTTTCCTTTTCTTTGAACAATCTAGCTATATTTTGATATTTCGGTCTCCACTTTGTTGGTTTAACTTATTTAAAAGATTTAATCGACTTTGATTCACTTACTTTTAATCCCTTTTTATAATATTCTATTGTTATTCAAAATAACAATCTTTTCGTTAAATAGTAAGAGATCATAATTATATTATGCACCATGAAATATTTGGTACCATGATCATTAGGGAGATAATACCTAATCTCAAAAATATTTTAGAATCTTTTTGAATACTTGTTTGAGAACTACCATGTACACATAAAAAACTTGTATTATTTCTTAAACTTCATGGAATCTAAACATTGCCATTAAGAAATGATTTGGCCAATGCTTGCACAAAGCACCAACACTTGTTTAATTCATGTTAGCCCTTAAATGTGTATGTTTAGCCTTAATTGAACTTTTAACATTGACTAGACATAAAGATGATTTAACTTGTTGCCAACCTTAGCCTACTAAACCTTACATGTGATATATGGTCCTCTATTTCTCAAATTGATAGTTGGGAGAAAATATTTGCACCGAATAATCACAAATTTTGAGTTCGAAATTTACCAGACATGATAAAATCACTTTTGTTAGAGAGCGTTCATCTTAGATTTTTCAATAAAATCTAAATTTAGTCTAATTTAAATTCAAAAATGGAAATATCATAAAAACAATAATAACATTTGCACATTTTGGTGTTTTTAACCAATTTCCAAGAGGTTAATAGTCTTGTTCCTTATTGGTGGTCGGAAACTCCTTCGAAGCTATACATTTCTTTTGTCCATTAAGGAAAACGTGCTTAAAATAATACTCCTACTAACTTTTTTTTTGTTTTTTTTCTAAAAGTTGCTTTTCCAAAGTCAAAAATAAGTTCGTTACTTTTTTTTTTCATATATCGAGAATAAGGATTACGATAGCTAAACTTTTATTAGCATGTATGGGTTTATATCAACCATATGTGTTCATATCTCTTATTTACTATCGCGATAAATAATTAAATTATCACATACTCTCTTTGTTTCATTATATCAGTTATCTTAGTTCATTTCATGTCCATTTAGAAAAGTTATAAATACAAGGTGTGCTTTATTTAGTTACTTCAATTTATTACGATACAATTAAAAATAATTTCTAATTTTAATTTTTAAATTTCTAATATGATTGTAAATTTTATTTATCTTTTCTATAATGAAATATATAATGTAAATTATAACCTAATTGACTTAGATTGTTGTTATGAAATGTTAATTATTATAATTTATAGAATGGTGGGTGTATGTGGCTCCATGATATAATTAATATTTTTTAATTTACCTATTGTAATAAAGTAATTAGAGGATCTTATAGTACCTATTTTACCCCACGTGTTTGTGACCCATCACTATTAATCAATTTTATTTTTTTAATTAAAAGACAAAAAGGGTACATTCATTGTGGGATTGGTCGAAATATAGAAATAGCAACCTGGTTATATGGTCGGCCACAAATTATTATTATCCATAATTATCTCAACACTTTGGTGTTTTAATTTTAAAACAACTTTTCATGAGAATTTTTTAAATTTTTTTTCGATAAAATAAAACCTCTTTATTATTTGAAAATTAGTGTTTGATCATATCACATTTAATTAACTTCCCTCCAAATATATCAGATTTATATACTTTATATTAAAACGTATACTCCATTATTGCACATTTGAAATTTCAAAACTTGTTAGTAAAAAATTAATACTTAATAATTTCGTGTACGCTACGAATGCGTTCAATTCGAGTTGGAACCTACAAATTGTGTTCAACTCAAATAAGGATTAGTGGGGCTACCACAACCGGACATCATAGTTGTTATATGCTATATAACAGGTAGTAATTTCTTAAAAGGCATCTTCGAAAATTTCATAAAGAGATCAAAATACTCGAATACTATACTCCCAAACTAATGGATTATTCATATAGAGATATCAAATCTAAATCATCCTAGTTCGAGAAATACGCCACATAACGGCCCTCGAATCAATGGATAAATCTTAAAAGGTAGAATCAAGGGTATCACATCATTGTACCACATCTATCTCTTAATCAATAAATTATATTTTTTTTCATATTTTATTTGTATGATTTATTTATTTTTCATATGTTTAAAATTTATTGCAAACAAAAATTATTTAAATTATTCCCAAATTCAAAAAATATTATATATTAATTTTTATCAGAAAAAAGTATTGAAAAAATAGTATATAAGTAATTTTTTTATCAGAAAAAGTATGTTTTTTTTTTTTGGTTTTGATAAAATAAATTGCCCCAGTGAATGATATTAAAGAATCATTAATTATAAAACCTTATGATTTGTAGTATTAGTTTCATAATACTTAAATTTGGAACTATATGAAAAGTATAAAAGAAACATTAACTTCAAAACTTTATGATTTGTAGTATTTAGTTTTATAACATTTAAATTTATAACTCTATGAAAAAATAAGTACTAAAAGTATATAATTCGTAGTATTTAGTTTTATGATATCCAATTGCTTAGCAAAGAGTAGAACAAAATTAGATAGTGAATATTAAATATAACGATGCAGAAATTAAGGTGACACTTGATATTTATATTAGTTTGGATTGAACATTAATCAAATTCATTTGATTGCAAGAGAATTTCTCAATAAGCTTTTAAATTTATTTTAGAGTATAATGAAAGTGTATCTCACTGTATACACCATCAGTCCCTGTGATTTAGTAACAATTGATTTTATGACTCACCAAACCTTTTTTTCCCCTCCTCTCTATTGAATAAATTGTTATTCAACAATTCAACTGGTAGAATAAAGACTTGACAGTGGTTGGATAGGATGTATATGTTGTTCATCTTGTATTTTTAACATACTTAGAATAAAATTTTGAAGAATTTTGTAAGACAATAAAGTTTAAGAATATTTTCACAACTAGAAAATTATAACTGAAAAGCGAAAAACTATAAGAAAAACAAGATTAGAAAAATTAACGAAATTTTTCTAAAGACGAATTTATTGTTAATTTGTTGTCAGATCGATTGATTCCCAACAAAACTTGTATAAACACAAAGTTTCAAAGTTTACGCACCAGTGAAAACAAAAGAATAGAAGAACTGAAATTAATTCACAAATCTAAAATTTGTAACACATACCAGAAGCTGGAAAAGTAGAAAGAAGATCAGCCCACTGAAATGCACAGTGTCCCCTTAAGACACTTTATTCCCCTCTATTATCCGAGGTTTTGATTTGGAATTGTCTCTCATGGTAGAATTATCCTCAATCACCAGTGTATTTAACCCAAAACGTTGGTGTCAGCAAAAGTCACTCAATGACAGTAAAGTAATACTTAATACTAGATTTAGTAGGTAGAAGAAAAAGTCCATAAATGCTATTTTTAAAATGAGAGAAAATCCCTCAATTTATAGAAACGAAGGGTAGTGAGAAACATTATTATTGTGCCTTACCGGAAAGGCACAAACACTTTGAAAAGTCACAATCTTCGGAAAGGGTCCTTCAACCTTTTATGCAAAGTCACAACTTCCATAAAGTCCCACTTTTCACAAAAGTCTCAGCCTTTCATAAAAGTCACACTCTTCATAAAAGTTCCGTGTCACTCTTCATTTTCCATTCAACCTTTTAAAATCCAGAAATCCCTCTCATGAATGGGGAATGACTCCAAGACACAGAAAGGATAAGTTAAATGTAATTTACAAGTAAGAACTAATTGCATTCTGGATAAGTAGGTTTTCCTTTGTACTTTCCGTATGAACCAACCTATGTCCGGATATAGATTCGATATCTTTGAATCGTCGAAACCTTGTGTACTACCTGAAACAACTAGATGTCCCCACACCGATTAAATCCTTTACTTTTATGGTTCTTACGTTGTGTTTTTGTTTCAGTCATGAATACCTCCGGTTTCATGAGTGTATAAAGAGATGGACTTTTGACACTCATTCTTTGAAGCGCCTTAACCTCACACCACATAAGGTGATTTCTAACCGGTTATCTGTAGATACACTATTTTGGTCAAAACTGTCACTTAGCAATCCTTAAAATGATTAATACGCTTTATTAATCATTACAAGTCTTAATATTGTTCCCTTGGTCCTGACCATTGGCTTCATCATGAGAATGGATAGAGGGTTGTTGATAACTGTCGAACCGTCATCACAACTTTGTTTTTCTCCTTGAATCTAACTCTTGGGATCCCCAGTCTGCTAGATAGAGTTAGCTCCATGATGATTTGTCCTAAGCTGAAAATTCATTCCCTTATATGATCTTTCAACTTTCTCTCTAGTTAGGCATTTTCTGTAAATAGATCCGACACATTATCCTTTGACTTTACGTAGTCAATTTTGATAATTTCACTAGAGAGTAATTTTTTAACGGTATCATGTCTATGTCATATATGACGATATTTTCCATTATACGTCATGCTCCATGCCCTACCTAATGCATCTTGACTATCAAAGTGTATGCATACTAATGTCAATGGTTTGGGCCAAAAAAGAATATCTATCAAGAAATTCTTGAGTCTTACAACGTATTCACCAACCTTATCTAGTGCACCTAACTCGGAGATCATTGTAGAGCTAGTGATACATGTCTCTTTTGAAATATTTCTAAGAGACTGCTCCTCTACCAAGAATAAATACATATACACTCGTGGATTTTACTTCATTTGTCCGATGATCCAATTTGTATCACTATATCCTTTCAATACTGTTGGATATTGTTGTAATGCAAGGCAAAGTTTTAAGTATTATATTAAATACTCCAAAACTCTATCCATTGCCATCAAATGAATTTATTTGGGATCACTTGTGAACCGACTCAATTTATAATAACAAATGTTATATCTGATCACACACACTTCATGATATACATCATATTTCTCAATACTTTAGCACAATCCAATTGTAAGTCACTTCTGCTTTCATTCTTTAAAAAATTCAAATCTCACAATTATTAGAGACTTGACAATATTGACATTCAAATATTTGAACTAGTCAAGTACCTTTTCAATGCAATTAGATCGTGAAAATGCTAAATATTATTGAGTTCTAATAATTCTTATATCTAAGATCGCATGAGCAACTCCAATATTTTTCATTCCAAACTTGCTTTCTAGCATATGTTAAATAGCATTTATGTCATAACTGTCTCTATTAATGATCAACATATCACCAATATGCAAACAAACAATGATCTTATGATTTTAATGTGAACACATCTTAAATCCGTTTGTCAACATGGTTTGGTCAAATTTCTTATGTCATTGTTTGGGTGCTTGTTTTAGTCCATAATATGACTTAACAAGTTCGTACACTTTCTTTTACCACAAAACCCTCGGGTTGTTTCATGTAAATTTCTTCCTCCAATTTCACATTTAAGAAAGTTCTTTTCACATCATTGCTGAATTGAGAGGGTCATATACCAACAAACTAATACTTTTAGAATCGGAATGGATACAATTATAGTTACTAACGAGTATATATATCGACAAGTAATCAGACCCTTGTTTTTTTCTCAAAGCCTTTGACAAAAATCTTGCTTTATATTCTCAACGTTCAATGAAAATATTATTCTTTTCAAAGATCACTTTGAACTCAAAGGTTTTTTTTATGGAAGAAGATCAATTTACTTCCAAGATGGTTGCTCAGATTGCATTGAATCTCACTATTGACACCCTTCTTTCAAAGGACGAGTATATAGAAGACGAGAAGAAATGTTCAAAATATTTCGAAGGAAGTAAATGTCCTTTGACATTACTACGCCTTGAAATCTCTTTATAAGTACATTATACTTTTCCTTCTAGGCCTTTTGACACTTCCTAGGACTACTCAAGTCTAATATTTTACAGTCCACAGTCATAGGTCCTATTTTAAGTTTTTAGTAATAGGAACTTGGAGTTTGGCTAGACACCCCCACACTTCGAAATATTTCAAGTTGAATTTTCTTTCTTTCCATTTCTCATATGGAAAAGATTGTATCATGAACAAACAAAAAAACTTTCTTTCTAAAAAGACAAAATTTTGTTGTTCCCCTTTGCAGTAAGAATAATTCCTCCACACAAGTTTTGCGTAAACACAAACTTATAAATAATGCATCTATTATTTCTTTCAATGTTTAATTTTTAATTAGATTGAGGTGAATACCGCAGTAGTTTGATGCATAATTTCACTTTCCAAACATATTTCTGCACAAGGAGATTTATACTCTCTGTTCTTAGCATTTCTTATTTTTTTTCAAACTGATTTTCAACTTTGGTACATTGTCTAGACATTTCTATTGCTTCATTATTACCATTCAGCAAATAGACATAGTCATTTCTAATGCAATTGTCAATAAAAGTAATGAGATACTTTTTCCCACCATAAGATGGTGTTGACTTCATATCACAAAATATAGTGTAATCAAATTACTAATCTTTTCTCTTAGAATTCCTTTCAACAGATTTATAAGGAATGCCTCCGGCATAACTGGATCCACACAAATTTTACCATCTTAATATTGCACTAAAGTGAAACAAAAATTTTAACTTGATTAGTTTTCCTTACAAGATTTCGTAATTGACATGCCCCAAGTGTTCATGTCACAAACATTGATTCAAGCAAGTAAGAACAAATAAACATATTGAGGTTAAAAAGCTCTTCGTGGGGTATTTTACTCTTACTAATATTTTGTTCCTATTTCTTACAATTTTGTTTGATACAAACATTGTTTAGAGTGTCAAATGTCATTTCAGAAGGACCTTTTCATAACTTTCCATTTTATTGTCATAGAACTACTCATGAATCAAGTTTCATCGGGTCCAATAAAGGAAATATAGTCCAAATGTTTCTTTTATAAAAATATAACAAATGACTATTCACCAATATTTTCATCTGTCTAGCAAATACTATTGATTATATTTGGACATATCTTTTTATTGAAAAATCCACAACAGTTTAGGTGCACTTTTTCATAAAAGAACACAATTATTTGAAACAAGTAGATATAAATTCGAAAAAATGGTCGAAAATACCCTCAAAAGTATTGAAAATGGTCCAACATACTCTTCTCATCCACCTATTGGCTCAAAGGCCCTTCCCACCCACCTATTGGCTCCAAAATACCTTTGTCATCCAAACTTTGATTCAAAATTGACTAATTATTTAACGGTTTTATATTTTTAAACTATTTAAAATTTTTAAATACGTCGCACTCAACTGTGTTATAATTTAACTTATAGTGTAATTTATAAATCAATCCGGTGTGGCCACGACACCCCTCCCACACTGTGACCTCTCTTTATGACTAATTAAATACCTTAAATAATGAACCTGTAAACCTTATTAACGCCAAGACTACTGTCAATTGAATGTTTTTTAACAAAATAATTAGATAGGTAAATTATCTACATTCACAGTGGTCTGGACATAAAATATCACATCACGTATAACTTAAAAGTCTGACTATGTTCATAGTAATTATATCTTCGTCTCAATATGTAGGTTACTTCATATGGGAACTTTTTTTCAAAATTAATAATTAAAGGTTTTAAAATAATCATAAAGATTTTAAAATATATTCTTAAAAAAGTGCATTGAATTAATTGGGGATGTTATTATTTCTTTACCTTTAATCATAAATTTCTAATTCAATTTTGAAAGAAAGTGTCTCCTAAATAAGCGGCTCAACCTAAATGGATGTGGGGGCTGGCTTCGATTCGGACTCGAATAATTTTGAATGTCATTTTTCAGTAATCTATAATTTCAGCGTGTTTTAGTAGTGTATGACGATTTTGATATTATAATGAATTATTAATGGTGAGGTTTAGTTAGTGAATGAGTGGGGTAGTTGGATTGGTTTTATAAATTATATTAATAAATTAAATTTATATAATAGTTGAATACTCAGTATTTAAAAAAAATAGTTTTAAAGAGTGTAATTTTAAAACAATTAAAAAATGGTCAATTTTGAACCCACATGTGGATGACAAGGGTATTTTGGAGCCAATAAGTGGATGTGGATGTATGAGAAGGGCAAGGTTGGAGACAAGAGGTGGATGAAGGGTAATTTGGACCATTTTGTAATACTTTAAGGGATATTTTAGACCCTTGTCCGTATATAATTTGGTTAGTTTAATTACTAGTTATACTATATATTGAGTAAAGAGAAACTCGAAACCACATACCAAATTACTCAAAGAATTTGGGGCTAACATAATACAAAAGTATCATTGAATTTCATATATTTGCTCCAAAGTTAAATTAGACACCCAAGTCTAATCATAAGTAGTAAAAGAACCCTCCACTTTTAATGTGATCTCAAAAATATTTTTCAAGTATTGAAATAGTTTTTCCCATACTTTCCTAGACTTTCAAAATGTCATTGATAATATGAAACCTCTTTGGAAATTATTGCTACAAAAGAATTATATTCCTTAATTCTCTTAACAAATGTTTACACAATGTCAAAGGTATTCCACTAGAGGCACAAAAACACAAAATTCTAAGTCATTGGTACTATTCCTCTATCACACAATAGCATACCATTAGTATTCTAAATATAACAGATAGGCAAAAAAAATTGTACAATTTATTTCTATATTAACATTGAAGTTTATGAAAAATAAAAGTATAACAATGACTTATTATGTGAAGTTTTCAACTCTTCAAACCAATTGCCATAGTCTAATTTTACCAGAGTATTAAAACCACAAAAAATTTTTATAAGTTAGTTACAAAAAATCAGAAACCACACTAAACATTTCACATAGAGTAAAAACTTAAAGTCTTATTTTCTCTCACAAATAAAAGAACACATAGTCTAAGACATCACATAGAAATGTTTTTCTTTTCAAATAGTCTTTCCAACCTATAGCATTTTTACATTTACATTTATCAAAAACAAAAATATGGATATTTTCATTATGCAAAACTAGTAAATTTAAAGGCAACAATATTAGGAAAAAAATCATTTAAAAATATACGATTGAGACAGAACTTTTGTAGATACACACATTAAATGTCATAAATTGTTAACCTTTAGAAAATATTTTCTCCTTCGATAGACAACAAGAAAGGTTAACGGGTTGCAATATTTAATCGGAAATACCACCTATTTTTTATGGTATATTTCTCACTTCGACCTTGAAAACAAAGCAACAACTTTTGAAAAGTATGCATTTATCTTCCGATACTGATCAATCTCTTAATCAGTAGGAATACAAAAAATAGTTAAAAGTATAATAAATTCCTTAAGATTGTCGTTCATCTTATATTCAGAACCATCCTCAGAAACAAAAACTTGAAAACTTTGTAAGAGACAACAAAGTTAAGGACATTTCACAACTAGAAAAATTAAAAACTTAGTAGCGATAACTAGAATCAGAAACGAAATTAGACAAAATATAGAAAATAGATCTTTTTAAAGAAAAATTGTTGTTAATATGGTCTAACTAAAGAATCTTTGATTCCAATAAAACTTTGTAGACAACACAAAGTTTAATGAAGTATAAATTACAAAAAATAGCTATAGTTTAGAGTTATTAGATTGAAATAAGCTTATAAGTATTCATATTTTAATAAAAAATATAGTACATTTTGGATTCAAAATGGCTGAATCCATTACGTCTTGTTTGTTTCAATACAAAAATACATCAAAATAATTTCCCACTAATGAGGTCAACTAGTTATTGTAACAAAAATGCTATTTGTAGCCCTTTAAATCCACTAATTTAGCATTTTAAAAAAATGTAATAATATGCCTTATACCTCTATTAGGATTCTGATCGTTTATGTTTCTTTTTTCTTCTCATTTAATGCCTAAAATAAAAATACAATCTCATGGCTACTATCGCACTTTTGTTTCTGCATTTCGAAAAATGGAACGAAGAGAATTGTTATGTGAAATATAGTATTGACACGATAGTGTTGAAGAAATATGTTTCGTATTCATTTAGTTGATTTGATTTCGATACACTTAAACATCAATCTTATAAAAAAGTGCATGAAAATTAAATACATTATCGAAGTAAAGATACACCTTGTGAAAAATAATAAGTGGGTGTGTGTTAATGTTTAGTTGACATAATTATCAACAAGTCAATTGGAGCATATCCAGTGTTTGTAAGTAGTTTCTATATTGACAAATATATTATGATTTGTCGACCGATATTCTGTTAGAAGGTGATGTGGTTGCAACTTGAATATATAAAAATTTATTGGTGCCGATGAATATATTGCCAATTGTTTTCAACACATTGGCGAAGAACCACTGATGTACAAAATATAAATAATTAAGAACCAATGCGCAACACAAAAAAAAAGATAACGATAGATCAAAATACACATGACTAGTTTACCATCTTGACGGATGTTATACAAAAATATTCAATAAAAAAAAACAAATATTAAACTGCATTTTTTTACATTAGTAATTTCTTAGTAATCTAATTCTATGCCAACATACAATACAAACACAGTCAAATCAGAAGATGCATGAAACAAAACGCAAAATGATGCAAAGTATTAATTTGAAAACAGAATGACAACGTATTTTTAAATACATAGAAGGGTACTAAAAATTTACAAGTATTCAAAACTACCAAGTATAAATGATATGTCACACTATAAATATCAATGATTATAGTATGCCCCCACATGTATACTAATTTGAAAGTTATACCTCTACAAAGAGCTTATTGTTCAGTTACCACATACACTCATATGACTACACGTTACTTACAGCATTTTCAGAAAACATAAAAACAAACATTAACTTAATACACTAGAAAGTAGTCAAAAAATGTTATTCAAACCAAATGAAAAGTAATCAAAATCTTATTTATAAACATTAAGTATTCAATAGTATCTGGATGACAAAAATATTGATTTGTGGATACTTTAAAAAAGGTGAAGTTGATTTAAAAGTGAATTGAATATTTGGGGATAAAGAATTTGATTTTTGATATAATAAAAAGAAAAACTGAAAATTGGTGATTATTGAAGAGAGAAGCGTGAAAAGAAAGGGGTTGGGGGGATAATTTAGGCGTCGATGTGCATCACTGGAAATTATATAAAAAGAATTTAGGCGTTTCGTTTTTTTAAATCAAATTGCTATTTATTCATTAAATATAACCATAAATGAAACTAAAGTTATAATATGCTATATTATTTTAAATAGAAGGTAGTTTGCGCCATTGCATATTATTTTTTGCTAGTTTTCCTTTTTTAATGGAATAGTAGAGAAAAAAGAATAGAAGAAAACTGAATTAATTCACAAATTTAAAATTTGTACACATGCCGAATCTGGAAAAAATAGAAAGAAGATCAAGGCCACTGATTGAATGACAGTGTACCCTTAAGGAAATTATTCCTTTCTTTAATATCCCTTGAGTTTGATTGAAATATGTCATTCAGGATAGAAATGATCTCAATCACCAGCTATGTAACCAAATCTGGTGTCAAACGAGCCACTCAACGACAGTAAAGTAAACTTGAAATACTAGATTTAATAGTAGAAGAAAAAATCCATAAATTCTATTTTTAAAATGAGAGGAAATCCCTCAATTTTTTTTTTGTAGAAAACAAAGGGTAGTGAGAAAATGTTCTTATTGTGCCTTATCGAAAAGGTCACAAATTTTTGAAAAAAGTCACAACCTTTCAGAAAGGTCTTTACCTTTTATAAAAGTCACAACTTTTCATAAAAGTCATAACTTTTCACCAAAGTCGCAATCTTTCATAAAAGTCACAACTCTTCATAAAAGTCATAACTTTTCACCAAAGTCGCAATCTTTCATAAAAGTCACAACAACATCTTCAGAAAAGTCATAACTTTCACAAGTCGGCAATCTGTCATAAAAGTTCACAACTCTGCATAAAGTCGCAACCCTTCAGTTTCATAAACCTTTTAAAAGCCAACAAATAATATAGTACTAATATATATATTTATATATTGAATATTATATATATATATATTATATATAGTATTATCTATATATATATATAATATATAATATTTGTGATATGGGAAGTGCTATCCGAGCCAAATTATGGATATTCTATATTCAAGCCAACCAATAGAAGTCACATAGTGTGGTTATCAGAGTCTCAATTAAGGATTAATATCATACATCAGACGTGGTATCCGAGCCAATCATTAGTTAGTATTAGTGTGATATTCAAGTCAATCATACATGGATACTTTGTGTTAGACGTGTGACTCATGTCAATCATTAGTACGTAGCAGGAGCGATACCTGAGCTAACAAGGGGATATCATGTACCTGTCATGATACTCGAGTCAACCAACAATCATGAATCACAACCACGATGAAAACAAATCATATTTATACGCCAAGTAAATACATTATATGTCATTTGATAACAATATGACATTTCAGTTTATACTCCTTCCATTTTCCTAGCCATGCATTATACAAGTAATATCAATCCAAATTTAGATATTTTATCAGAATCTTCCTTGAATTGTCCTATACCTCACATTACTCATACTTTATTCGAGTCAAATCTAGTCTAAAGATGTTGGCTCACTACCTCAAAAGTTTTTCTCATTATATTTCTTTCATAATTAATTCACTCGTCATCGACATGAAAGATCGTCACACCTGTGTCTTTAAAACTAGATAAACCTTATCATCATGATACTAGTGATTGTAATATAAACTTTGAAGTTTTTTCAAACTGAATTGCATTTACCAATCATATTCCAAAAGTATTATTCAATATTTTGTAAATCAAACTACTGTGATGTTATTTTTGTCACATATCTTTGTATCATTCGTCCACCCTATTAAAATTCTTTTTACCCTTATACTATAACAAAAGTGGTGTATCAAGTTCAAACCACAACTTTGTTAGTTTTGCAAGATCTAACATTTCGTAATTCAACCTAATGCTTATATGGAAAAAATAGGGACAAATATATAGTAATTTTAAATTAATTTTTCAATTAAAAAATAAATAACGATTAATTTTCAAAAAAAATAACAATTTAATGTAACCTTATGTCAACCTGTCACACGTCTCTGATCTCATCCTCCACTATTAATTTTTAAACAAAAAATTTTTTTTTTCTACACAAACGGAAGTGGTGTATCTAACCACAACTTTGCTAGTTTGGCAATATCTAATATTCCGAATAGAGATAAATATACAATTTTGAATCGAATTTTTCAGTTTCTATAAATTACTATTAATTCAAAAATTAAATTAATTTGGGATTCGAATTTTCCACGTCAAAGTGAATTTTAATTTTAGACTCATTAATTTAACCTTTTGTTTTTGGAAATTTAAAATCTATATACATATTCATACACTAAAAAATAAAAAAATATCTCAATATAAAGTATAATTTATTTTTATCACAAAGGACGGATGCAAGCATGACACCTTCCCTTTCAAGAAAACGCTCGGGGAAATAATAATAATAATAATAATAATAATAATAATAATAATAATAACATATATATATATACAATGACGGATTCAGAATTTTCGTTCAGGAGGTTCGAAAAATAAAAATATAAATGTATAAATAAGTCTTTTGAAATGGACCCTTTAAATTTTTTTGGTTTAAGACCACACTTTTGGCACCTTTTTAAAATAAAAAATGCTTGAAAAACAGAACTGATTTTTTTAAACAAAAAATAAATTGAAACTATAAAGGAAAATAAATAAATAAATATAAAAATAAACTAAAACTATAAAGAAAATAATAAGTAAATATTGTTGTATGGTTCGAACCTAGGACATGCAGCTTAATATTTAAGGGTCTTCCCATTGAGCCATCTATTTTTATTTGTTACTAAGGGGGTTCAAAATATATATATCTATAGAAATATAGAAAATTTACCTTATATATATTGTGTATTTTTTTATCGAGGATGTTCGGTGAACACCCTGGACCCAATGTGGGTCCCCGCCGCGTATATCTAGTATTATAAAGCTATTAGGATATCTAATATATATATTTATATATAGGATATATATATATTATAGTTATAATTATGTGCTGGATTGTGTGACGAAATCAAGTGAAAAAGATTATAAATTAACTTAAATAAAATAAAACCTGGTTCATGCATCTGAGGATAAGTTGGGGTGTTTTGTCATAATAATATTTACAATTAAACAAACACAAAAAAACCCCCTGTAATGACATGTATTCGGCCCACCAAAAAAAAGTTCTTCTTTGGAAATTAGTTTGTTAATGTAATTAGCCACACAGGTAAAAATGGACACAATCATATCTTCTTATCAACTTTTGCTAATTGTGTCTGGTATTAGACTAATCAACTAATTAATAATATACGTACAAAATCATCACTAATTAATCTTTCATTAATTAGGTGTATTATTATCAACCTTATCATTGTCATCATTATTGTTGATAATTATTGAAATTTACACCTCTTAACCCACCCACCTACCCACCACCCAAATAAATAAATAAAGGAAAACAAAATTATGTTGTCCCAAGAGATTGAGTAACTTTGTATTATATTAGTAAAAGTTAAACTAAAGTTTAGAGTGAATTTCTTTAGATAAGATTTTCATTTGACTAATTTACTATTTAAAAACAAACAAGAAATATATGATTAGGTGGGATTTGTTTTCTATGTTAAGAAAAATCTACAAAAAATTAGTATAGTAAGGTAAATATTTACCAATGTAGTTGATAGTTGTGTATGTTCAAGTATATTTTATATATTTATTGGTTTGACGTAAATATTTAGTATAAAAATATATTTTATTTATTTATGTTGCTCTTTTTATGATTTGGGATGATGTTTATCATAGAGAGTTGAGATATTTGATTAAGTGAAAATAGAAATTTGTAATTTGTTATTGAAGAAAACGCAGAAATAAAAATTATTATTTCAAGGAACAAATTTATATTCATAATATTTATCAATAATATTCTCTTTTTTTCTATATAAATTTTATTTGTGATTGATTTATTTTTTATATATTTAAAATTTGTTACAAACAATATAGTAGAATTGACTTGCATGTATATATGTCTTTTCCATTAATGGATGATTGTTCTTACGTTTTATGTTAACTTCACCAATTGTTGTAATTTATGTCTTCTTCAATCTAATTTATTTAATTTCCTTTGTTTTATATAATCTACAAAAGAAAATGACAGAATTTCAGAAATTGACAAATCTGAAATAGAAATATTTTAAGTAAAAGGTTAACGTCACGGGTATATATAGGAGAAATACAAAGTGGATGAAGGATAATTTTATATTAATTTAAATAGTTGATGAGCATTTTAGGTTCTTTCTCAATTAAAAAAATATATTCTTTTAGTTATGAAAAACAGTTTCTTCAAACACAATTTTTCTATCAAAAACTTAACCAAACATTTTTTTTTTTTTTAAAAAAAAAAAAAACTTCGACCAAAAAAAAAAAAAAGGAGTATTGTCTTTCTATTGTACCCTCCCAACCACTTAAAGGTACAGCTTAATGCCTAATCATGATGATAATGTCTTTAATAAATATCTTTTTTTTTAAAATTATTGTTAGATATTTATCTTTAAATCTTATATATTTTCCTTTGCATTATTTCTAACTAAATCATGTGAATCCCAGTAATAGTAAGTATATTTACGAGAGATTAGATGACTGATCAAATTTCACGTGTGAAAACAAAGTAAATTTTAGATTTGATAAACATAAAATCATAGTTGTATGCTATAATTATAATTTATAAATTGATGAGAGTCTCTCATTTGTATGAATCCTTGGCAACCTCTCGTTTGCATAAATCGTTGATAGTCTCTCACAAAATAATTTTATGTGTTTGTATATCTGCGTAAAATTTGAATATTTATACAATTGAATCGAAATAAAATATTTGTATATCAAATATCTCTCTCGCTTTACACAACAGAAATTATACATTGTATTTGTATAATTTGTGTTTGCATAAAGCGAGAAAGAGAGAAAGACAAAAGAGAACTGGGCAATGAAGATTTTTATTTTTATAATTCTTAGTGCAATATGATGAAAATATATATATTTGTATTTGTATTTGTATATAAAAAAATTTCTCGCTTTATACAAACGCAAACATGTTTTATACATTTGTGTTTGTATAAAATGAGAGAGGTGAGAGACAGACTGGCAGCGAAAATCCGAGGAGAGAGGCCAATGACAATTGTTTGCTACGGATTACAATGAAATCAAACTGCGATTATAGCATTTAATTTGAATTTATAATTTGTTATTTTATACAATTTTCCCGTGAAAATATGACTGGCCTATTTGTTAGATTATCTATTTTGGTCCGTCAAAATCAATTCATAATTATATTAAAAGTTTTTTTAGTTTTTCTTGATGGCTAAATAAGGAAAAACATATTTTACTACTATATATATAATTACTATCTATAATTTTAAAATATTATGTACCTTATCTCTAACTAAGAACATCTTATTATTTATTGAAAAAAATACACTTAGATAAATGTATTTTTGTTACCAGGTATACTAAAACAAGGAGAGAGGCGAACGAGATGGTGAGAGAGGCGAGTGAGAGACGCTTTGTATCCATATACATGTGAACCACACACCTGATACACAGACAAGATGGGAGAAAAGCTAGGAATGCGAACGAAATTTGTTACATATCCCAAATACATGCAGATCTACTTAGATACAATGTTTCTAGGACAAATTCCATCTAATTCTGATCTCATTATTTAACTCAATAATATATGAGTCTCGATGTATGTCAACATATTCAAACACACCAAAATATGGTAAAATACTGTAATACTGGAAATTGGAATATATCTAACCAATTAACTCCTAAATTAGTGATATTTAGGTAAACCCCCATTAAACAATAATAAAAAAAATCAAACAAAAAAAAAGTTAAAAACTAAAAATTTTGATTTGCTAGGTATGGCCCATTATTTATCCTATATCTTGACCCAACTCAATTTATTTTATCTCGATATTCAACGCCCTAGGCCTTAATTACAGGTGTAAGAATAATGTTTAAAAATCATTTTAAAAAGTTAAGGGTACAAAAAGCTATATAATGGAAGGAGGACTAATAATATTTGATTCCTGGGATCATGTGCTTAATTAAATCCCCCTAATCATTATTTCATTGATGATTAATTAGGAGTAGTTTGGCACATATGACTAATTAAAAATCATTATTGAAAGACCAAATATTCTTTTGTTGAACATAAATATATATTAACTACCATCTATTTTTTAAAAAAAATACATTCAATTTTTTGGTTGATGGATACTTCTTTCATGTCAGAAAAAAAGAAGGAAAATACATTTTTTTGACTCTTTACAATGTATATATATCTACTTTGGAATGTTAACTGAACCAACAATTTCATGTCTATTTGGGGAGCTTGATGTAGGTGAAACTTTGTCAGAATTTGGAATTTGAAAATCAGAAATAAATAATTATGTGATTAATTATTGATATGCCAGCTATTAGCTATTATAGAAGAAAAAATTGGCCACCTAAGACTAGGGTACTGACTATATGTTATATAAATTAGTTGCCAACATCTACATGGTGAAAAACCAACATAATTTCTCTACATGCATGCATGTTAAAATTTTACAAGTTGTACAAAATTTGGTGACTTCAATATTTAATGGTAGTATTTGAGATAGTTGGTTCGCGTTTTAATTATTTCGTCAAATACTTGCTATCTTTTATGAACCACGTATATTATATAATTACCTGCTTTCAACGAACGTTACCTAACGTATGTATGCAACTGTTGGATTTAAAAATCATTTACATTTATTTTATCGGTCATTTACATTTATTTTATCGGTCACTAAGCTACATCTTAATTGATTGCAGAATTCACTATCTACTACGATATTTTTTTTTCAATATATATCGGTAGGGGCATATTTTTTTCCATATATATAGGTAGGGGCGGAGCCAACGTGATGTTAGAGGGTTCATTCCAATCCTTTTTGACAAAAAATGTACTTTTATTATATATAGTTAAAATTATTTTTTAGGTGTATATAATTATTAAAGAATGACAAAAAGTCTCACATCGGTGGTTAATGAGATGGGTGAACTCCTTATAAGGCTTAGGCAATCCTCCTCTCTATGAGCTAACTTTTGGGTGTGAGTTAGACCTAATACCTAATTTCATATGGTATCATTATCATAGCAGGACCCGCGGTCTCACCCGATGTTGGGGCCTCCAAAATCAAAATTGTCCACGCACCAGATGCTAAGCACTGGTCGTGACGTGGGGTGTTAAAGAATGACAAAAAGTCCAACATCGATGGTTAATGAGATGGGTGAGACTCCCTTTAACAATAATAGATGTTGAACCTTCTAGGCTAATTCATGGATTTACTTCTTCATATTTTGAACCCTCTTAATAAAAAATTTAACTGTATTATTATACGTATATTAATTTTTGATAAGAAAAATCTAAAGAACCCCCTTACTCTTATATGTTCAAAAATTGGCCACGTCTAGGACTAACTAATGTGCAACGAAGTGCACCTGCCTACTATCAAAGTTCAAAACAAATTATCTGGCCCATCCACTTGAGGCAAGCCTGGCAAACAAATCAATTATTGTGAAAAAAATATTCCTTTCTTTTTATTTGGAAAAATTTAAAAATCATTTAAGGTGTTGTTTCACGTATATAAATTTCACTAATTTAAAATTTAATAACGTATGGTTTTTTTGAGTTTTTGAAATTACAATTCGTGTCAGATTTTGCTCCAAAGATATATACATGAGGTTAAAATTAAATGTAATTTCTTATAGATTCATTGTATCCAACTAGATTCGCATGTGTCTGAGATACAATGACTCTATCTACTCTCCTCTCCCGCTAGCCTCTCTCCCCTTCTTTCACTCGCCCTTTTTTGTTTTTCAAAATATATTTGATATCTCTAGTATGATTCACATATATGTATAGATACAATGAGTGAGTTTAAAACTCCTCACATACCTCCCTCTTAAGTTTTTATTTATAGTATATCTCGATAGCAGCAAACATAGATACATCTGGATTGTACCAATTCAAAGTCTGATATGAAATTAATATTAATTACTTAATATGATAAGAATATTTGTATAATTAAGTAATTTATTTTTCAAAATATATATTCCCTACATTTAATTTAGAACAAAAACAAAGAACATTGATATTTTTGTAAAAAAAATATATCATGATAAAAATTTGGATATGAGCTATATTCCACAAGGAGGCAAACAAATGCATGGCCTAGTCTTACCAATTAGCATACAACTTTCATGTACACCTCCTAATCAAAGACAAATAGCATGATAAAAACAGAAGTAACAATTAGTATAGATAATTTATAATTAAAAATTTTGAATTCGATAAAAACTAAAATAATTGCACATTATATTGTTGAGAATCCGACAATTCCAGATAAGATGGCAACAAAAATCCATGTTAAAATAGATGTTTGTTTCTAGTTGGTAGAAGACAATGGGGCAGTCATTTCCTCACTATTTTGCTAAAAGATAATAAAGCAAATTACACATCATAGACATGGATAAGTTCTAATTTATAATGAGCACCCACTACTTGATTATTATTTATTATTTTTGAAATGTCATTGTTGTACATATATATATATGTAAGTTGTCAATTGATATATAATTGTAACATTTTTCTATTCTTTGGCATGCTAGGATAGATAAATATAGTCAATGCTAGTGATTATTCTTGGATAATTTTCATGAACTATTGGAGTATAGTATTAGACTTTATTAATCCAGTTTGGTACACACGTGCACTTTTTTTTCTAATGTTTTTTCTTAAATAATCTTTGTTTACAATTTTATTTTTTCTATAGGGATGTGAGAAAAGTGCAACAAGATAGTGGAGGTTGGCTATTTTTAATTGGTGCAATGTTGTTCATATTATTGTCATTTTACTCTCAATACTTGAGAGTCTTCAAGACTTCAAGGGGACAATATAGTCCACATAAGGTCACAACACTCCACAATGTTACTAGTCTTCTTAGATATATCTCACACTTGCTTAGTTATGCACTCATTATTGAGTTATACGAATGATCTAAAAGTTTAAGAGTATATTTTTGTTATTTAGTTATGTATTTTTAATAATAATTTTATATATTTTTACATGTTTATGTTTGACTTGGCACAGTTTTTGAGAAGCAATGATAAAACATTATTTGGAATCCTCTATTTCAATTTATTTATCCAAATTTCTTTTTAAATTCGCTTAAAGAAGAACGTCTTTTTCTTATTTTTTCATCTTAAAACTCATTTCTGCATTTATATTTACGTAAGTGTCACCCTGTCGTTTTTTGGAACGGAGTTATTTTGTTTGTACTGTATGTAACCCAGCTCATCTACCTCAAGATCCTCACACCGCCTCCACCCATACACTAGTATCTTCAAGAATTGAGAGTTCTTAACCGGTCAACATTCCACCCCATATAGCATAATTGAACTGACCACCACTCAGTATATAAAAACTCACCTTTAGATTTAGGTGACACATTTTTATCACATAGAATAACATATGCTAATCTTCATTTTATCTATCCACCTCAATGATGAGTGACATCCTTATCGATATTCAGAACTATGTTAGTATATAAGATAAAAATTTTACTATATCACCCCTAGTTATTATAAATCATTTAAATATCATAAAATGATAATTCTTAATAATAAGGGTTAGATAATTTTCAAAAATACTGATAATTTGAGTCTTAATAGTCAAAAATACATAGTTTGGATAATTACCCGGCTTATGTGTCGAGAGTCTTTAAATTTTATTTTGTATCATTGATATAATAATTATTAAAATTTTCTTTCTATATATCATTGTATAAATATTTTTGAAAACTCCCGCTCTATTTGATAAATAAAAATATTTAAATTTATCTGATTTGATAATTATCCCTTATATGTCTATATATATTCAGAAGTTTTGTTCAATTTTGATACCTATTCAATACTAGAAGAGAAAAGCTCCAAAATCTTAGACCATACTATTCAAAATTGTTCATTTTTTTCCTTGTACACATTTCTAGTGCGTTTATATTTTTATCATTAGCAAAATTTTCTATTGTTTATTCTTACATTAACAAAGCTTCAACATGAATAAGTAAATTTCATGTGTCCATAATACCCTTTAATTTGTGACCATAATTTAAATAATGCACGTCAAGGAAAAAAAATTAAATTGTTTTTTTCCTAAAAAAAGGGGTATTATTAGACGAAAAGTTTAGTAAATGACAAAACATTTCAATTTCTAATAATGCAAAAGGAAAAATTTGAACTTTTTCCTCTCCAAAAAGTGGTAGTACTATTGTGTACCAAGAGAACAAAAGTAGATACCCCTTCGTTACAACGTGACATTCTTTTTTTTTCGGTCTGATTCTATTATAATTGAAAATAATTTAATTTTAAAATTCATTTGATACCTAAACCTTCTTTTAATTCACAAATTTAAAAGTTTTTTTTTTTTAATATCACATCAAGGTATAGAGCGCGATGTAAAATGGGAAGGAGAAAAGTATTTGCATTTGTAGCAATTTTATAAAGTTTGTGGTCAAAGTAGAGCAGGACAAAATTAGTATAAATGCAGTGTATGTAGTGACAAGTGACTAGATTATTTAATAGAGTCAGATGATCCATTGAAGGATTTTTATATTTTCTAAAAATGTCACATCTTTGGTGAAAATAATACTAAAGTTTTTTTTTTTTTTGTGTATTGGATTTACATGCCCCATACATTGCATGTGGATTCAAAAGAAATTGACAAAGTTTTGGAGTCTTAAAATATTCTATTTTGTAACACATCTACATGATGGTTTGTTCTATTATGCAATTTTTTTAATTTCATTTGAATAACAATATATTATAGTTTAATTTATAATTAGGTAAGTATTAGATATTATGATATTCTTTTAGACATATATGTCAATCATAGCGGTTATTCACACTAAATTTAAGTTAAAATTAGACATGACAATAGTGACCTAAAAAAATTGGCATATATTAGCCAACTCTTCCAAAAATCCAGTACTAATTCATTCAAGCCAACAATTCCATTGTCATCTCGATCAAGCTTGACGGTTATCGTAGAAGCTTCGGTGTTGTGATATAGAGAAGCTGTGGAATTTAGAAAGAATAAAACGGGATAGAGATAGAATAGTCTTTTTACAAAATAGTTGTTATAAACAAATGTCCTTTTGTTAGTTAGAAAGTGTTAGTAGTGAGTTTAAGATGATAAAAGAGCTATATATTAATATATAGATAAGATATATATATTATATATATATATATCAGGTATTCCCTGAGAGCAGTATAGCTTGATACCATGTTCGTTAATAAGAAAACTTCATAGATGCTAAGAAGAAAAAGAATAAGCAATTTCATTGACGAAAAAAAAATAAACTGTCACATACAAAATGGGGAAAAAATATATTATATATTATATATATATATAATTCATTGTATGTGCGACAGTTTAGTTTTTTTCTCATATGGAAATGCTTATTCTTTTCTTCTAGCATCTAGTGAGTTTTTCTTATTAAACGAAACATGGGATCAGGCTACGCTTCTCATGAAACACTGAATGAAGCTGGAGAGATCCATTGAATCAAAGAATCGTTGTTGATTCATAGAGTCACAGGTTTTTGTTGCTAGAGAATCCATATAGGATTCAAAGACTCAGCCATTGGTTCACAGATTCACAGGAGTTTTGTTGAAGAAATTTTCACTCTCAAAAGTTTGACTTCTGAAAGAGAGTTTGATAAATCAGTGCTTGTTTCAAGTTAATTTCAAGCTCAGAGTTGTGTGTATTCATACTGGTTGTTGCATTACTGTTGAATCAAGTATTAATTTTCAGATCTCAGATGGCAATTGATGGTGAAAATACAGATCTGGTTCAAAACTGTTCAGGTACATATAATTCCTCACAAGTCAGTTCTGGGCAGAGCAAAGGTATCAATTATAACATAATTTGTTATTAATCCTACTAAATTGATGTTAGTGTATGAGTATTATCTCATTTCAGGGTACTTGGTTTGTTGAGATTACACGCTGTGGAGTTGATCTATTAAGATAGCTCTAATAGGAAGAAATAAAATGTTTAATGATGGATGCTTAGTGTTAGAAAGGAGATGTTTGGTAAGGAACTGTGGGGGCCAATATTGGGAAAAGAATGAATGTATGTTTGTCTTGGTTAATGAATGTGGTATCCAAGAGTTGATAATGGGTATTTGCCTTTTTGCCTTCTAATGCCTACAAATGTTTGGACTGATTAAAGGAAGGTTTGAATAGAGTAGAAGTAGATGGCCCTAGAACCTATAGTTTGCACAAAGATATTGATTCATTGCGAGCAGCCGGGTATTGTCTCTGTTTATATGTACTATACAAAGGCTGAAAAGTTTGTGGATGCGTTTTGAGGAGTTGGTGCCGCCTCCCTTGTGATAATTGTGAAGAGGGTCCAAAGGTTTTGTTGTCATATGAACAGGCAGAAGTTTGTATATCATTTTTAAGGCTCTAATGAATCCTATCATAAGCAAGGAGTCAAATCTGATGATGGATTCACTACCATCAATCAAACTAGCTTATGCTATGGATAGGGGTGATGAGAGTCAAAAATGTTGTAGTGAGTGGTGTTAATGGGATCGATCGTCTCTGTGGACATGGATCAAATCAGTTGCCCTGTATTCTAAAGAAAGTAGTAGCAGGTGTAAGTCAGAAACTAAAAGGATAAACATTGTGATATACGATTTTTGCAAGTGTAAGGGTCCACAACAAAGAGTTTACTACAAGATGTAGGGGTATTCCTAATGTTCAGGTTCAAAAGAAAGGCTCAAGGAACGTCTCCTGTATAGGGTTACCACTGGTAGAACAACTACAATCACACACCATTAACACAGCAAATCTTACCTAGGGAATGAACCCACTTGTTCCTGCCACCCGGATGGGGAAATATACCTGAGCAGTATCTCAATCTACCAGAAACCCCTAGTGTTAATAACAGTAATTCAGCTGAGAAAAGAGGTCAACAGCTGATTCAAGGATGTATATGTACGAAGGACTCAGTATGATCACATTCTAAAAAATAATCAACAAAAGTCTGAGCATGTACTTCTGTGTGTTTAATACAGACAAACAATCCAGGTAACACATCTTTTATTCTGACAACACAAGTAACATATGAATGATAGAACGGGTGGTGACAACAAACCAGTATGGTTTCTATTTGAAATATGGCTAAATAAAAAAACAGGTGCATGAACTGAAGACCTAAGCCTTGTATATGTCTACTCAATGGTACACTACTGAGGTGTCTCACATTGGTTCGTGTAGCTTGTCAACGAGGAGTATTATATCAAATGGCTTCACATACGCTGATTTCAAGTATAATTGTTATCAGTTAGTCAAATTACTAAGGAACTAGGTTGTTCTGTTACATTTTTTTTCCTCACTTTGTGTCTTCCAGGAACTTATAGGGGGAAGGTGAAAGGAAGTTGGTTAAGGCAGAAGAAAGAGGGGAAAGAGGAGGTGTACTTCGAGTAAAGCATATAACCCACTCAGGGTAAATGGTCAGAAAAGGAAGTTGAGGCTGCACATTTGCTGCCATAATGTCAAGGAAGAGCAGAATGTGGTATGGAATAAAAGACTGGGTCATGTATCATCAACCGTCCTTTCTAGAATATTTCACTGAAGGAGCAAAGGGCCTGTAGAATTTCTAAAGGTTCTTGTATGTCCATATGCTAAAACAAACAAAGGAAGTGTTGACTATCGTAGCATTAAAAGTATGCTTGTTTTGAGCTATTATGTTGACCTTGGGTCCTGATAACACACCTACTATGTGGCATAGAAATGTTTTCTTATAATTGGGAGATTTTTCAAGGGTGACTCGTTGTTTTTACTCTCCATAAAGTCTGCTGGTGTGTGTTTCTATTCAACTTTTACTTGCAATTCGTTCAAAACTCAATTTGAAAAAAGGGTCAAAGTGTTGAGACGTGATAATGGTACATTGAGTTGGTAAACTCAGGTTGTCACAAATGTTTACATATTTGAGGAATTTTACATCAAAGAATCATGTCCATCAACACTCCTCAGCAAAATAGAGTTGCTGGAGAGGAAGCAGTGGAAGCATCAGAGACACTTACTTGAGGTTACCAGAAGCTTTTTAAGACTTCAAGCTCCCATTCCTATTAGATTTGGGGTCATGTGATGTTGGCTGCTGCATATATTATTAATAGATTACCAAGCAGTGTTCTAAAGTTTGACACTCCTTATGAAAGGTTGTATGGTAGTAAACCATCAGTATCTCATGTCAAAACTCTAGGGTGTTTATGTTTTGCTAAGCTTCTTACAGAACATGATAAGTTGATGCTTAGATTAAGACCAGCAGTACTCATGGGTTATTCAGAATTACAAAAGGGATATATACTTCTTGATCTAACTGATAAATCCTTCTTTACAAGTAGGGATGTGGTGTTTAAAGAAGACTTATTTCCTTTCGCAAAGATAGATCATTCAATACAGGAAATAGTGTTTGTGGATCCTATGCAAGTATCGAATATGTTAAGTGGTGATTTACAGTTTACAAGTCCTGTGGTTCCCAGGTGTTCTCCTGCTACTCTGTCTCATGAGACCCATACTGTGCCTAATGTGTCTCATACTGTGCCTTCTTTCGATGAGGTAGATCTATCAGGTTCTCGAACTGCTGAGGTTATTTTATCAGACATAAGTGTGTTAGACAATGAGGTTACTCAAGAGCCTGCAACTCTTACTACTCATAGGAGGTCTACCAGACAGAATCTCAAACCAAGTTGGATGAAAGACTTTGTATCTTTGACTGTTAACAAAGATGTCCTGTATCATTTGGAAAATTACATGATCTATGCTCACCTTTCTCCTAATTATCAATGTTATATTGCAGCCACCTCTGTTATTAAGGAACCTGATTCTTACTTAGAAGTTGTTCATGATGAAAGATGGGTAGAAGCTATGCAGAATGAAATTCAAACACTAGAAAGTAATCACACTTGGGAGTTAACTGATTCGCCTAAGGGGAAGAAGGCTATTGGGTGTAGATGGATTTATAAAGTTAAATACAACTCATCAGGTGAGATAGAGAGATTCAAGGCAAGGTTAGTTGCCAAGGGTTATTCCTCAACATGAAGGAATAGATTACAAGGAGACTTTCTTACCTGTTGTTAAGATGGTGACATTTAGAACTATTGTTTCTCTTGCAGCAGCTAGGCATTGGCATATTCATCAAATGGATGTATTCAATGCCTTTCTTCAAGGTGATTTAGATGATGAAATTTATATGCAGCTACCTCAGGGATTTGTTGGTCAAGGGGAGAAAGTGTGTAGACTAACAAAGTCCCTATATGGTCTGAAACAAGCTCCAAGACAATGGAATCAAAAGTTGACTGAAGCTCTTAGAAATCTCAAGTTCAAACAAAGTCAACATGATTATTCCTTATTTATTAATCAGTCGGAAGAGGGGACTATATTAGTGTTAGTTTATGTAGATGATATGCTAATTACTGGCAGCAGTCTTAAATTAATAGAAGACACAAAGAAGGCATTACAACAACCATTCAAGATGAAAGATTTAGGAGAATTAAAGTACTTTCTAGGCATTGAGTTCACAATATCAGCAGCTGGTATATTAATGCATCAAAGAAAGTACACTCTGGAACTTATAGCTGAAGTTGGATTGACAGCAGCTAAGCCTGCAGGAACACCTATTGACATCAATGTCAAACTAACATCTAAACTATATGATGAGCATGTGAATAAGAAACAAGAAGAGTCAGATGATCCTTTGATTGATCAGACAACATATCAGAAAATAAAAGGCAAGTTCTTGTATTTGAATATGACAAGACCAGATATATCATTTAGTACTCAGACATTGAGTCAATTTTTACAGCAACCGAAAAGGTCTCATCTTGATGCTGCATTAAGGGTGATTAAATATTTAAAGAACCAACCTGGTCAAGGATTGTTATTAGCAAGTGATTCAGATGGACAAGTTACTTCATTTTGTGATGCTGATTGTGCATCTTGTCCACTCGCTAGGAAGTCTGTGACAGGGTATATGGTTAAGATTGGTCAATCATTAATATCATGGAAGGCAAAGAAGCAAATAACAATGTCAAGAGCTCAGCTTAGCTGAGTTTCTAGAAGTCTGGCTTCCACTGTTTCAGATTGGTGATGTGGGCTTGATGGGATTATTGAAAGAAGTAGGTACTAAGGTTCAAGTACCAGAGTTCAAGTATACAGTGACAGCAAGGTGACTATTCAGATAGCTGCTAATCCAGTATACATGAAAAAGAAAACAAGGCACATGAAACGATTGTCATTTCATAAGAGAAAAATTGCAAAAGGGACTGATTTTAAAGTTGAGTATATTCATAATAAAGACCAAAACTGCTGATATATTGACCAAAGGGTTGTCCTAGCCTACAACATGAAACATTTGTTATCCAAGCTAGGGTTTTTTGGATATTTTTGCACCTCCTAGTGAAGGGGGTCGGGTTGATATAGAGAAGCTTGTGGGAATTTAGAAGAATAACAAGGGTGATGGTTTAGATTTTTTTTTTTTCCGGTAGAATAGTCTTTTTACAAATGTGGTTATAATAACTTATCTGTGTTAGTAGTGTAAGTTGTTATTAGTTAGTTAAATGATAAAAAAAGCTATATATATATATATATATAGATATATTATATATAATATATATCTTATATATAATATTATATATCTATATATATATATATATAATAGATATATATATATAGCTTCATTAATTATAGTGGACAGTTTAGTTTTTTCTCAATGGAAATTGCTTATTCTTTTTCTTCTTAGCTCTAGTGAAGTTTTCTCATTAACGAACATTCGGCCCCTCTCTTGTTTTCGTTGTCTAAGGACCAGAGTAATTTTACCTTTTCATATTTCATATGGAAATATCTGGGATTTTTTTTGAGTGAGCATGATTTAAAATTGGTTGAAAATAATTGAACGAGGTAATATACAAAATTTGAGAAAGATAGACCGAGGGATTTGGAATCAAATTTAGGTATAAAAACGCCTCAACAATATGTATATATTGTATTATATATCGTGTATAGTAATGTATCCCTCAAACAAATTTATATGAATATACATAGGAGTAGAGTCTGCTGTAGATAAGCAGATATACAGAATTTTATACACTAATATACATGAACATATATATGGATATACATAAAGGATATAGAGATGGAGTCATCTTTAACTCATTAGAAATATGAAATTCAAACCAAACTTTAAAGGGTCTTTAATGACATTTTGAAGTCACTATCGCATATTTGGGCGCTAGGCTTAACTTGCTTTAAGCTATAAGATTATTATGTTTTTAATTTTTTATTAGTTTCTGATATCTATATTAAAATCTAATTATTTTAAATTTATCACATAAATTCCTATTTGAAATAAAATGTTTTTTTATAAAGAATGATTTTTATATTTGAAAATTAAAACCGAGATTTCTGATCAAGAAAAAATAACCCTATCGGCTGCATCATTTTCATTGATGGTTTAGACTAGAAGACTTACACGTTGGAGAAGTCGGTGTTCTATGTTCTTTTTATTGTGTAAGACTTTTTTAATGTGTGAATGACCCTATTGGTTGTTATTAAACATAATATTTTAAGAAAATGTTATTAAACATAATATTTTTTAAAAATTCAATTGATAGCGGTGTACATTATTAATTAAAATGCATGTGGTAATTGTTTGAGTCTTTTAGCACATTTTTCATGTCTAAGAATT
The DNA here is from genome assembly GCA_027704765.1 of Solanum habrochaites. Lineage (NCBI taxonomy): Eukaryota > Viridiplantae > Streptophyta > Magnoliopsida > Solanales > Solanaceae > Solanum > Solanum habrochaites. The sequence continues at coordinate 5,366,243 of JAKWJA010002497.1, read as the reverse complement.
TTTTTCTTGCATCTATATTAATAAGACCAAAGGTCTTCATATTATTATTTTTTTATATATTATATAAAAGATACAACACTGTTTTAGCTTATAATACTAGAGTTTGGATACATAAATTCAAAAATTATACATTCCTTAAACACTTGAAGGTCTTAGAAATAATAAACCTATACTCTAATATGAATACTTTACTGCGTTGATCTACCACTTTAACAATTTTAAATACTTTGTTTAGATAATATTTACCCCTTGTATTATATTATTGTCAGTTAAAATATAATTTTGTTTGTTTTGAGTTTTACTTAAATTCTATTGTATCGTTTCATTCAAATTCATTATTAAATAACGATGAAAAAATTTATTTTCTAACGATCGATTTGATGTGATCATATCCTTTTTTTTTTCTTTTTCTTCCTTTCCTTCTTCATTCCTACTATTCTTTCATGTCATGACCCATTAAAGCTTCTTAAAAAACAATTTTAAAATTTGATGTGCTGCAAACGTGAATAATATATCAAAAAAGTCAAAAAATAGAGAGGAGCTCGTATCTAAGTTTTGGGATTAGATGAGATTTGAATTGGTTGAAATTATAAAGAAATCAGTCTGTAATTATACGTTGATACACATTTATACATCATCTATACACTATTTTACACTAACATACAAATGATCATTGTTAAAAGTTATCTTTTATTTCCCATATATATTGATAACTAACCTATTTGATAATGAAGGATTATTATCATTCCCAGTTATAATCTTCTTCGATTTTTAGTATCCACAAAATCTGAACTCAAAACTCTAATTAATATCGAGTTGGATTTTTTTTTTAATCCCACAATCATCATGTAGATTATTTACCTTTTTTTTTTTCATTCGATGAAATCAATCCAAATGCGCAGAAGTAGAGTCATCAATATGGGCTCGTTGGGCAGGTCTGGCATAATCCGGAATTTAATAGGGATTGACTAAGATTTTTTGAGCCTATTTAAGAAAAAGATTTTTTTAGTCCAGCCTGAATAAGTCTGTTGATTTGTAGAACTTGGAGAAATATAGGTAAGGTCGGCCCGTGGACTAATATAAATTAATTAAAAAAATATAATATAATATAATATTAATATTAAATTTAAAATTAAAGAGAGTTCAGACTCAAAACAATTAGCGTTATATTTTATTTAGATTAATTATACCTTTTACTTGAAAAAAAAAACTTAATAAAATAATAAAGATATTTTATTTGTAGGATGTGATAAAAAGTAGTGTATTAATATCATTGTAATATTGTTTGTCGATATGTATGATAATATTTAAATTAGAATTTATAATTAATTATAATTATAAAAATATATACTTTTTAAAAAAGTGGACTAACCCGGCATGCCTGTAGCCCACGTACTTGTGGGTTTGGACTGACCGTTTTCTAGCCCATGCAAAAAATAGACTAGCCCAGCCTGATTTGTAAAATATCAAAGCCTATCTAAATTAGTGCGAATGAGATGCGCTAGCTCCATATTAACAGCTCTACGCAAAAGTTAGCCTGAACACTCGTCATCAAAAAAGAAAAGTAGATTGTGAACATGGGGTTTAACTTTTCTCCCCTCATCCCATGAACACATGAAGCTATGTTCTTGTACCTCGTAAAGCCAACTGCGGCTGACGAATAAATTCTTACTGATTATGTTTTTCTGTTTAATTTTAATTTGTATTATCATCTTATTAAATTAAAATAAATGTGAAAAGTATATGAAAAAACCTTATCCCCTATACAAGAACCAAGTTTTTGTGTGTTTTAACAAAAAATTAACACAATACAATATAATATTTTATTGTAGAAACTTTACTCCCTTAAAAAAGGGAAAACCACACCACAGTACGTTTTATTACTTTCAAGCACAATCAAAAATTACAATAACTCAATAATCAAGAAATAACTCTAGTAAATTATTCTACTTTCCAAGAAGTCGTACTCGCTTCTTGGTCTCTTAACTCTGCTCCCTAAGAAGTCAAATCTATTTCTTATTACACTTTTCTTGAACTCTTTCTCTTAGAACACACCTCCTACACACTAATTCAAGACGAACCAATGTAACACTATACTTCAGAACAAAATCCTAATCTTTCTTTCACTTGGTCTCCTCAATAACTCGACCTTCACGGAATAACTCTCTTGAATTTGAATGAGTCCGGTTCATGTTGTCATCATCAAAAGTATTTTAAGCATTTCATTATTCATCAATTTCTCCCCTTCTGATGATGATAAATACACTCCAAGCATTTATTATTTACATACAGATCGATTAGGTGAAAATGCTCCTAAGGAAATAAAAAAAAATATGTTCAAAATGAACATACTAACGAGACAAACATATTCCCAACTAAAAGATATCAAGTGACCAACTCTCATTTTATTTTCAACATGTGCTACTTACATCTTTTGGTGAATGTGATCATTAACAATCTAATCTAAATATATCGTCAAAATACAAGAAAATCTTCTATATATAAGACATGAACTTATAGAAAAGCATCCAAGACACTTAAATGATACTTGGAATCTCAATTCACATATTAGTGATATCTCTTGAGTGATATTACTAATAACTCTAAAGTCATTTACATAATTTTCTTGCTTTGAGAAAATAAAAACTATAGTAGAGGCGACGTTAAAAAACTGATAGGGATTCATTCAAATTTCCTTAGAAAAATTTTTATCAGCGAAAATTCTATCTTTCATCATGATCATTTATAAAGATAAGAGCATATTCAAAGGATCTTCATGTCAACTTTTTGCACTTTTATTGGATCAAATGAAAAAACAAATGGTTTGGTGCGGTTATTTTTACAGTTTCAGTATATCTATTAGTATGATTTTGTTTTTATATAATGTATTTGACTTGCAACAATTAATTGTAACTTTATATAATCTACATTAGATCATGTGTTTTTAGATAAACTTTATCAATATTATCATCCGGTCAAATTTATTTATTAATGTCGCTGAAATTTACTAATTATATGTGTTACTAACCTATCACCAACCATTTGTTCAGGATTTCAAACACAATAATGAAAATTAAATAAGAGGACGATGCACAACTTATCGAACTTATTATATATATCAAAAAAATCTGTATATCATGTGTTGCACTCTAATCATTAAACCAATCTCTAGGAAAAGAGAATCTTAAACATATGAAGACATGACAGGTGGATCCTCATAATTCCAGCTACATACTTTTATGGTTAAAATATTTTTCTATAATTACTCATTTGCAATGAGTTGTATTACTCTCTGTCTTAGTACATTAAATATTTAGTTTGCTAACCTTTTGACAAATCCTTTTGGCATGTCTATTATCAAATTTGTTTGGACTCAATTGAGTGCAGATGATAATATAATTTAACATCCACTTTCTGTCTTCTTCTCAACCTTCTATTGCATATTTGTATCAAAAGCTTACATGGAGTATATTTTTCCCTCATAATAGTATATCATTTTTGTGGGCCTATAAAGAAGCACAACAGAAAAATGTTTGGTAGTCCAAAAATAAATCAGTCAATTGTGCTTTTACTCCTTTTAGATCCTCCTTTCATTTTCTTCATAATAGTGGTCATGAATGCCACCATGTCGCACATCGACTATTTCATCATATCTATCAGGTAATTCTTTGTATCAAAATTTAGACGAATGAAAAGTAATTATCTATTAGGGATTTGTTCTCTCGTGACTTTTATCAACTTCGTTGACTGTTAGACCACACCATGATATTGTTTTTAGTTGATCCTTATTTGACCTACACAAAGTGAACTATTCTTGAAATGAAAATGAAGCAAGGTATTAGAATCTAGTTGGAAAAGGGGTAAAGGAATATAAAAGCATCAAACTTGTGGTTGAGAGACAAGGTATGTGGTCTTAATATATCTAAGAGAGAATTATATCAATTAAGAATAAAGTGGCAAAGTGCTATCCTATTCAACTAGCAAAAAGGCACTTTAGAAAAAGGAAATAGTGGGGCATTTTTGTCATTTATTGGAAAAGCTTATATGAATGGTCATACTATGACTTAAATTCTTTGGCTAATGGAGGGGACCAAAATATAATGAGGAGAAGATGTTGGTGGGCATTAAGATTTTCATGATACTTCCAAAAGAAAATTGTCATAGTAATACTAACAAATAAGTCCCCCACTCGTTTCGATCTGTTCGTCTTTATCTTTTTTTATAGTCTGTTTAGAAAAGAATGTCACTTAGTTTTCATTTCAATTTTTCATATGACATGTTGAAAATCATAAAAGTAAATGGTATTTTGATACATTTGATATATCGTTAATATAAGCTCACGATATTGAAAAATCCTCTTTACTATCTTAAACTATGAATCATATTAAAATAGGATAAACAAATTGAAACGGAGGAAATAGCAAAACTCCAATTGAAATAGTGGCGGGTCCAACTATGGGTTCATGTTTTGATACAATCCAATGTTTCTGAGTCGAGTCATATGTATACATGTATATATAGTATAAGTATAAATAATTCAAAATCTACCACGTCTAAATTCTAAATTCTATCACTAAAAATGAACAACATGACAAGTAACTAAAATTTTCATATAATTAACTTGTTATGATATCAAGTTCTTGATACTCATTTCAAAAAAGAATAATTTGAAGAATATGGTAAAGCACATGAAGGTCCTGTGCTTGGATTGTGGACAGAGTAAAAATAGTTTAATTTCATGAAACATGTCAAAAGTGATTTTAAGTGTTTACTAAACTTGGACTATCACTAATGACCCTTTTTATGTTATCTCATTATTAGATTATTTTATCTTAATTCCCAAATCCACTTCATTAGGAAAGAATTCTTCCACACCTTATTAATTCAGATTTGAGGAACCATTGTATAATAAAATAATATCCCCACTTGGGGAGGTATCTTACTAACCATATAAGAATCTAAGAAAGGACAACATAATACACTAAACTTTTGATATGTGTGGGAGTCGGAGAAGAGTCGGACCACAAAGATTTATTGTACGTGATTTTATTCAGTATTATTGCAATAGGTTAATTTCATAGCTCGAATTCATGACTTGGTGATAATATGACAATAATTTTATCAGTTACGCCGGGATTATCCGTCTAACCATATATGAACCTTAAAAGGTAGTCTGGTATACTACGCTCTCGTGATGTGGGAGGTCTGGGGAAGGGCTTGACCATAGGTCTATTGTATGCAATTTTATCCTGTATTTCTACAATAAGTTGTTTAGGTCTATTGTATGCAATTTTATCCTGTATTTCTACAATAAATTGTTTCCATAAAAATGAATCAATGACTTTTTTATCACATGGCAGCAGCTTTAGCAGTTCTACAAAGCTCCTCTTCTAACCATATAAGAATTTTAAAAAGACATTTTGATACACTAAGCTCTTGCGGTGTGTGGGAATTAAGAAAGGAGCAGACTATAGATGATTTATTATATGTAGTCTTATCCTTTATTTCCGCATAGGTTATTTTCACAACTCAAATTCATAACCTTCTGATCACATAAAAACAATTTTACAAGGTACAATCAATAATCTATTCTAACCATATTGGAATCTGAAATGTGTAAATCAACTGATATATATAATCATGATGTGTCAGAAAAGCTTCATGAAGAGTTTCTTTAATAAACAACAGTGATTCCAACTTCCATGCACTTTAGAGCAAACAACTTTAAACAAATGGGAGAAAATTGAATGACCAAACTTATGACTTGTTGTTAAGTAGAAGGCATTAAATATTGAAGAAAAAAGTCATCACTTTCATACCAATGACAAGACTTGATAAACTTTAGTGGTTTGCTTGGTTAGTCCACTTGGAAAGAAGAAAGGATCCAACTTATATACATTAGCAAATGTTAAAAATTTATACTATAAGCATATTTAAATGTATTGTAGAATGTAACTTGTTTTAATCTTTTATAGACAAAACATGATCATGTTACACTGAGCCACCTCATAATGAATAAGTGGACATTGACTAAACTCAATTTATTTTATTTTTTTTTGGGGGGGGGGTTGGGGGTAGAGGTTGGGTAGAATACCCCCTCCATTAGTGAGAGTCATAACTTAAAAATTGGAAAATGTTGAATACTAGTTTCTTCTTTATTTTCTCTGAATAAATTCAGCTTTATCATAATTCTCTTTTCTTTGCAACAGAAGCAAAATGAATAAACTGAGACTAACTATAATGTAGAGAGATATTAAACACCTAGCATACTAGATGTTTTCACTAATGACTAATTTGTGACCTTTATCAACTTGGCAGCTTCATAATTAGCTTGATTGTGTTGAGTAATCTTAGTCAGCAAATCTGTTTAAATCAACCCTCATTCACAACTTTGAAGAAACACAGCAGACAAATTAGTGCAAGGAAATAGCTCAAAGTTCACCTAAATAATGAGCAACCCCACTTTGGTTGCAATATGAACTAACTAAAGCAAATCTCTTTCTAATACTGGTTGTTTTCGCTCGTCGTCTTGACAAACGAACAACAACAGCTACGCGTCAATTCCAAGCAAGTTGGAGACGGCTATATGAATCCTCACTGCTCTTGACCAAACAAGGACTTAACGTTGAATCTTCCCTGACTCAACACATAGTATTGTAGTTACCAAACTGGAGACCTTGTAGAGCAATGTTATGAATTCCATGATCGAGTCCATACGATGGAGCCCCTCGAAAAGGCATGCCCATCAGACCACCACTTGATGAGTTGAATGTTATGTCTGATTCTTGATTTGGTGAATTATACTCACATAGTGTTTTTACCATGCCATTCAAATTTGAATGTTGTTGTGCTTGTTGAGAATGGGCAGATTTATGATCCTCAGGGGAAGTAGACTTGGATTCCGAAAGATTGACAACTGTGATATCATGTATGCTTGATCGCCTTTTATCTTTTCCACCGGAAAGCTGCCTAATGAAGTATTTCTGAGCATGGCTAGCTACCTGAGTTGGAGTTCTTGTGGTCACGAAATTGCGTGAAATATTTCTCCAGTCTCCTTTTCCATACTTCTTCAGCCCCAGCAGAAATTGCCTGGGAAAAAAAAAATATACGAAACATTATTACTCATGTACCACGACAACTATCCTTTACTACTATATGCCTAATCTCAAGCAAGTTAGGCTCGGTCTTATGAATCTTTACTAACCAAGTCGCTCCATCTGATCTCATTCAACACCAATTGATCTTTTCTACAGTTTCTACCGACATATAAATCTCTGGCACGACTAAATGATTGGAAGCCGAAGTAAATGTACCAAAAAGACCAAAACATATTTCCAAACTTCCTATTGAAACTCAAATTTGATAAAACTTACTCATCTTTGTAGATCACTCTTGCTGAATCCTAAACACATTTTTTATACACCACGATTGATGTTGTGTTTAAGAATCTACATTATCTAAATGAAGCTATAGTTCAATTACAACCTTATATCATTATGATTTATGACCATGTTGAGCTAAAAAGTTAAAACATGAGTTTTTATCACTTAAAAGCCACCTCGTGCGCGAAGGAGATGGTATCTACAACAGTTAGTCCTTTAACAATTCAATAACATTTCTATAAAAAGAATCAAAGTATTCTTTCGATCTAGAGCAAACGAATTAATAGTAAACTCACTTGTGCTCCTCTTCAGTCCATGGCACACCTTTCTTCCTTTCATGTTCAGAAGATCGATTCGACGAGCCTCTTTTCCCAGATTGACCATAAAGTTGCTTAAATCCATGAAAAGCATCTTGATTATTGACCCACTCTAATGTGAAAGAATTACTAGTAGTATAGCCAGGTACTGGTATTAGCCCTGCCTCTATATCACTAATATCTTCTACCAATTCTCTGTACTGTTTAATCACATCATTCACTGTTTTCCCAGGGATCATTGCTGCTACATTATACCATTTATCAGGTGTATCTTTATCAAACAAAGCAAGTGCTTCTTCAAACACTTTGTTCTCTTCAGGTGTCCATCTTGTTCCCTTGTTTTCCTCAAACAACCAGCTTGAATTCTTGATATATGTTGCAGGGGATAGATATCCCATTTCTCTATTCATGTTTTCTTGATCATGTACCACCTAATTATCAACCCCTTTTGGTTTTCTTGGCAAATGATTGACAAATGAAGAGTCTTTTTAAACTATCTAATTTCTCACAGGCATTTAATCAAACACAAAAAGGGCATAAGAAGAGAATCTTGATTTATTTATATTTTTTTTTCCCTCAAAGTTTAGGAATCTGGAAAAGACCACCCCAACTTTCCAAAACCCAAGGAAAATTCTGAAATTTGTAATAAAAAGTAGATCTTGTTTTTATGATTTATCAAAAGCTCATCATAGCTAGAAATTCAGAGAATAAAAACTCATAAACCCTCTTATATATATATATATAGGAAATTTAATGTAGAAAAATCAAGAATTGAAATGAATGAGAAAAATAGAGAAGAGCCAAAGTGATTGATTAATAAGGTTTTGAGATGTTATTGGCTAAAAATGGTGTTTGTGGGGTCTTGTAGCTAAAAGAATTTTGTTTTTTTCTTCTTGGTGTTTAGAGAGAGAAGTAGACATATAATGGCCTAGTTGGATAGTACTCTTTTACCCAAAAAGGACAATCTATCATTGTTGTTCAAGAAAAAAAAAATGTTTATTTAGTTGTTCAAGCGCTCGAAGCATCTCGTATTTATATAGAGTAACTAATTTTATAATATGGATTAAGTAACTTTTAAGGCTTCAATAAAAGTTTGTGCATAATCGAGTGTAAAAGTTTATGCATAGTCGAGTGTTTAAAACATGTTGTATTTATACTGAGTCTGGTGAAGTAATGCATTTTTATGTAAATAGTAATGGTTGTTTTTATGATCTGAACATGTAACCTATAGATAATATGAAGAAGGTTCAATTTTACTTTTAAGAATCCACTAAAAGTTTGTGATTAGAACTAAATATTCATTCTTTTTTAATTAAAATTGTTTTTTGATATGAAGTGTTTTTAAACGATAGTTTTACCCTTGTCTTAAGAGAATTTTTTAGTGTGAATTTAAATTAATTGAGTATCGAAATTTGTATAAAAATAAAATATTAGACATATTTTCAAACACTTTTTTTTTGTTTTTTGACTATGTTCGAGTGTTACTACAATAACAATCTATTTTGTATAACCTCATAATGGATTTTAGGAAAGTGGAGGAGATAGTCATACTTTATTTTTATATGTGTAGGATAAATAAACTATTTTTGATATATTTTTAATTTAAAAGAAAAGTTTTTGAAGAGGTGAATATAAAAAGTCTATTATAATTTAAATATCAATAATTATTTCACGATTTAAATTTGTAACTTATAAATCACAAAAAACAACTTTAATTTATTGATCTTGTCAAAGGATCATTTGATAGACAATAAACAAACACAAAACCAAACCCAAAACTGCTGAGAGTATATATAACAATAATAATATAGAAATTAGAAATATTTTTATTATTTTATGTAACTATTAATTATCTAAAATATAATTATTCATGTATTAATTATTATACGTGAAATTATTCATAAATTTTCTCATAACTTTATACCTATTGTATATTAGTCTTATACATATTGTATTAGTTATATAAATTTTTTTAAATTCTGCCTATCCCATTTCTTCAAAAAAAAAAAAACTAAAAGAAAATGAAGAGTAAGGTGCCAAAAAATAAATAAAATATAATTGCACACTCTGTCTTAAGTCAAAGAAATAAAAACCGTTGGTATTTCAATTATTATTATTATTATTATTATTATTATTTTGATTAAGAGCTGTCGGTATTCCTTTCCCATCAAAACTTATTTCACATTTTTAAATTCTATTTTATTAAAGTTTGTGAATTATTGATCTTATGTCTGTAGGCCATATTAATTATGTCAATGATTCTCAGTGCTTGACCATCAAAATTGGTGTGTTCTTTCTCTTATTTAATTAAAGAAATACTCTATTTATATTAGTTGTTTATTTTATTAAAAATAATTATTTTAAAATTACTGATTAACAATTCATAAAATCAAAAGAAAACTAGCAATTCAATTTTTTATCATAATTCTTTCTTTTTCAATATTTAAATAAATTTATAAAATTTCATAAAAGTTAAATTGATAACATTATTATTTTTATTTATGATTATATAAGAAACGTATAAAAAGAAAAACATACAACTAATTTGCGTCGGAGGAAGTAAGGTACATCAATTATAATTGAATATTCTTTCTTATTGGAATTAAATGAAAATTAAAGTGACTAACTTTAACTTACATATAGAGCTGGTATTTATGGGGGGAAAAGATTGGCCAGAAAATTTGACTTGGATTTGGTCAGACTTCATTTTTTATTTTACCTTTTTAAATATTTTTATTCTTTTTATTTTAATATGTTTTAACTAAAAATAAAAAAGATTAATCTATATTAAGACAAAAAAATTTAGAGTTTTTTTAGTTTTCTTATTAAATTCTGATTAAATTTTTTTGTCTATTTAGCATTTTCCGAAATTTATTTATCAAAAATGATGGTCCAATTATTAAGGACATTGTTGATCTTTCTACCTACTTGGGTGGGAAAAGGGGTCAAAATTGAGTGAAATAGGAAGATAATTACATTAATAAAATCACATGAAGAGAAGTCATAGTGAAATAAAGATAAATTATATTTAATAGCAAGTTAATAACCTAATAAATGGAGTAAGCTAGGGTTTGATTTAATTGTGTTCAATAGGGCAAACGTTTGCAACAAAATTGTCAGCCGCCTCCTCTCCAAATATCTCGCTCACCACTCTCCTCCAATCTCTCCTCGCTTCCTCACTTTACTACAAACATAGTATATAAAAAATTGTTTCTAATTGTATAAGCAAAGAAATTGTTAATCATATATTTTTGTCCCCTCTCTCCCCTCTGTCCAGATCTCGCTCCGCACTCTCCCAAACTCGCTCGCCACCCTCGTCCCCCTTTCTCACTTATACAACAGAAGCACGATAATTGCATTTCTGTTTGTATAAGTGTGAGAAAATTGTATAACACATGGCAAGTACATATTTTTTTCGTCCATACATTGATAATTATAAATAAAAATACTCCCTGCATTTAATTGTATCAAATCGTTCATATACTTATAATAATAACAATTTGTTTAGAGTGTCTTTCTCTTCTTGTTTTATACACTTCGTTTTATACCATTTGCTTCAGCTGTATATGTATAGCGAATTATTAGTTTTCTATGTTTGCTATGGATCCCAATATCCACTTTGGCTATAACATATAAATATAAATTTTTTATTTGCTATATCGAAAGCTGTCCAAAAATAAAATATTTCTGTAAATATTGAGTTAAATACTTGGAAGATTTATAAGTTAATGAGAAAACGACACTTTTAGTCCTTGTGTTAAGGCTATATTCTTATCTTTGTCCTTGAGTTATCTAATTTAGCATTATTAATCTTCAATTATATCAGGTAAGTGATTTTAATTCCTCAACTAACAAATTCAAAAAGAATTAACAGAGAATTCACTGCTAAAAGGACAATTCGTATTATTTCTTTTAAGTCTCTCTCTTTGGAACTCACTCAAATATTTTATAGCTCGATCTTTGACAGCTCATCGATCTGACCTCATTTTCACATTAATTTGAAGACATTAACCGAGTCGAAACTCAAAGGGTAGAAAAATTAACAAAAAGTCCAAAACGTTATATAAAAATTTATTAACCAAAACGGTAAAATCGCTCCGAGGCGCGATTTACTTCAACTGAAAAAGTTAAAATCGCTGCTGAGGCAGCGATTTTGCCCCACAAAAACTTGAGGCGTTTCAAATTTTTCTTCTTACAAATCCTGCCAGGGCAGCGATTGATTTATTTTTTAATTTTTCTTTTTTTTTTAAAAAAAAAGTATATCTCTGCACTAGCAGCGATTTATAAAGAACAAAAATTTTTTTTTAATAAATCGCTGCGGTAGCAGCGATTTTACAAAAAAAAATAATTTTTGTTTAGCAGCGATTTAACAAAAAAAAAATTTGTTATTAATTTTTGTTAAAATTATATTGTTAAAAATTAAATTAAATACTTTTTTCTCCTTTAATTTTTTTTAAAAAAATTAATTATTGAATTTCAAATAGTCTTTAAATTTAAATTTAATATAATATCTTTTTAGAAAGAAATAGATTATTTTTAAAATAAATATATTTTTTAAAATTTATGTAATACTTATAAGAAATATACATTATTTTAAAAAATTAAAATAAGTAAGTAATAATTATTTTCTTTCTAAAAAAAGATAGTATATTAAATTTTAAAATTTAAATCTATTGAATTCAAAATAATTAATTTTTTTAAATAAAAAAATTAAAGGAAAAAATTATTTAATTTAATTTTAAACGATATAATTTAACAAAAAAATTAATAACAAACATTTTTTTTTTAAATAAATCGCTGCCTGCCTGATTTACAAAAAAAAAATTTCCTTTTGTAAATCGCTACTTGATACGCAGCGATTTACAAATTTTTATTTTTTATTTTTTTGTAAATCGCTGCTACAGCAGCGATTTTTAAAAAAAAATTTTTTCTTTATAATCGTGCAGTGCAGCGATATACCTTATTTTTTTTTAAAAAAAAGAATTAAAAAATAATCTCAAATCGCTGCCCTGGCAGCGATTTAGAAGAAAAATTTTGAATCGCTGCTCAAGCAGCGATTTCATTTTTTTTATTAAAAAATTTTTTTTTGGCCAATCGCTGCTCAGCATCGATTTTACTTTTGCAGTAAGTAAATCGCTGCCTCGGCAGCGATTTTACCGTTTTGGTTAATATAAATTTTATATACCGTTTGTGAAATTTTTTTGTTAATATTTTTCTACCCTTTGAGTTTCGGACTCGACATTAACCCTCCCTCCCTCACACCAACGAACGATAGCTTATTTGAACAAAACCCACCTGATAAGCATGAGATTTCTCTCTTTGTCCGACGAACTCAAAGTCATCTAAGCTACATTTGCACAAAACCCACTTGGCATCTACTGAAACATCAACAATGTATTTGTGATTTAGGATTTAAGGTATTGTTAATTGATTTTTACTTTTTTATATTCTTTTCCTTCTTATTTTTTTTTTTACTTTTAATTGTTTTAATTACTTTCATTATTAGAATGAAAGGTAGCTAAAGGGTCATGTTCCTTAAGTCTTAACCATCTATTAATAATTAATTCTATTTACATACTAGTATCACACGTTCATTTTTTTTGTACGTAATGTACGATAGTGGAATTTAGCAAGAATATGTGGAAATAATTGAGAGGGTCTAATTTTGTTATTTATTTATTTTCTGACAAGCTGTGAAGGGTTGCTTGGGAGTGGTTGGAAACATAAATTTTTAATTTAATTTTGTGTTGTAGATATTTTATAATTTTATTTTTATTTTTTTGTAAAAAAAAAATGAAAAACTAAAGAAGAAGACAAACAAATAATAGCATTGAGGGTGGTTGGCTTTATTTGTAAATATTCAATTGGCAGCATTAAATGTTGATCTCCTTCTACCTTTTTTTATTTATTTTTCTTTGTTATATAAAATATTAGTTACTGTCTTTTCTCATTTCTGAATTTTTTCAGTTACATTATTTACATATTATATTATTACAAAAATTAAAAAAAAATAATCAACGAATCTTTTCGTCTTCCTTTTGTTTATTTCTTTTTTTTTTGTTACAAAATTAAATTTAAATCCATCAATTAAATTTACCTTAATTACTCTTGAAATAATTCAGGTTGACTATATGATTTTTTTTATTTGATTTGCTCTGTTTTGTAAATATTCAAACGATTCATCCTAATTTCACTAGTTTAAATCGATCATTAGTGAGCATATTTTTTATTCTATTAACCAGTTCTCACATATGACGATAGAAGTGGAGTCAGGAGGCTTGAGTTCCAATTCCCAACACTTCAATTACTCTCAAAATAATTCGGATTGACTATATGAATTTTTGTACTTGATCCACACTCTTCTTAGATATTCAAATGATTTATCGTATTTTTAACCAGTGTTATCAACGAATAACCATCATTTTTCGTTATCTAGATTTAGAAGTGATCTCAACATATGAAGATAGAAGTTGAGTCAAAGCGCTTGAGTTTCAATTCCCAATCTTGCATTTTTAGAATATGTATTTTGATTTCAAGAAATTTTAGTGAACCCTAGAAGATTGTGAAATAAGTCATGTGACTTTCCTTGTATAATATTTACCCATTGGAAATCTTGACTTGTTAGAAAAGAGGAAATAAAATAAGTAAATAAATGGTGTATTTCTTGTTTTGTGATAGTAGGTAGATCTATGTGTGTTGGAAATGAAAGGAAGTGGTATTTTATTGAGTATTTTTTTCTAAAACAAATGTGAGTTTCCATAAGTGGAAAGATTCCTTACTTACATCTTTTTTCAAGAAAAGTGCAAAATGGTTGAAAATGGATTAGGTCATGTGATGTGGGCACAAGTACAACTTGCATCTGCCCCTTCAATAGCTCATCTTTGTCTCCTCAATCAATAAACAACCCCCACACCACCTAATTTTAAAAAAATTTAAGGCGTATTAACAGTGGCGGAATTAAGTTTTTCATTAAAGGGATTCTGAAAAATAGATATGCATAGTAGTCGAAAGGACTACAAATACCTAAACAATTATTTTTTCATAAATAAATAATATAATTTTCGGTCGAATGAATTCGAATGAACCCCTAACAGTTGGGTGGCTCCGCTACTGGTGGTACATATAATAAACAAAAATTGAGATTTGATTTCAATTGTTAAGTAACTTTGTGCAACAGATACTTTAACTTAACTTGATCTCAATATATATATTAATGATAACTAAATGCTCTAACTTATCTTTGTTGTGTCTTGTGGATACCTAATACTGATATGACATAAATTTTGATGATCATTTTATAAGTTATAGTATTCAACTGACTCATTGAAGATGATCTGAGTCATCTGAATGTGCATATTCAAAGTTAAAGTGCTTACTTATTAGGTGAAGTCAAATTTAAATGTTTGTTTATATGTTATGTTTAAAATAAAACTTATTTATACTCAGTATCCACATTGATTACTTAAGTTTATTAGTAATAATTTACATGATTAATTATTGAAATACAAAATGTTGTGTATTTATTTATTTGATATATATAGTGCGTAAACCTTTTTTTCGATAAATCTGAAAATATATAAGGAAATTCATCATGCCTCAAAAGAGTACATTTGAGGTGGGATCTCATTTGACTCCTTAGAGCTTCTTGTCTCCTACGTAGAGTAAAAAATTAAAATTAAAATTAAAAATATTTTGAATAAATATCTCAAAATATTATATTAAATGTTGATGTGTTGGAAAGATCATTATCAAACCCTATTGCCCTTTGAGGTGTGCTATTTAAAGATATTATCGTCAGACATGAATCTAAAATTTAAATTTGATATTTCAATTTTTATGTTTATTATTTCAAAAATCATTACACTTTCGAGAAATTTTTCAAACCATAATTATATTTTCAAGTTGTAACAAATTTTCACACAATGAATTAAATTAAGCTCATTAAATCTATATTTTGACTACCTTTGCCAGACTTTTCTTAATGTGATCAAAATTTAAATACTAGTCCTTCAAAGTAATCCTTAAAATTAGTAAAAACTATTTAGCAAAAATTGTTGAACTTTATTTTTGAAATTTGAAGGTTGAGGGGTTGAAAAATGAAATTCCAAAAGTATTATTAAATTGAGAGAGTGTCATTGCAATAAATTTGAAAATTGGGCTCATTTTGGAATAGATTTGGTGTAAGTTGGGTTGGATTTTGGTTGTTATGGTGATTTTTATTTTATTTTTATATAATCTCTATGTATATCAATGTATATTCACATGTATCATAGGTGTATATTTACTTGTATCTCCATGAAGCTGATACATATCATGTATATCTTTGCATATTCATAAAAATATTCAACATAATAATCATAAAAAAAGAGAAGTATATCATAAAACAAACTCTTCAAACTTTCATCATCAATCACAAAAAAAAGAAGAGAATACATTGAATAATACTCACATAATTATTAAAAATTGCTTTAGAAAAAAAATGTTTTCCTTCTTCACTCAACAAAATGAATACCATGTCTTATTGTGTATCCTTTTTTTTTTGTTTCTCATTGAGAAACATTTTCCCTATTTTTCTTTCCTACATTTTTTTCTTGTGAAAATTTATATATGTGAATTTAACTCCTTCCAAAAGAGCCTTTTTAGCATTTTGGAAGATCTTTTGGAGGTGGCAAAAGTGATTCATTTGGACCTTTGCCATTTTCCACAAGAAATGCCATTTTCAACCCCCATGTTGTGTGTATCTCTAGATGGCAATGCATAAACCAAACTCCTGCAATAAATTACAATACAATCAAACATCTCTATAACAGTCAGTCAGATATTCAAATTTTCTTTTGCACGAATTTTTATGTTATGTTCAGTATAACAGAGGAAAAATGATGGATGACGTATAAATGAATGGTACCTGGATTGTCAGCGCGGAATCTTATGGCAACCCATCCACCAGAAGGAACACCAACAGTATTCCTCTCAACAGGATCCACAAGATTAAAATTCTTAGGATCAACTTTTGGATTATAATTTCCTAGTCCTTTACCAACTTGATAGAAATTAAATCCATGTAAATGTATCGGATGATTCTCAGGAGCTATAATTCCAGTATCCTGCAAGACTAATTGAACAGTATCGTTATACGATAACTTATAAACCTTAGTCCCACTCGTTGTGCCCATATTCGCGGGTGGTGTTGTGCTAGTATAGTTATATACAACTGGAGGGTTCCCTGGAAAATCCGCGGTGAAAACTCCTTTAATCCCTGAGAAATGTGCTTGTAATAGTGCAATTGTTGGCATAACAAATGTTACATTGTTAATACTAGCCACAACTCTGCTTCCATTGCCCTGTTTACAACTTGGACATGGATTAATACCTAAACCTACTGTAAATAATAATGAATGATCGATTTTGATTGGAACTTTAGCTGGATATTTTTTCGAATTTAAACTTCTTAAAGCGTCTAAAAAGTTGTTTGCTATAGGTGTTGCATTTTTTGGAGGTGTATTTGTACTAGTAAGTGTAGTTGAAGGATTATTTGATAGTGTGGCTGGGTAATGTAATGTTGCAATTGCTGTTACATTGTCAACAGCAATAGGTGCATCCATAAATGGTGAAGCAACAACCATGTATTTGCCTGAATTTTTATTGGCATTGACTATAACGTTAGTCGTTTGGCCAGGGGCGATCACTATAGTGTCCGTTTGAAAGGGCTTAATGTACGTGGCATCGACTTCAACAACTGTCATTTTGTGACCAGCGATTTTGAAGAACAGTTCTTCGTTGAGTGCAGCGTTGATTACTCGTAGCATGTAGGTTTTTCCTTGTTCAACATTTAACTTGTATCCACCTGTATGGTACAAAAAGATGTTATACACAATCAATGAGCTAACGTACTTATATATACTGACAGTGTATTTGTGCAACTTGTTATCGCTAGTTATATTTTTTGACCTATGTATCAAAGTTGAAACCGTAGTAAATTATTGTGACCTTGTTCCGGGACAATTTGAAACAGGA
The DNA here is from genome assembly GCA_027704765.1 of Solanum habrochaites. Taxonomy (NCBI): domain Eukaryota; kingdom Viridiplantae; phylum Streptophyta; class Magnoliopsida; order Solanales; family Solanaceae; genus Solanum; species Solanum habrochaites. The sequence goes on along the minus strand of JAKWJA010002497.1, from coordinate 5,348,530 downwards.
CCAGGATGACCATTGATAGTGTGAGCATCAGAAACATTAGGTGCTAATCCTGATTTTATGGCTTCATTAATCACAGCTTCAGTATCAGATTTCCACCATTCAGCTGCATTAACAACAAAAACATCATAAAAAATCATGTCATTAATATTTTTCTTCCTAAATTAAGCACATATTAGAGTACCCAATATTAATTAATAGGGCATATTAGATAACATGTTCTTTAACTTGACATCAGCTGACATCTATGTCCTCCAACTTTGGTTGTGCACAGTGGAACACTTAAACTTGTATAAATGGTTAACAAGTAAACACATGCCTCCGACGTGTCGTCTGATGAGGCAATTTGCATCCCACTGGCGTCTACCATGCATTATGCTACGTAGGACGCATGTATGTATACTTGTTTCACTTTATACAAGTTTAAAATGTCTGATCATATTTGTGCACGTCAAAAATTGGAAGGCGTAGATGTCAGTTAAAGTCAAATTAAATGACGTGTTCAAATAATAATTAATGTTGTTTACCTAGGATAACAACAGCTTCATGATTGGGTTTTGGGAATGGATAAGGCACACCAAGTTTAGGCAAAATGACAATTGCACCATGAACAGTTGCCCTTAGCCACAAAATATGAGCATGCCAAAATAGTGTACCCCTTTGACCTGTGATTGTAAAGTTGTAGACATAATTTTGGCCTGGCTGAATTGGACATTGTGTAATATATGCTGGTCCATCTGCCCATCCTGTTCTTAGTTGTCTAATACCATGCCTGTAAATTAAAAAATAAAATCCTTGTAACTTGTATAAAACTAAACAGTCTAAGAGGGTCATATGGTTGAGACGGGTCGGTCCTTCAATCAGAAAATAAAATACATTGATGTCTTAGAAAGAGTTCTAACATATCAACTTTGATGCTTATAAATACAGACATCTAATACATACAAAAATTCATTTATACTACTTTTAGTGAATACTGTGACAAGATATATATATTTATATATATATAATTATATATATACATAATATAAATATATATTACTATATATATATACTATATAATACCACTAATACCCAAATACACATCGTAGATTCATTCCTAACAAAAATCCATTCCACGATCAATTTTTTCATAAACAAGACAACAAAGGGAAAATGAAAAATTAGGCATAAAACAAAAGCAGACTGATTTTAGTGCGTTAATGATCCTAAAATGTAAAAGATCTACAAAGGAGTTTGGACTTGATTTTATATTTTTTAAATATTTATTGACAAAATATTTACAAATAAAACACTACTAAATATATTTTTAACATTCATAACCCATGGGCTGGCCTCTAAGCCTCACGGATTGAGCCTATGAGGCTAGCGAGACAGATAAGGCTGGGTGAAAAAGCCTTGTTTCTAAATGAACCAAAATAATTTGGTCATAGCCTACTAATTTCACGGGTTGGGATAAGCCGATTTAACGGGTCAAGCTCATTTTGACAGCTTTAGTAGTGAGACAAAGGTGGCTCAATTGCAAAAATAAAAAATAAAAATTGATTTTTATCTTTTAAATTTTTTTGGCTTGGTCACTGTTGATATTAGATATTAAATGATTATTATCTTTTACATTGTATACAAGAAGTGGATTAAGCTCTAATTAAATATCAAATGACTTACCAATGGATAGAGACATTATACTTAACATGATTAACAACTTTAATAAGTACATTATCTCCTTCCCTAGCATATATTGTAGGTCCTGGAAATTTTCCATTCACAGTAACAATGGACTTTGAGGAACAAAGTCTAGTTGTATTTTTCATTACCACCTGCAATATAATAAATATAATTCAGTAATTAATTTGACATTAAATTATTATGAATTGGAGTAAAACTTTGGCTCATCATCACTATGTAGTTGACATATTATTTTGATTAACCATATGGTTCAAAAAAGTGATAAATAATTTCTTTTTAAATATATACTTTTGTGAAAGTTGGTGTGTATAGTGCATGAGATTGCATATTGTTTTTCCTTGTTATGCATGCAAAGAAAAAAAAAGAAAAAAAGAGAAATTCTTCTTTTCTATAATCAAATAAATATATTTGTTCATGCATGTTAATTGATACAAATCATCTAAAAAAAATTCTATAACAAATGATGATATCCTTCCAATGGAGTTGATTTTTCGTATATTGACATGATTAATAGTTATTATCTCAAGAAGTCGATAATAACTAATGAGTAACTAAATATTTGTTTGTTTATTTTGATGCAAGAAGCAAACATATGAGTAACTAAATATGCATAAAAAAAAAGTGACACTAATAATAAAGAGTACTTACATTGAATTTGTAGTGTCTAACCCTGCATTCAACAACAAGTGGAAAAAGGCAAAGTGCCAATAAGATAAAATGGCAAATCCAAGAGTTCATTTTTGCCTCTCTTTTTTTTTTTAACTTTCTTCAAACACTTACTCTCTCTATGCAATTTAAGTGCTTAGAGAAAGTGAATTATGGTTCTTTTTTTTTTTAGTTCTTGATGTGTTGTGTAATGTTGTTATATTCAAGAAATGACATGCCAACACAAATATATATATGTGTGAAAAATGGAAATTCAAATGTAGTTGTGTTATCATTTTCTTTAGTTAGGTAAGATGGATCTACTTCTTCTTGAACAGCAAATGAATTGAATTAAATTTCATTTTGACATATTTTTTTCTCCCTTAATCATTCCTTGCATGTTACATAAAGTTTATAATCTTTGTGGACCTACTTAAATTTGCAAGTGAAGTTATGTTAGTTTGTTTAGGTCAATAACAAAATTCCAATTTAATTAATTTCACTTTTGGATTTGAGTATTGTCTCATATTACTTGTCTTAAAGGAGTGTAGCACTTAAGTGCATTAAAGTTTGGTCAAATTAGAGTTTGAGTCTAACCGACACTTCAAAAGCTAGCTCAAATAGAAAAAATGAAAAAGAGTCTAAAATATCCTTGAAGTGTTGGAAATGGTACAAAATTACCTTTCATTCACCTATTAGCTCCAAATATCCTTTCCACTCACCTATTGGCTCTAAAATACCATTGTCATCCACCTTTGGGTTCAAAATTAACCACTTATTTAACATTTTTAAATTTAAACTATTTATATATTTTTTTTAAATACGTGTCACTCAACTATTTGTTATAATTTAACTTATCGATATAATTTATAAATCAATCCACTACCTACTTGTTACTAATTAAACCCCACAAAATTAATAAGTAGCTTTCATGTTGTTGCATTAGTAATGGATCGGGGTATTTCCCCGCAACTCTTTGGGACCTTAGAATCGAATTGAGGCTTGTTTTAATATCATGTCAAATTAGATATAAAATCAAAGGATCAAATTATCCATGCCTTATATTGAACAAGTATAACTTGATCCGATTTGAGGGCCATGCAGGCTATACATACATTTACACAAATACTAATTCAAGAATTTCATCCAAAGATTAGACCACATTACACGACCTTTATCTTTAATTTGCATTTATGCAAGAGGTAATTAGTTCCCTGTGCAATTAATTGTTGGTTGTCTAATTAATTTAAATTCCTAATTATGAATTATTTAAAGGTTGATGTTAACTAATTTAATTAGAATTTAAGGCGTAATAGATTGAACTACCTAAAAGCAATCTATGATGCTTATTGGTGCTATTCACGGAGTCCGGAGCCTAAATGGTATAAAATATTAACAAAAATTTCAAAACGGTAATGAAATTGTTATTTTATCAAAGTGAAATCGCTAGAGAGCAACGCTTTCGGCTGCGCCGACAAATTAAAATCGCAGCGATTGCAAATTTGATTATTTTTTTTTTTTAAAAAATTAAAATGATTTTTAATACTCGCTGCCTAGCAGGCGATTTCTTTAATTACTTTTTTTATTTTTTTATTGAAATTACAAAAAATGAGAGCAAATCGCTACAAGTCAGGCGATTTTGTCTCTATTTTTTAAAAAATATTTTTTTAGACCAATTTTTTTAAAAAATATTTAAAAAACTTTTAAAATAAAATTTTAATTGTTTTTTTAGAATTTTTAATTTTAAATTTTTTTACTACTTATTCCAAAATAAAAACTTTTTTAATGATTTTTTAAAATAAGTAGTAATAAAAATTTTTAAAATAATTTGATTTAAAAAAACAAAAAAAAAACCTTGGAGCTCTTAATTTATCTTTTTTTTTTTAATTTCAAATAAAAAATTTAAAAAAAAAGTTAAAGAAATCGCTGCTTAGGCAGCGATTTACTAAAAAATTATTTTGGAATTTTTTTAAAAAAAAATCATCAAATTTTGCAAATTGTTGCTATTGCAGTGATTTGCTTTTTTCGACGAGCAACATCGCTACTCTTCTAGCGATTTTACCATTTTAGTCAAGGTAAAAATTCATATACCGGTTTGAAATATTTATTAATATTTTATACCCTTTAGGCTCCATACTCGCTCTTCATGTCCGCGCACATGAAATAGATCACTAAATTCAAGGCTTTGAAAGTTTTAATAATTTTATTTTATTTTATTATATGGTTATTTAATTAAAACCTAACAAAATAATTAAAGGTTCAAAATAATTTCTATCTGCTTGATTAATTTTATATAGTTAAACTAATCATAGAAATTAAAAATACAAAATTTCTATGAACCATGAAATACATGTTTGACAAAAAGTTTTAATATTATAAATATAATGAGTACATAAAATGATAAAATATTTGACAAAAAGATAATTTATCAAGGCAAACTAATTAAAATAGAAGAAGCTTGCAACGAGTCGATACTCCTAAGACAAATGAAACTGAAAATATAACATTAGTTCTAAATTCAAAACAAAAAAACTAACATAATACTCTCGTGTCAAATTTCAACATAACATACATAAGTATAATTTTAAAGAAAAGGAAAACTTAAGTCTATAACTTTATTCAATAATGAATACTACTTTAAATTTAAAAATCAAAATACTAACAAAATCACACTAATGACTATTTTTATATAATATGAAAATTACATCGAATCACATGGAGTAAAAACTAAGAATTAAATATAAATAACATAAAATAAGAAACTATATTTTTAGAAATATTAGAATAATAAAACTAAAAGAACTTGAAATAAAAAAAAAAGAAAAAGAAAAATAAAAGTAGAAATAATAGAAAGAAATTAAAAAGTAATAAACTTGTAATTACAAAATGTGATTACCAACATAGTGTCCCCTGTTAATTGGAGAGTCATGCCAATTATACTAAATTACTTGTTAACCATGATCAATCAAACAAGACAGACTAAACTAAATATATGCTTAATCTCGAAAGGAAGATCAAATATATTGTGGCTATGTTCCATGGAATCAAATTGTCCAAGAATGAAAAAGCCTTACATCAATTAAAATGGATGGTCTCTTTATATATATGAATCTACATAATTATCCCCTCACAAGCTAGATATGAAATTAAGTTATATCCAAAGTCAATTTTTTTACATGGTATTTATTAAAGTTTATCTCCATAGATGTTATGCCCCCTAAATTGAGTTAGTCCTGGGCATGGGGTGGAGATGTTAAAGAATGAGAAAGTCACACATCAGTATAATTAATGAGATGAGTAGTCTCCTTATATTAATTTATATAATTCTCACCTCTTAAGTTAGTTTTTGCAATTGAGATCTTGTCTATACTGAAGAGGGACTGTTTTACGGAGATTCAAGATGCATTTTATTACACAAATACACTTCACCTAAAAAAGAATAAGATCGAATGGAAATGAAGCACCCAAAGGAAAATCAATTATATTAAATTTTATTTAACTCGTGACTTTTCTATAATTTATGTTTTTCTGAAATTAAACTCTGATAATTTAATCGTTCTAATCAACCACAATCCCTTATAGGAAAATATTTTTTTTTTCTTTTTTACCAACAAAAAGGAAAATGGGAAATTGTTATAGGAAACTTCTTTTTTTGGAATATTAGTGATGGATTAGTAAAAGGTAATCATATTATTGTAGAACCTTAGAATCAATATTAAAGGACAAGAGATTATGACTCTTAGTTGCTAAACCTAGAAAATTATGGTTGTTAAATTGTTATCATGTGATTTTTTTTTTCTTTGCTATCTGTAAGACATTAAACATTGTTTCAAAGCAAAGATTAATCCAACCAAATGGATTTTAACAACTTATTAGTTGTCAACAATTCCCCTTTTACTCCTACCTCCACCCTCTCACCAACAATAACAATGTTAAATCTCCTTGCTAAATTTATTATTTAATTTTTTTAGTGAAATTTTAGTTCTATCATTATTGATTATATTGTAAGAATTATTTATCAAAAAATTTACTAATATCATTAGTTATCAATCTACCACAACTCTTTTTTCTATGAGAGTTTGGATCAACAAGTGAATTTGGAACTCTCTCCTTACTAGAAACAAATGTTTTTTTTAGTAACAAAAATAAAATTAGTGGAATAAAACATGATTTTTTCACTCATTTTCTGAATCAGCTCATTATGAAAATGTATAATGAAAAACAGATTCTTACTGAGATAGTGAAAAAATCCTAAATTTTTCATATGAAAACATAACTGTTTTTCTTTTTTCATCGATTCAATCAAAAAAATCTATGGAAATAATTATTATTTTTGTGGAAAATAGAGAATTTTAGTACCGTTTCACCCGGACAAGATAAAAAGATAAATAATTTTTATTCTTTTTAACCAAAAATAAAGAATGAAATTTATTAATTAAGGTCAATCATGAATTTTAAGAGTGTTAGGACGACTAGGTGATCAACTAACTAAACCTCCTTGTTTGGGAAGGGAGTTCATCTACTAACATATGGTAGATTAAATTTCACTTTCATAATATATATAATATTATTCATGATCGTTGCATGTAAATTGTGAACTGAAAATAAAAAGAAAATAAAAGAAGAAAAATTAATTAGTTATATTATTTGATATTGTCTTTTAATTTGTTTCAATTGATTTTATTTGATTAAAATAAAATATTTAATGAAATGTTTCAAATACATGGTGGATGAATTAATTAAGAAGCTGGACTGGTGAAATTAAATTATATAAGAGAAATTCAATTTGAAGAGTAAATAAGGGAAAATTTTCTATAAGCAACTAATAACCTAAATTAAATGGAATACTATGGTTTGATTTAATTGTTGTCGCCATAGCCAAACGTGGCAAAAATTTGCCATGCTCTCTCTCCCAAGCATTTCGCTCGCCACTCTCCCAGTCTCGCCTCTCTCTCGCTTTATACACAGAATTGTATAATTTCTGTTCTGTTTGTATAAGCGAGAGAAAATTGTATATCACATGCAAACATTTATATCTTCGTGTTATACAATAATTATAGAAGTACAAACATTTTACTTCAATATTGCAAGAAAAAGGCAAGAATTATACAATTGTTAATTATACAATTGGCGTGAAATACATTTTTTCTCAGCTTTATACAACAGAAGTGTATATATTGTGTTTCTGTTTTTGTATAAAGCGAGAATGAACATATATCTGCTTGCTATACACTTATAATTATGCAATATACCTACATTTAATTTGATTCAACTGTTAGCAAAAACTAATTATCATTGCAGCGAAATAGGCCAGCGAATTATACATTTGGCCAGCGAATTATACACTTGTATATGATAGCGAATTATACGTTTTTTATGTTTGCTTAGAGAGCGCAATTATTCTGTCAAAGTTTGCTCTAGCAGACAATATGAATTTTTTGTTTGCTATATGTGAAAGTTGCCCTAAAATAAATATAGGATATATATATTGTATGACAGACATATTCATGATTTATGATACCAAAGCTAATTAACTCTTTAATACTTAATAATTAAAAAAAAAGTTTAAAAAGTATAGCTTATGAGGACTTACCTAACATTGTGATTGAACAAGTGGACAACTAGGTTGAGGCGTTCAGCACAGACGAAAATGATTTCTATAAAATATTTTTTGAAAAAATATTTTTTTAAAAAATAAATTGATTTTTATTTATTGTATATTTGGTGCGTAAGTTAAAAAAATATGTTATTCTAAAAGTATTTGTATATAATCTAAATAAATATTATGCATAGTAAAAATAAAGGTAAGGGACGGAACTAAGAAGGCAGGGTAAAGAAGAGGAAAGGTGGCGGGAGGTTAAGTGTAACGTTAGAATTTAGAAACTTATATTTTCTATTTCCACTCAAGGAAAATCATATTTTTCATATTTAAGAAATTTATTTGTAAAAATAAATATTTTTTATCTTTTTAACCTACCGAATATAGAAAAATTAAAACTCCCTAATCATTTATACTTACGTAAAAATAAATACCCCTTTATTTAATTATATGACTCATAAAGTACAACACATTTTCTTCTTTCACTTTAATTATTTTTTAGCTCAAATGAAATAGTACTTTATGTTATTTTTTAAATGTATAGTTTAATCCTCTAAAACATTAAAAATCATTGTTCGTTATATTAGAAATTAAATCTCGTATTTTTAAATTTAGATGGTCCTTTTAGATCAGTACTACGTGGACAATTTATTTATTTTCTTGTCAATTCTTCACTTACTATGTTTTTAAATTATTAGGAACACTTAGTGTTAAATCGACTTGCTACCTTTTAAAGATGTAAAATATAAATAAAATATTTAAGAAATTGTGTTTGAGAATGAAACAAATGAATAAATATACAATCTTCTAGAATTAGGTATTATATGTTTCTCTACTTTTTCTGACTAATAAAAAATTCACAAGCATTGGAATAATTAATTTATGTAATATTTTACCTAAGTATATATGTTGAACTCATGTAAGCTTGACCAAAATATGATTATCACAACAAAACTTAGATTCTACTAAAGCTATTTGTAATGGTGAGATTTGAGATGCACAACATTTTGGTGCCACTATTTAAATTTATATTCTAAGTGTACTATTACGAGTCTATTTATTTTAAAATAATTTTAAATATGTGATTTTAAAAATTAGATTTGATAAAGTTTGATCGCAAAATTCATAATAAAATATTAATTATTTATTCTCTAAATTATTTTTCGAAACTTAAAATTATTATATGGGAGGGAGTAACTATTTGTCACGACCCAAAACCGAGCCGCGACTGGCACCCACATTTACCCTCCTATGTGAGCGAACCAACCTACTAAACCTTATCATTTCAATTTTAATACAACTTAAAGTAATGCGGAAGACTTCAACTCATAAATAAAGACAATTCAATAACTTCTAAAATGCAACATCTAGTATTCCCCAAAATCTTGAAGTCATCATCCAAGAACATCTATGATCAATTTACTAACTCGAGTTTCTAAAAGTCTAAAACAAATAAAATCTAGTCTATGCCGAAACTTCAAGGCACACACATGAGGAATGAATCCAGTCCAGCTAGAAGGCATTACTCATCCTGAAGATCCGGTGTGACGAAGACTGGCTTGGAACTACTGTTAAGTCGAATATGACGGCACGTTGGCTGGCACTCCACAAATACAGCTAAAGGAAACATAAAAGTAGGGGGGTCTAACACCCACACGTTTCTGATTAGGTATCATCGTCCACTCAAAATGGGACAGTATATATTCATAATAATGAATCAACTACAACCGAGTTCACACCTGATGACTCAAGCTCTACCATACTCATTTGGGAATTAAGTTCATTAGATTGAGTATATTCATTATCTCAGATTCATTATCTTTCTTCCTCTGTGTCGGTACGTGACACTCCGACGCTCTATTTCATCCGGTGCCGGGAACGTGGCACTCCGATCCTCATCTATCCTGGTACCGGACGTGGCACCCTCCATTTTCTACCTGGTGTCGAACGTGACACTCCGATTCGCTCATATTCCTTAATCCTGGTACCGGACCGTGGCATCCCATCCATATTCTATCCTGGTGTCGGGAACGTGACACTCCCGATCCTCCTATTCATTCTATCCTGGGACCGAAACGTGGCACCCGATCCCATATTCTATCCTGGTGTCCTGGAACGTGACACTCCGATCCTCATTTCATCTATCCTGTACCCGTAACGTGGCACCCGTCCCCTAATTCATCAAGCCCTTTTTTTACACTAAGGCATCATCATTCTCATTCTATAATTTACGAGCTTCTTTCATACTAAAGCATCATCATTCTCTTATATAATTCTCAAGCTATTGGGTTCGTCAAGATTCAGGATTCAATCCTTATCATCTTGTTAATTCATCACAATTTCACATATAATCATGCAAGCATACAACTTCAAGCAACATAGCAAGGGTTTACACTACTATTCAACACATAATATTCACTATTAAGAGTTCACTACTAATATCGTAACATACACCATACCTACCTCCACCGAAGATTGAATCAACAAGCTATCTTTCAAAATCCTTGCTATCTCTCTTCTTTCCTCTCTCTACTCGTTCGTTTCTCCGCTCTCTTTCTGTTTCGTTCTTTGTTTGTTTTTATTCAAACCCGCCTTCTTTTTACCCTAATTAAAAGTTATAATTAAGTGTAAAGGAGGACAATAAACCCACTAATTACTAATTTTTACCTCTTTTAACCCCCAATATTAGACCTATTAATATTCACCCGTCATCTTTATAGTAAGGAAAGATAGTCCCAAAACGACCCCTAAAAACGTGTAGAGGATCCTATTTTGCCTGGGACTGCGCAACCTGTGACGGGCCGTCGTGCCTGCGACGGTCCGTCACACATGTCGTCGTCAGCTCCCTCGACTCACGGTAGGGCATGTGACCGGTCCGTCCTGTTCCTCCGTCATGACGGTCAAACTCGTTTCTTGTACCAAATTCTCAAAAGTTGAAGTGTTTTGCAACAAAACTCACACGGTTCGTCGTGGATGTGATCGGCCTTCCTGCAAGGTCCGTCACAATTTACAGAGAGTCGATTTTCATTACCCAATTTCAAATTTTTTTTTTTTCCTAAGTGTCATTGGACGACACCTCCTCGACGGGCCGTCGTGACTATGGGTCCTCGTTACATCCGTCGTCCCAGCCAGTTTTCCAGAATAAAATCTTTGCTCAAACGACTAAACAGGTCGTTACAATAGATACCAATTTACCCCTCGTTCGTCCTAACGCTCAAAAGAAGAAGCCAAATGGCGTAAAGGAGTACGCTGAATCTTTAAACAGATGTGGGTATTTTTCTTGTATTTCCCCTCCTTCTCCCAATTCGCCTCTTCACCGTCGATTCTTCCATTGAACTTTGAGGATGCAATCTCTCTCGAATCTCATTGCGAACTTTCTCTATCTAAATAGGTGGCAACAGGTTCCTCCCTCATAAGACAAAGTCTCATAAGGCAAACTGATCCCAACGGATAATAGTATTTCCATCCCCATGGTATCTTTTCAACATCGACACATGAATACCGGATGTAACTCCGGACAGCCCTGGAGGCAAAGCTAACTCATAACCTACCTCCCCTACTCGCTTAAGTACTTCAAAGGGACCAATGTACCTTGGGCTTTGCTTGCCTCTTTTACCAAACGCATCACTCCCTTTCATTGGCGAACTTTCAACAAGACTTGTTAACCCTCCATGAACTCTAAGTCTCTAACCTTTCGATCTGTCTATTCTTTTGTCTACTTGCGCCGCTATGAAGCTTCTCTTGAATAGATTTCACTTTTCCTAGCGAATCCCTCAAAAGATCATTCCCCAAGGTCTAACTCGATGCATCAAACCACCAATGGGAGACCTACATCTCCTACCTACAATGCTTCAAAGGGAGCCATATCAATGCGTGAGTTGCTAGCTATTATTTTAATGAAAACTCCGCTAAGGTAGAAGCTCTCCCAATGGCCACCAAATTCTATCCCACCTTCACTAAGCATATCCTCCAACACTTTAATCTTCTCTCAACTGACCGGTCGGTCTGAGGATGGAACGCAAAAGTACTAAGATCCACCATAGTACCCAATTCCGTCATGCATGTTTTCCAAAACTTAGAATTAAACTGCGTACCTCTATCTGAATGATGGATAGTGTAACTCCATGCAATCGAACAACTTCTGAGATGTAAATTTGGCTAACTTCTCTGCATTGTAAGTCCCCCTTAACCGGAATGAAATTAGGCAGACTTAGTTAACCTATCAACAATCACCCAATAGAGTCAAACTTGCCCAATGTCTTTGGAAGACCAACCACGAAGTCATTTGGTGCGATTTCCTCGCATTTCCATTCCGGAATGCATTCTCTGAGTGTTCCTCCGGGCCGCTAGTGTTCATACTTTACTTGTTGACAATTTGGACTGTGGCAATAAATCCCGATATCACTCTTCATTCTTCTCCACAAAAAGTGTGCTTTAGGTCACGGTACATCTTGGTTGCGCCGTATGTATCGAATACGCATTGACTTGAGTCTCGTCAATAGTGTTGATTCAATCATCGACGCGAGGTACACATACCCGTCCCTTGATCCTCAAAACACCTTCCTCATCGATTTTCCGCTTCTTTAGCCTCTCCTGCACACTTTATCTCGGATCCGGATTAATTTTTCATCACTAAACTGATTTTCCTTAATCTTGTCAAGGAAGGAAGATCTTGCCTCCCACAGCTAAAATCCTCCCTTCTCATTTACTTCTAATCTCATAAAGGTCGTTAGCCAGAATCTGAACCTCCTAGCTATGGGCGTCTAGAAGCTTGCAAGTGGCTAGAACTTCGGCCATGCTTCCCGCCTGTCTACTTAAAGCATACGCTACAACATTCGCCTTCCCCGGATGATACAAATAGTGATGTCGTAGTCCTTCAGTAAGTTCCAGCCACTCCTCGTCTCAAATTCAAATCTCTCCTGAGTGAATACGTACTGTAGACTACGATGATCCGTATACCTCACACTTAACCCCACATAAGTAGGTCTCATTGCTTAATGCAACACCACTGCAGGGCAAACTCTAAATCATGGGTCGGAGGTAATTCCGTTCATGCACCTTTAATTGTCTTGACCATAAGGCAATCACATTCTTCCTCTTGCTTAGGCACTGCACCCAAACCCAATAAGATGCTCACAATACACAATGAATTCTTGCTTCCACTGGCAAGGTGAGAATTGGTGCAGTAGTCACAGAGTCTTGAGCTTCTGAAAGCTTCCTCACACTCAGCCGACCAGACAATGGAACATTTTGGCTTAGTTAAGTTCTTCAGTTGGGATGCATAGAAGAGAATCCTTAACAAATCGGCGGTAGTAACTAGCNAAGCTATGAGCACCTCTGTCAGATATAGCGTTGATCAAATCAATCGACGCGAGGGACACATACCCTGTCCCTTGATCCTCAAAAACACCTTCCTCACGATTTTCGCTTCGCTTTAGCCCTCCATTGCAACACTTTTATCTCGGATCCGGATTAATTTTGCATCACTTAAACTGCTTCCTTAATCTTGTCAAGGAGGAAGATCTTGCCTCCACACAAAGCTAAAAAATCTCCCGTCTCATTTACTTCTAATCTCCATAATAGGTCGTTAGCCAGAATCTGAAACGTCCCTCAGCTAATGGCGTTCTAGAAAGAAGCTGCAGTGAGCTATAGACTCCCATGCTCCCCCGCCTTTCTAACGTTAAATGCATCCGCTACAACATCGCCTGTCCCCTGGGATGATACAAAGTAGGAAGTCAGTAGTCCTGTCAGTAGTTCCATCCATCTCCTCTGTCTCAAATTTCCAATTCTCTGAGTGATGAAGACGTTACTGTAATTTTGTAGACTACGAGTGATCCGTATATAACGCTAACACTTAACCCATATATAAGTAGTGTGTCTCCATTGCTTTAATGCAAACACCACTGCAGGACTTAAATCATGGGTCGGATAAGGTAGAGTTCAATGCACCTTAATTGTCTTGAAGCATCTAAGCAATTCACATTCTTAGCCTTGCATTAGCACTGCACCCAAACGCCGAATTAAAAGATGCATCACAATCACAATGAAATTCTGTGCCTTCCACTGGGACAAGTGAGAATTGGTGCGAGTAGTCAACAGGTAGTCTTGCGCTTCTTGAAGCTTTCCTCACACTTCGATCCGACCGCTCATACAAATGAGGAACATTTTGCTTAGTTTTAAGTTCGTCATTGGGAAGCAATTAGAGTGAGACTCCCTTGAAAAAAATCGGCGGGCTAACGCTGTGGTTGGTGGTGCGTAGGCCGGACGCCGGTGGTAGTTAGTAAGCGCGAAACCAAGCAAAGGGCTCCCTTATTTCTGACACGATTAGTAGGGCTTACCCCAATTCTTCACACTTCGATCTTAGACGGATTCACACATCACTCCATCCTTAGAAACTACGGCGCCCCAAGAAGGGACAGCGCATCTAGCACACAAACTTCACACTGGAGAACTGGGCATAAAGTTGTCTCATCAACATTTCCAATACAATTCTTCAAATGCCCTGTCATTTCCTTCTTAATCTGGAAGTATATCAGTATATCATAATAAATACAATGTCACCAGAGTCGAAAGAATATCTAAATATGGGCTGCGAAGCAGGAGTGGGTTACGTGATAAAACCGGAGGTAGCAGGGAGGGAACAGCGGCAGGGAGGCAATAGAAAAAAACGGTGAACGAGCGGAGGGGATGAGACAGGCCCGAGGCATGTCCACTGACGGTCGGCTTGGGCCGGTCCTTTAATTGTGACGGGGGTAACGGGGGAGGAGGTGTGGCTTTAAAAATCCGCGTCATCAAAAAGTCATGAACGCAGCAGGGCATTCGTAAGACCAAAGACATCACTACAAAATTCGTTAATTGCCCATACCGGTCCGTGTAAAAGCAGTGCTTGGCAGCAATCCAGTTTGCCCGGGTTTCAATGATGATATACCGGATCTAAGAGTCAATCTTAGAGAAGCACACAAGCACCTTGTAACTGATCGAACAATATCAATGCGAGGGGGGAAGAGGATACTTGTTCTTTATAGTCACCTTGTTCAACTGCCGGTGAGTCATGACATCCGAAAACTCCCATCTTTCCTCTTTACAAACAGGAACCGGAGCACCCCTAAGGAGATGCATTGGTCTAATGAAGGGAACTAGATCAACAACTCTTGAAGTTGGGTTTTAACTCCTTTTAACTCCGCGGGAGCGACATTCTATAAGGGGGTTTGTGGGTATAGGAAATGGGGGTTGTAGCCCGGTTCAAGATCAATACAGAAGTCATCTCCCTAGCTGGGGGCATTACCCGAAGGATCTGCAGGGGAAAGTATTCATCAAGAACTCACGGGACCAAAGAAAAAACTGACTCAAGCGGAAAAGGGACTTGGGTAGGTATCCTGGAGTGCCAAAGAAAGTCAACACCGCATTACTAACAATTTCTTAGAACGAAGAAAGAAAGAGAGTGATTTACGAACCGGATTGGAAGTGTGTACCCTCCCACACTTAAGGAGTCTCGTTCCAGCTTGCTACGTCACGTTTAGCATTACAATCCAAGATCGTGCCAAAAATTGCTGGGAGAAAGAAAGGCCAAGTCCTACCCAGAATTACATCGCAAATCAACCATCTCTAGCTAAGCCAGAGTATAATAAGGTTAACCCCACACAGTTCACCAAACAAGACCTATATACTTTTTCAACTAACACAGCTCACCACCGGAGTGAGTTGATAAGAAACACCGAATAGGCAGGATCAAGTAATTCACAGATGTGTTGTAGATTGTAGACCATTTAGAAATGAGGAAGACTACATAAGAAAATGTGGATCCGGATGCAAACCAGTACAGAAGCCCCATGCAATCACCAAACCAGAAATACCTGTGATGAGGAGCAGTCATATGTTTCCGCCTATGATATCCCAGGTTTTAAAGCATAACAATGGGGCCTTTCGTTTGTTGTCCGTGTGCCCTACCAGTTGTGATGTATAGGGCTCCAGTTTGCCCACAACCCGGCCATTTTGGTGACCACCATTAACCGGACACCTTGTCCTCCGGGAATAAACAGGACTCTGCCATGACCCACCTCTACTCTAACTTTTGGGGGTCTATCACTCTGTTGGTTTGGACAATACCTCTTGATATGCCCAGTCTCCCCACACCCCATAACACTCTCTAGATCACGCATAGGTCTCTCAGAGAAATGTGAACCGGTATGAGGTGGACCCCAACACGTCTGTAGTGAGACGAATGGGTCGAACTGAGTCACCTCGGAACCCTGTCTCTAAGTAAGAAACCATTAAACTCACCTCCCTTTACGAAAGAACCGTCTTGAGTGTTTTTGGGGTCGACGTCGGTGGTGAATTCATCTGGCTCCTCGCTTCATGTCTATTACGAAGATCTACCACTTCTGGAAGG
Organism: Solanum habrochaites; assembly: GCA_027704765.1. Taxonomy (NCBI): domain Eukaryota; kingdom Viridiplantae; phylum Streptophyta; class Magnoliopsida; order Solanales; family Solanaceae; genus Solanum; species Solanum habrochaites. The sequence goes on along the minus strand of JAKWJA010002497.1, from coordinate 5,332,214 downwards.
ATTTTCCCGTAGCGACGCTACCTTGTAAGCTGAAATTCGCAACTTGATCCTTCAACGCCTTCACAAAAAAACGGCGAATCCATTTGTGGACCGAAAATAGTTCGGTGGCATATCTGGATAGGTGCAACGAAAATTGAGCCCATATGAATTGACCGGTAGAGCTTCTGACCCTAAAAAGCGAAGCTTGGATCGTAGAGAATGGAAGCCCAAGTATAATTGGGTGCATCTGTTGGTTGGACACTCAATCATGTGACAGCCACCCCACATTTTGGCGGTTCCCTTGAGAATTGGGTTTAGCTCACGAACTCAACACCCAAAGTTCTACTATACCCATCTTGTGTGTAGCTCATGACAGTCAACCAGAGATAAATAGTTAAAGCATCCTCAGAGTTCGCACCTGAAGACTGGATGTTCAATTTCACGAACTTACTAAAAGTAGTTCATGCTGACATTTTGTTCAATTATAGTAGAGCCAGTAGTAGTCGTGGATGGAAGTGGCGAAGTGCCCTAGTCCAAGTGAGGCGATTCCATGACGAGGGAGCAATAGGGCCTGCAGTTTCGTACCTTGATACCGGAGGTGTTGGTGCAGGAAACGTGGGGGTGCCTGACCATGATCAGAGCAACGCACTAAGATAAGCGGAGCACGGCGAGATTGTTGATCATTCTCTGGAGGTAGGTTGTTGGGGTGGCATTTCTCGTTCGTGTTACTTGTTATGTCATCCCGATACTCCCCATTCTTCTTACTACGTCCCCAGTCTGCTGGAGGAGTCACGCGCCCAGCACCAGTTGGGCTAGCGCTCTCGTCCTTCCCTATAGAGGGACGATCCTTCCCAGACCTCTCCCACGGCCTGCTTGCCGTTGCTCTTCCTCGATTACAGCCCCAGTGGCTGTCTCAGTCGTTTTTGTCTTTCCGTTGAGTGGCTGTGGTTGCGGGTCGTTGATTTCTAGTTCTAACCCACTGCGAAATAATTAGAGGTGAAGCTGGTCAGATATCAATTCGTATCGCCCAGATACCAATTGGACTCAAGTAGAGCACGAGAAAAGGAAGAATGAAAGGGTGAAAAATTTTCCTAAAGTCTTACTAGCCTCTTCAAAGAAAGAAAAAGTAAAGGCGTGCCCTACCATTCCTGAAGACTCTACGAGGACCTGTCTTGTGTGATGAGACCAACGAACCTAATGCTCTGATCCAAGTTTTGTCACGACCCCCAAATAAGGGACGCGACATGGCACCCACATTACCCTCCATTGAGCGCGAGACAAACCCATCTAAATCATTACGATTTCAAGAGATATCAACAGAACCTAATGCGGAAGACTTCAACTCATTAATAAAACAATTAATACTATATTATGATCCCCGAAGATATGGGAAGTCATTCCTCACAAGAAAATCTATCTCAAATTACTTAACGGGAATGTCTGAAGACCAAAATAACTAAAAAAGCTAGGTCCATGGCCGGAAGTAGTTCAAGGCATCAAGACTTGAGAAGAAGAAAGACCAGTCCAAGCTAGAACGCATTAGCTCACCCGGAATTTTCCGTGAAGTGAATGGCGTGGCTAGATCGTACTGTTGAGTGAATGAGTTTGAAGTTGACGGAACGTTTTGCTCTGCCCTATTAACAAATAACAAGAGAAGGAAAACTGAAGAGTCGGGGGTCAGTCTAACCGACACGTATGAGTTTAGATCTCACGGCAACTCAAACTAGGCCAACGAGTAAGAGTCAAGATATATGTAGAATCATATAAATGTTAGCATAACAACATGAATTCATCAATAACTACAAGCCGAGTTCACACATGAGGCTCAAGCCCTCAATACCCTACTCATTCGGGAATTACCACGTTCATTAGGATGGATACATCATTATCTTTCAAGATTCTTTATCTTTCTTCCTAGTGTGTCGGTAAGTGACAATTGGATCCTCTATTTCATCCTGGTGACGACAACGTGTCAACTCCGATCCCATTCACTCCCCTTGGGTAACGGAACGTGGGCACACCGATCAATTTTCTATCCTGGTTGTCGGAGAACGTGACACTCCGATCATCAGATTCTATCCTTGGGGTGACAATGAGAACGTGGCACCCGATACCCAATTTTCTATACCTGGGGGTCTCTGGAACGTGACACTCCGATACTCCATATTCATTCTCCTGGTACCGGGCAACCGTGCCCCGATCTCTACTGAGGATTTCATCGTATCCTGGTACCGGAACGTGGCACCGATCCCCCTAATTCATCAGCTTCTTTAACACTAAGGCATCATCATTCTCATTATCTAATTTTGATCAGAGACTTTTCAATACTAAGGATCATCATTATCATTAGATAAATATATCAGGCGAATAGGGTCTTGTCAGATTGGCGATTCAATAGCTTCATAAATGCTTGTTATCATCCAATTCATAATCATATTTCACGCAAGTACAACTTACGCGACCATGAGCAGGGTTTTACAATACGTATCAACACATAATATTCCTATTAGAGCGATTTCACTATACGAAGATAGTAACATAACCAAACCTACCTTAACCGAGAATTGCGGATCACAAGCTATCGTCCCAAAGCTTCGTTCTCCCTGATCGATTCTCTCTCTCTCTTGCTGTTCTATCTATTTTCTTACTATTGTCAAACCCTCTTTCTTTACCTATTATTAACTAATTAGTTTTAAAAGATGGCTCTATAATCCACTACGAACTAAGTTACCTCTTTTAACCCCAAGTCATTAGACTTATAAACATTAACCCTAAACTTTAAATTAAAGCAGGGATAGTCCATAAAACGTCCCTTAGAAAGTGTAAAGGAAACGACCCGAACTGCGGAGTCGTAGACCCGTGACGGGGCCGTTCGTCCCTGCGACTCCGTCCTGCAGGTCGTCGCCAAGCCGTCAGAGACTCAATTTCCACCATAGAGTCTTTGTGACGGTCCTTCACGCCTGTGTGGACGGCGTCATGACCGATTGTCGTCACGACGTCAGCGAGTCGATTTTCAGTACCCCCAATTTCAGATTTTCAGAGTGTTTTGAATGACGGAACACCCTCCACGACTGTCCGTCGTGCCATTGACGTTCCGATCGTTGCCTCGTCACATCTGCCAGTTTTTCCCGAATCAAATCTGTTGCCAAACGAGCCATACTACTAAACATGTCGTTAATCAAGAGTATTACCAAAGTTATCCCATCTCGTGTGTGTGTCGGAGGCCGGAACGATTCACAAGAGGGAAAAACAAGGGCCGAAAAGGAATACCTGAATCTGTAAACAGATGGGGTAGTGTGCAGTTTCTCGCAATCTGCTCCTTCTCTCCACAAGTGGTTCTTCAACCGGGTCGATTCTTTCATTGCACCGAGTGGAGCAATCGCTCTATGACCTCAACTGCGAACTTCTTATCTAAATAGCAACAGGTTCGCTCCTAATAAGACCAAGTTGCCTCATCAAGACAAACTGAATCCCAACGGATAATGTAATTCCAATCCCCTGGATATTTCAACACGACAAATGAAACACGGGATGTACTCCGGACAACCCTGGCAGGCAAGGCTAACTCATAAGACACTTCCCTACTCGTTGTAAGTCTTCGAAAGGGGACCCATGTACCAGTGGCCTTAGCTTGCCTCTTTTACCAAAAAAAAAAAAAGACCACAAACACGGCATTTCACCCCGTTCAATGGTTAAACTTTTTAACAAGACTGCTCACCCTCCAGGAAGCTCTAAGTTGTAACCTTTCGATATGTAATCTTTTTGTCACTTGCGCAGCGCTAGAAGCTTTCGAATGACTTCACTTCTCCACGAATTCCTCAGAAAGATCAGTACCCCAAGGTCAACTTCGAATGCATCAACCAACCAATGGGAGACCTACACTCCTACCATAACAATTGCTTGTAAAAAGGAAGCCATATAGATGCTGAGTGATAGCTAATATGTATGCAAAATCCATTAAGGGCAAGAAGCTAATCCCCAATGGCCACCGAAGAATTCTATCACACACCACGACAGCAATCCCCAACACATGAAATCGTTCTGCTCAGGACTACCACGGTGAGGATGTAGACGCGGGGTGGGGGGGGGGGGGGGGAGGGGTTACTGGGTTCCAACCTAGTACCCAATTCTGCCTGCAAGTTTTCCAAACCGTAGAAGTAAACTGCGTAGCCTCTATGTGTGTATCTGCTGGACGTGGAACTCATGCAAGCAATCGCACTAATTAATGAGATGTAAAAGTTTGCTAGATCTCTGCTTGAATTTCACCTAACCGGGAGATGAACTGAGCCGCTTGTTCATCTGTCCACAATAACCGAGAATGGAGTCGACATTGCCCAAGGTTCTTGGTAGCCCAACACGGAAGTCCATTGAGAATCTCTCCCATCCATTCCGGAATGGGCATTCTCTGAAGTGTTCCTCGCGCCTCGTGACTGTATACTTACTGTTGACAATTCCGGACATGGCGCACAATAAACTCCACAATAATCAGGATTCATCTTCGCTACCACCAAAAGTGTGTGCTTAGGTCACTGGGGTACATCTTGGTGCAGCTCCGGATGTATCGACATACCTCTTGAATCTATGAGCCTCTGTCCAGAATAGTGGGTGGCATAGTCAGATCATCGTACGCGGGGTACACATACCCTCCCTTATCCTCAAAACACCTTCCTCATCGGTGTCGCTTTGTCTTAGCCTCTCCTTGCAACACCTTATTCGGAGTTCGGCTTAGTTTTTCTCCGTCATCAAGCACTGTTTGTCCCCTTGATCTGTCAGAGAAAAGAAGATCTTGCCTCCAACAAGCTTAAAAGTCTCCACATTCAAATTTATTCTAATCTCATAAGGCGGAGCCAGAAGCTGAACCTCCTAGCCCAAATGGGGCGTGCTAGAAGCTTGCAAGGAGGCTGAGACTTCCCAGCTTCCCGCCTTCTTACTTTTAAAAGCATCCGCTAGAAAACATGTCGCGCTTCCCCGGATGGTACAAGGACGGGTGTGATGGTCGTAGTCCTTCAGTAGTGTCCACATTCCTCGGTGTCTTCAAATTCAAGATCTCTCTGAGTTGAAGACATAAATGTAGACTGCGCGATCCGTGTAGACTCACACTTAACCAATAAAACGTGTCGCCCATTGCGGTTAGTGCAATAGACAAGACCGCGGCCCAATTCCAATCATGCGTCGGATAGTTACGTCATGCATTTATTGTCTTGAAGAATACGCAATTACATTGCATTCTCCTTGCATAACACGGCACCCAAACCCGAATAAGATGGCATCACAATACAACAATGAAAATTCTTGCCTTACCACTGGGGCAAGTGAGAATAGTGCAGTAGTCAACAGAGTCTATCCGAACCATAGACCAATGTGAACGATTTGCTCGTCAAGTTCGTCAGTGGGAGGGAGGAGAGCAATAGAAGAGGGAGATCCCTGAAAAAATCGGCGGTTGGAGGTTGAGCGTATGTGTGAGGTGGAAAGACAGGGTTACCGAGCGGTAGATGCGCGGTGAGTGCGGTGGGAGGTGGAGCTGGGGTTGGGTTAGGGTAGCTGGGGTAGGGGAAGGGGGGTGGTAGCTAGCGAAACCCCAACGAAGCTCCTTATTTCTGACACAGTAGTAGGTCTTACAATTTTTCATACTGTCGATCTAGAGGGATCACCATCACCCAGTCATTAGAAACCCACGGTGGCACCCAAGAAGGACACTCATCTACCAAAACTCACACTTATAGAGAACTTGGCATAAGCTTTTCTCCTTCAAAACAGTTGCTCAATACCCCATTCCCAAATGCGTCTCATGTTCGTCTCTTTTGGGAGGTATCTCCGTATATCGCATCAATAAATACAATCACAAAGGAGAGCTAAATAGTGGCGTAAAAAAATCAGTCATTCAACTCATGAACGCAGCCGGAAGGCGACTTAGTACGACCAAAAAGCCATTCACTACAAATTCGTAATGCCCTACTGGTGTCTAAAAGCATTCCTTCGGCACATCGTTGATCGTATTTTTTTTAAAACATAAAAGTGAATGTTGATAAACGGATATGCATAGTCAATTTAGAGAAGGACACAAGCACTTGAACTGACGAACAAGTATCAATGCGAGGAAGAGGATACTTGTTCTATGGTCACCTTGGTTCAAAAGCTGCCGAGGTCGAGCCACATGTCCGAAAAACTCAATCTTCTATCTTTTACAAAGCAAAACCGGAGTACCCCAAGGGAGATGGCACTGGTCTAATACAGCCTTTGCTCAACATGTCTTGAATTGGGCTCTTTAATTCTTCTTAACACTAAACAAAAACTCAGACACACGAACCTTTTTTCTTTTTTTTTTTTTTCACTGCGGGGGGCCATTCTATAAGGGGGGATAGAAATTGGGCGTTGTACCCGGTTCAAGATCATACAGAAGAGAAGTCAAGGATCCATATCTGGGGGCTACCGGAAACGCAGGGAAACAGGTAAGAAACTCCAATCGGACACCGAAACCGAGCATACGAAGGTACTTGGGTAGTGTTCCTCCTTGAAGATGGTGTTTGCCACGAAACGCTAAACCCCTTTTACTAACCATTTCTTTAGCACGAGCGAAGGGAGATAGAAAGCCACCGGAGGGGCGAGTGTAGTTCACCCTCCAACTAACGGATCTGGTGTCCCAGGCTGGGCTACCGTCACCGTTTTTAGCATTACAATCCAAGATCGCAAATTGCGGGAGTAGCAGAAAAGCCATGTGTTCGATACCCAGAATACATTCAATCAACCAGCTCTAAGATAACCGAATTCTACATAAGTGTTACTCCACAAAAGTCACCAAACACGACCGTACCTACCTTTTCAACTTACCACAGACATCACCCCCCTGCGTAGAAACACGAAAGGCATATCAAGTATAGTCACAAGTAGATTTAGACATTAGCAAATGAGGAAGATACATAAGGAAAATGTGGATCCGATTCAAAACAAATACAGAAGAGGACAATCACAAACAGAAGATGTACCCGGTGATGACAAGGATCAGATGTTTCCGCATCATAATTCTCCCAGGGAACGCATAACGCAAGTGGGCCCTTTTCGTTTGTTTGTCCCGTTGCCCCCTACCATGTTGTGATGTAGGGCTCCAGTTTGCCCATCACCCGGCCATCTTTGGTGACAACCCATTACCTCGACACTCGGTCCTACGGAATAAACGGCCTATGCCATGACCACCTACTTCTAAGTGGGGGTCTATCACCTATGTTTGATGTTTTGGACAAACCTCTTGATAGCCCGTCTCCCCACACCCATAACATCTCTAGCATCACGCAGTAGGTCTCCCAGAGAAATGCTGAACGGTCTGAGGTGGACCCCCCAACTACAGTCTGTGAGTGAAGGACTGCTGAAGGTTCGAACTGAGTAACCTCCGGAAACCAGTGTCTTAGAGGGTAAGGAACCATGTTAATACTCACCTCCCTTCGAAACCTCTGTGATGTCGACGCCATGGTGAATAGAAGTCTTGGCTCACTCTCCACCCTATACGATAGATATTACAGCTTGCTGGAAGGATTTTGCCGTAGCTCACCCTTTAAGGCTGATAATGTCGCAACCTCTGATCTCAAGCCCTTCACAAAAACGGCGAATCCGCTCTTGTGGACTGAAACAGGAGTTGGGTGGCATATCTGTAGCGCACGAAACTTAGCCTAAATTGCATTGACGACATCCTACCTTGCTGCTGGGCTCAAGAACTCGCTTCCCCTTTGTCCTATCTCTCGAGGACGGAGAGGGATGGGGATCTGCTTGAAATAAACCAAAAAACTAGGATGAGGCCAAGTAATAGGGTGTTGCTCTGTGGTTGACATTCAAATGTGACCGCCACACATTTTGGCGTGGTTCCCTTTGAAACTGATAAACTCACGAACTCAACACCAAATCCGTTTCTACTATACCCCATCTTGTGTAGTTAGGCTTTTTTCACCCCCGCCATGACAGTCAACCAGAAAAATCGTAGAGCATCCTGCAGATTCTGCACCCTTGAAGGACTGGAAGGTTCTTCATATTTTCCAAGAACTTACTGAAAAGTCATGCTGATCATTTGTCATTATAGGCCCCTAGCAGGCGGTGGGAAACGTTGCCTAGTCCATGAGGCATTCCATACGAGGGGCACATTAGTGCTGCATGTTCGCGACCTCTGAAGACCGGGAGGTGTTGGTGTACAGAAAAGAAGAACCAGGGGGTGCTTGACCCTGATCAGACAACGCAACTAGATAAGGGCAAGAAACTGATTGCTAGTCGGTGTAGGTGGGGTGGGAATGTCGCTCATCGTTAATTGTTTCATCTCACCATCCTCCCTTTCTGCGTACGTAACTCCTCAGTCGGGGTGAGAGTCACTGCCCTAGCACCAGATGGGGCTAGGTGCTCGTCCTCGTCCCTCTAGAGGGGACGTCCTCCAAGGCCGTCTACCGCAGGCTCTTGCCATGTTGCACTTCGAGCTACGTAGCCCCGAGTGGGCGGTTCAGATGATCTTGTCTTGATGATGTTGATGTTGGAGCGAGCGTGCTCTAGTTCTAACCATCTGCGAAATTAGAGTGACGATGGTCAGGATACCAATTTGTATCACCTAGATACCAATGTGGATCCAAGAATAGCACGAAGAAAGAAAGAAAGGAAAGAATGAATTTTCCTCTAAAGCTTAATAGGCATTCAAAGAAAGTAAGGCGTTCCCCCTTACCGATCTCTTTAAGGACCCCAAGACTGTTCTGTTTGATGAGACCAACGAACCTAAGGCTCTGATACCGAAAGTTTGTACGACCCAAATCAGGACGCGACTGGCACCCACATTTACCCTCATGGTGAGGCGAGACCAACCGATCTAAAACCTAAACATTTCCAAGCTATATCAACCGAACCATAAGTGCGGAGAGGGAAGAATACTGTTAAACTCATTATAAAAACAATCAATACTATTATGATTTATCCCCAAAATCTGGAGGCGTCATCATCACAAGAACCATCTAATCTCAAATTACTTAAATAGGAAGTCTAAAGAAACAAAATAACTAATAAAGCGCAAATTGCCCGAGAATTTCAAGGGCATCAAGATTGAAGAAAGAAGAGAAGAAGCACCAAGTCACAAGCTAAGAACGCATTAGCTCACCCTTGAATTCCGACGACAGTGAAGACGGCGGTAGATATATGTTGCGAGTTAGTTGGAAGTTGGACGGAACGGTGTGTGCATTACACCAAATAGACAAAAGAGAAAAACATTGAACAGCATACCCGCCGGGTGGGAGGTCAGGTACAACCACAGTACTTGAGTAGATATCATCGGCCACAGCTCAAATAGGGAAAACAGTATATCTTCAAAATAAGTAAATCAACTACAAATACTCAGACATGTAGCAATTAGACAACATGAATTCATCACAATAAACTACACGCGAGTTCACAACATGAGGACTCAAGCCTCAATAACCATACTCATTTGGAATCTGAAGTGATTAGATTGAGTATAATTCTTATGCTTTTTCAAGATTCATTATCTTTCTTTCCTCTGGTGTGTCGGGTACGTGACAGTCCGCGCTCCTCTAGTTATATCCTGGAATGTGGCACTCCGATCCTCACATTTAGACCTGAGTAACGGAACGTGGGCCAACCCGATCAGATTTATCCGTGGCGTCGGAGACGTGGACAATCCGACCTCATATCTATCATGGGTACGCGGAACGTGGGCACCCGAGCCATTTCTACCTGGTGTCGGACGGGAACTCCGCGATCTATATTCATTCGATCCTGGATACCGGAACGTGGCACGCCCGATCCTAATATGTGTCATTCTATCCTGGACCGGAAGAGTGGGGCACCGATCCCTAATTCATTTCACGCCTCTACACATTAAGCATCATCATTCTCATTATATTAATCTATGCAAGCCGTTCGTCATAAAAGCGGCATAATGTATTCTCATTATATAATGTCTAAGGCGAATTATGGCGCTGCTTCAAGATTGGATTCAATAGCTCATCATGCTTTGTGTAAATCCATCACGAATTTCATAATCTAAGCATGCTAAGCATACCATACTTAAGCAAATAGCAGGGGTGTACCAGATACTATGACAGACACATGAACATTCACTATTAAGAGTGCAGATACGAATATGTCAACATAAACCATAACCTACCTTCACGGACGATGCCCCCCGCTCAACAAGGGGGGCCCCCAGGGTTTGTTTTAACAAAAAAAAAAAAAAAAGAAGAACAAAAAAAAAAAAAAAGAGAAAAAAACAAAAGAAAAAAAAAAAACGACACGAAAAAAAAAAATAAAAACACAACAAAAAAAAAAAACAAAACACAAAAACAAAGAGAAAAAAGGTTGTTCCCCCTCCCCCACCCAGCAAATCCCCCCCCCCACCCACATGTTTTGTTTCTTTTTTTTTTGTTGTTTGTGTTTTTTTTGTTGTTTTTGGTTTCGTTTGTTGGGTTTGGTGTTTTGGTTTTGCTTTCCCAAAGATTCGTTATCCCTGTGATCTCGATGCTCCTTCTCTCCTTGCTTGTGTTGTCTTCTGTGTCTTATTCAACCGCTCTTTCTTGTTAGCCACTAATTATATAGTAAGTAAGTCACTTAAAAAGATGGACTCTATAATCCATCTAATTAAGCTGAAGGTTGACTCCTCTTAGACCCCCTCAAGTACTGAGAGCTTATTAACATTAACCCTGATAACTTTATAATTTACGCCGGAATATTGTCAAAAAAAAACGTCCGTGAAGCGTGTAAAGAAGATCGCGACCCGAAACTGGGGATTTGCGTAGCCCGTGACGGGACGTCGTGCCTGCGACGGGTCCGCCTGCGACGGTCGGTCGCAGCCAGTCTGCAGAGACCAATTGTCCACCATAGAGTCTGTGACGGGTGGTTTTTTTGCATTCCACGCCTGGACGGTCGTCCTGCCTTTCGTCACGAAGTTTCAGAGAGTCGATTTTGCGCAGGTATGCCCAATTAAGATTTGTTCTAAGTGTTTGAAACGACACCATCAACGGACGGTCCGTCGTTGCCCTGAACGGTCCGTTCGTGGCCTCCGTCACACTGACCAGGTTTTGCCAAAACTAAAATCGTTGCCTCGCAAAAAACGACTAAACATGGGTCGTTACAGACATTAATGTTATGTAACCTCGTCAGAATCCCCGTATGGGTAGAGAATGTCTGCATATAACAAGAAAAAAAAAGGCTTCAATCACTCAATAAGAAATTAAAGATAGATAGAAAACCAGAACAAGTAGAGAGAGTGGGATTGATTGATGATGATCAATCAATAATAAGCTATCGATTCAGGATTTGAGGTAGAGTGATAAATATTTCTTTATTTTTAATTAGAGATTTTAAATTTGAATCCAGCTAAATATAGAGTGCAATGGTTAGAGGTATACAAGCTTAACTTATCGCCATGACTAAATATGATTTAGTCAAACTCTACCGCAATATAGAAGATTGAATAAAAAACTAAAAAAAGAAAATCGATAATAAGCTAAGTAAGGGCTCAAAAATGAGAAGACACTGACTGATCAATTACTACTATGGATAGAAGTGTGTGCCATGGACAAATATCTTTTACACTACATTCATGACCAATAACAAGTACCTAGGAAATAAAATCAATAATTGATAAAGAAAAATTGTTTTGGTTAGAAAATATGGTTAGAATTGTATTTTATTTATGTTACTTTTTTTAAAATATTTTTATCTTTTTAATTTTATTATTTTTTAATTAAAAAAAATTATTTTAAATGAAGAAAAAGGAATATAAACTTTTTAAATTTATAGCCAAATTTAAATCAATTTAGTTTTGGGATGATACAGGTTACCCTTTCAGATTGCATTATGTCATACCTAATTCACGTCACTTAAAATTAATGGACGTAGGATTCGTTATCGTTGCAATCCCACATAACCTGACTTTTAGGTAAAAAAAAAGAAAGAAAAACCACAAAATATATAAGAAATAACTAAAGTCGCCAACCAAACGGTTGAAAATTTAATTTACTTAAAAGGAGTAATATCAAGAGTGTACATAAATTTTAATTACTCTCTTTTTGTATAGATAGCGATATCTTTTTGATAGATCCTTAGCACAAATAAGAGAAAAGATTAAAATATGTCATTGAACTTTGAAAAAGATTCATTTATATATGCAATCAGTTAAAAATTTGTATCCATGTTATTATTTATTAACTAAAATAGCATAAATGAGTCAAATTTTAACAGATGAAATAGATGAGTCTTTTTTTAAAAATCGATGATATATTTGAATCTTTTACCTTTTTTAAAAAAATAAAAATAAATTAATAATGTAGCCAAATCATAATTGACCACGCGTAAAATCTTTTTTGCAAAACTGAAACTGTTTTTCAGTAACCTTCTAATTATATGCTGAGAAATTAACATAAATAGTTATCCGGCAAAATATATTATAGTTGGCATATACTCCGATCCCTCCGTCCTATTTTATGATAATTTAAGCATTAATTTTATGAAATGATAAATAGTACAATGATCACATATTAGAGAAAAGAGAGGAATGATAAAATGAGACAGAGGGAAGTCATAAAGTATATACATGTGTGTTTTTTTTAAATTGTGTTGAAAATTTCAAACAAAATTGAAAAAAAAAAAAAACATTGAAGATTATATATATATATATATAATATATAATTATATATATATATATTATATTGGGCTATGCGAATACAATCATGCTTTTACTGGCTGGCCAAAATGTGAGAATGACTGCCTTAATTCGAACATTTAACGCATTTAAGATTTAGTTGTACTCATTCATCTGACACTCTGACACTCGAACGAAGTAAGATTAGAAATTCGTAGATCAAGTGTAGGATAGGATCCGGATAAGCGTAGGTCTAATGAATGAGAGGCCTGGCAAAAATGGAAACCTATTGCACCCCTCTAATAGTGTGTATAGTTAATTTCACTCCCAACTACATTAATACTTACTCATATATTAGATAAAATGGTCACGTTCATTATTTCTTGAAACCTTGAATCCGCCTCCTAGCAAAGCAAATCTTGAAAAAACATCGCCTAGTATCATGAACAGGTACTTATGTATTAATTTTGTTTCAATTTACGTGAAAGTATTCCTATTCGAAAAGCTTTAACTATAATTCTATCACATTTCTAAAATATCTTGAATTTTTATTTATGTTGAGTTGTACAATATATTTTTGTGTTTTTCAAATATGTAATTTTTATTAACTTAAGTATTTTGACCCTCGTAAATTGAATACAATTTTATTTTGTATGATTGTATCACTAGTATCAAGTATGGCGGAAGATGATAATAAATTTGTGAATGATGGAACGGTGGACTACAAAAATAATCCAGCAATCAAGAACCAAACTGGAACTTGGAGAGCTTGCCCCTACATCCTTGGTACAGTATTTCTAGCGTCAGTTACGTGATACTTTTCGTGATTGAGGATCACGCACGAACCCCCATAACCAAAGAATTATTATTGTAGATTAATATGTGATTTTTGTGTGGTATGCTACGTAGTATAAATTTGAGATTTCGTTTTATTTTATAACAGAAATGAATGTAGGCGGTGAGAGGCTGGGCGATATATGGAGTAAAACCGCAGAATGATTTAGGAATTATCTGAAAAATCAGATGAATGAGAGTAGTGTTGTGGCAGTTAATAATGTTACAAATTGGTCAGGGACATGTTATGTTACACCATTGCTTGGTGCATTTCTAGCTGATGCTTATTTGGGAAGATTTTGGACTATTGCTGCCTTCTCAATCATCTATGTCTTTGTAAGCTTATTTATATATTTTCTTTAATTTTGTAAGACGGACCGTCACAACCTTCAGCGACTTGACAGAGACGCTGCACCTACCATGTCGGTCTTTTATTGAGATTCCACTAACTAACACATTTATTATCGGGAAAATATACAAGTATCCACCTAGACTATGATCGAAATTCCAGAGTCACGCCTTAACTAAATTAAGGTTTTATTACCTCCCTAAACTTCTTTTTTTTTTGTAATTTTGTGCATCTTTGTTTTATGTAGCATACTCTGTGACTTCACGCAATTATAGCGCGTGAGAGATATTTGGATGTCACGTAAGCCCAAAAGGTGCACAAAATTACAAAAAAGAAAAAGCAAGATCAGAGAGTAATAGTACCTTAGTTTAGTTAAGATCTGTCTTTGGAATTCCGGTCATAGTCTAGGGGGTACTTGTGTATTTTCTTTTTATTATCCTGCCTAGGAAGTACGTTCACAAGAATGAAAGACTGTGTATACTATAAGTTAAATGTTGTAATACGTTAAATTTATGCAGGGGATGACAGTACTAACATTATCAGCATCAATACATGGATTAAAACCACCTTGTGATGACAACAATTCATGTGAGCCTAAAGGATTACAGATTGGAATATTTTACTTAGGTCTTTACCTAATAGCACTTGGTACTGGTGGAATAAAACCTTGTGTTTCATCATTTGGTGCTGATCAATTTGATGATTCTGATGAAACAGAGAAGAAAAAAAAGAGTTCTTTCTTTAATTGGTTTTATTTTTCTATCAACATTGGCGCGCTCGTTGCGTCGACTGTTCTTGTATGGATACAAACAAATGTTGGATGGAGTTGGGGATTTGGTATTCCTGCTGTTGCTATGGCTATTGCTGTTGTAAGTTTTTTTTCAGGAACAAAACTTTATAGGAATCAAAAACCTGGTGGAAGTCCACTTACAAGGATATCTCAAGTTGTGGTTGCATCTTTTAGGAAAATTAAAGTTAAGGATACTTCTGTTTTGTTTGAAACTAATGATGAAGAATCTCTTGTACAAGGTAGCAGGAAACTTGATCATACTCAACAATTGAGGTATGTCTAACTAACTTTACGATGCGTTTTCTGTTGAATCGTATGATCGTCTCATCAACAACAGTTGATTAATAGTGCTTCTCTTTTCATTAGTTATGTCGTTAACACGCCCCTTAAGATGTCTCATTCTCTTGAAGCATTCATGTGAAATCTAGCTTTTATACTCCATCAATCTCATTTTATGTGACAGCACAGGGGTTTAAGAAAAAGGGAAAAAATGACAAATATACCCCTTACCTATCGTAAATAGTTGTGCAAGATACCCTCCTTTAAACTTTTGGGATATTGATGCCTCTAGCGTTCAAAAACTAAGCAAATATGACAGGGACATGTTGCACAATACCGATATTTAATAAATGTCAGATCGGTGACACATGTATGTCCGTTAGTATAAAGGGTCTAGTTTTTGGATGACATGGACATGAATGTCCCAAAAATATGACGGAACCATTACGTTGATAGTGCAAAAGAGCTTGCAGGTTATCATTTTAAGGACCTAATAATATTTTTTTCTTGATAGTTTCTTTGATAAGGCAGCAGTGGAGAGAGAATCAGATAAAATCAAAGGGTCAATTAATCCATGGAGCCTTTGTACTGTGACACAAGTAGAAGAATTGAAATCAATCCTAAGGCTATTGCCTATATGGGCAACTGGTATAATCTTTAGTAGTGTGTATAGCCAAATGGGAACCTTATTTGTTCTCCAGGGCAACACAATGGATCTTCACATGACCAAATCCTTTGAAATCCCTTCAGCTTCCCTATCCCTTTTCGACACGATTAGTGTCATTTTTTGGGTACCTATCTATGACCGTGTGATTGTTCCGTTAGCCAGAAGAATCACAGGTCATAGGAACGGTTTCACTCAGCTACAAAGGATAGCAATTGGACTCATAATCTCAATTTTCGCGATGTTGATTGCTGGAACATTGGAAATGGTTAGACTGGAAAGTGTAAAACAACATAATTACTACGAAAAGAAGCATATACCTATGTCGATTTTTTGGCAAGTTCCTCAATATTTTGTTATAGGTTGTGCTGAAGTTTTTACATTCATTGGACAATTGGAGTTCTTCTATGAACAAGCCCCTGATGCTATGAGAAGTTTATGTTCAGCTCTGTCACTTATAACGACCGCGCTCGGGAACTATCTGAGTACATTTTTGGTGAATGTTGTGACTGATATGAGTACTAGACATGGTGGTGCTGGTTGGATTCCTGATAATTTGAACTATGGTCATCTACATTACTTTTTCTGGCTTTTGGCTGTGCTAAGTGTGATCAATTTTGGATTTTTTCTCTTTGTTGCTAAATTTTATACTTATAAGAAGGCAATAATAGGTCCATCCTCGTAATAATTGCAATTTGTTAGGATGTTTCTCTAGTACAACATCCTTATAATTGTTGTTCAAGATTCTTGATTTTCTTGAAATGAGCATTAAGGTTGGTTTTTTGGGTCTAATTTTTTAGTATTGCATGGTGTGATACTTGCTCTGTTTCATTTTAACTGTCGTTTTTTAGCTGTTTTAATGTCCGTTAATTAAGAAAAAAAATAAATGGTATTCCCTCCGTTATCACCTTTCGGATTTCAAGATTCAAACAAGTTTATCTTTAGATTTTTCATAGATATTTTAAACATTCAAAATTATCAATTATTGTGACTCATAATACTTTTTAGGTAGTTTACAAATATATAAATTTCATTTCAAAAAAATTAAAGATTTCATATGCTAATTTTCGATCGGACTTAAACGGTTTGACTTTCAAAAAAATAAAATGTGTCATATAAATTAGGATAGAGGGAGTAAAGTTCACTAAGTTATCCCCATTTATTAGAAGTTTATTGATAATCAAAGTGCTAGTTTTTTAATATAAGAGGTGTAGTTGAAAACAATTACTCCATCTGTTCAATTTATGTGACATATTTCGTATTTTTTAGAATCAAATAATTTAAGTTTGACTGATAATTCGCGCATGAAATCTTCATTTGTTAAAAATTGAAATTTATATATTTATAAGCTATGTAAAAAGTATTATAAGTCGCAATGATTGACGATAGAAAATATTTAAAAGATATATGAAAAACTTACGATCAAAGATATACTTATTTAAATTTTGAAATAAAAAATGTATCACCTAAATTGAGACGAAATAAATACTAATTTTTATCTTGAATTCCTAAAGTGGTAATTATTTTCAAACCTTTATTTGTTTTTGGTTAAAACGATAGGTAAAATGGAACCTTTATATTTGTTTGACCAAGCTTTAAAGAAGTCAAAAATGCTTATTTTAATGAATCGAGGTGTTTGGCTAAGTTTTCGGGAGAAGATATTACTCCACTATTTGCCCCAAAGTACTTTTAAGTTTAAACTTTGGTCAAACACAACTTAGTAATCTAAAATGCAAAAGTATTTTTCAAAGTTAATTAGCCATATAAACTATTTCAAAAATATTTTTAAAATTTTTCTCTTAAAAAAATAAACGAATTTTGAAAGTTTGATCAAACAAATTAATCACGTCTTTGAAATTAGGATCTGCCTTTGCACTGTTAACTGTCTTTATCAGCTAAAGACTAAATAAGTAGTCCAAGAAATGGATACTTTTGTTGATAAGAAGTGCAATGATACTTATTTTGTTATTCAAATAGTGATTGATTGATTCTTTCTTATCTGCCAACATTGACAATTGTATAATTTAACATAAATATGAGGAAATGATGATAACTAACAATATGAACCATTATTTCCCAAATACTAACTGTTCAAGGTAAGTCTTGATGTAACTGATAAAGTTATTATCATATGATAAACTAGAAATCACGTTCAAGGTTTGAAAATAATCTCTTGTAAAAATACAGGGTAAAACTAAGCGTAAAATTGACCCTTGTTTTATTTTCTTTTAACCCCATTCAAATTGAAAGAAATGAAAGAATATGTTGTTTTGCCTTCTTACATTATCTACTAACATATGCCTATTTCTTTTGTTCTTCTTTTACTTCTATTGTACTCTCATTCTTCAAATTTTTGAAAAGTGAAAGCAATACTTATCAAAAATATCAATTAGTAGTTAAAAAGTGTTAAACAAAGTAAGTTGTAATTTTTTTTAAAAAAAATTACAAGCATCACAACAAGTATATTAAAGTGGGGATATATCAATAATTATCAAGTACGAACTTCATGAATCAAATTCTATGACTACCTCTCATTTATGTAAAATTTGTCAAATTATTACTTATTAACATCTTCCTAAAATTAATAATTGAAAAAAAAATCACTTACAAAAATATATTAAATTATAATATGTATCTAAGAAGTTTTTTAAAACTTGAATAAATACATATCATGTTTATTTAGATTTTAAGCATGTAATTAAAATTTTGTTCTAATTATATTAAGCCGATGTTCACACTCTTTCATTTCTGCCAGTTGTAGTTGAGTTAATTAGAATAAAAGATCAAATGTTCACACTCTTTATTTTTGCCAATTATAGTTTATTAAGTACAATAAATAAAACAGACTATATAAATTGTTCATACTTTTTATTTCTATCAATTATAGTTTAAGTACAATAAATGAAACTTAATTAGGATGGACAATTGATCGGAAGATAACTTCGATTAGGTATACATATAAATGTTCACATTCTGCTAATTACGTATCAAACACAAAGATTGTGAAGATAAACTATAATTAAGGTACACTTTTCTACTCACATTCAATGCTTTGTTTTCTATAATGACATAATATTCAACCTTGAAAAAGGATTGAAGTTCTTTTTTTTTCATTCAGCGTCTCGGGGAAACACTTTATATTAAGGTTTTTTTTATATTCAAAATTTAAACTCGAGACATCTTATTAAGGAAAGAACAGTCTCATCTAGCACCACATCCCTTTGGTTTGGTGGTAGTATTGAAGTTATTTCTTCTCATTTAAGAGCCACGAATAAATAAATATTTCGATTGCACTATATTTCGTGCTATTTAAGGAAATTCAATCTCATTGATTGTTGAAGAGGTTTTTCTTATGGAATTTTTGAAATCTCCAACTAATTTAAAATTGTTTGAATTGGATTAATTTAAAAAGATTTATAAGTTATGCTATATATAAAAATAAGATTTATATAATTTATTATTATTATAGTTATTATTTTATCATTATTATTATTAAGTTTTGTTAAGCGTGAAAAAGCTTGTTGAAAAAGAAAAAATAGGCCTAATTAATTTATGAATGTTTGTTTACATAAACATTGAAAAATATTAAATTCATAGTCATTTGGAGTTGATTTGGACGAACTTTGAAGCAAGATACGTTCATTAGTACTTAACACAAAAATATTATGAAGATTAATCAAAATTTAATCGTTAATCCCTTTGAGTTATGAGGATTTTTTGGTCATTTATGATCCATTAAGATTACGATTAGACAAATTTTTCCATTATTTTCAAAATTTGTAAGGATTTGATCATAAATCCTGACGATTACTATGAACAAGTTAAGTTTCATCCACCAATTTTAAATCCTAATGATTTGTCAAAATTTTGTTACATATGAGAATTTATTCTAAAAAAATATTTCTTAACCAAACTATTAAGTCAGTATTTTTATTTTTAAAGTGAAAAATGATATTTGAAAAGTTATTTTTGAAATATAAATTGAAAATGTTTTTGACTTTTGGTCTGTACTCTGAAGTTAAAAAAAAGAAAGAGTAAAAACACATTTTATTACTTTTCAAATTTATGAAAATTTTAAAATTCAACCAAACATATCTAACGAAATTCAACTCTCCAAAAAAAATCATGGTCAAACGTCTTCTTAAAATTTAAACGGAGCATTAAAAACATTTCCTATTTTAGCATATCGTCCCATAGTTGTCAAAGGATAGTAAAAATTTATTTTTGTGCATATAGACTATTGAACTAAGTATACAATTTTAGATAATAATATTTTTTTTAATTATTATTATTATTTATTTATTTTCTCCAACAAAGTTTATATAAAGTTAGTAACTAGAAAATCTGGCTGTATCAGTAACACCCCTTTATATTCTCACATTCCTCAACTTCAATATTTTACTCTGCCGCCTCCTTCTCTCAAATCCCACAAGAAGGTATTTTTCAATTTTTTATATATCTATATTCTATACTATAATCATCATCATATATATATGTCATGTGTATGCAATGTATTAAATTTATTGAATTTTCGTTACGTAGAATCAATCACTAATGCTTGTATCAGACCAGACACTTATTTGAACATGTGATGTTTTGTGCAACTTTCTCAGTTTTGAGTTATTCTACCTTCAAAAAAGGATTTAACATATATATACATCAATATAATTGAAGGATTTTTTTATTATTTTTTACATTTTTAATGTATATTATATATTATGTGTGTGGTGTGATTTTTTTGTTTTCTGATTATCTCAATTTTGCTTATAAAACCTGATTTTTACATAAAGATAATTTAATAGATCTTCGAATCAATCACTAATATTTGCGTCAGGATTCGGATGTGACCCTTCCTTATACTCTGTGTGAACACAGAATGACTGCTCTATTATTAGTGTTGTTTGTTTTTTGGGGTCCACTTTTTGCCAATTGGTATCCTTTTGTTTATCTCAAATGTGGTGATCTTGGAATAATTTATCGTCGAAAAGTTATATTACACGTATAAAGGTTATTTTTTTATTTGTAAAGATAGTGAATTTTGAAGTCTATTGGTTCCGTTGTATGTTTTACTTCATTCTGTTATGAATCTCCTTAGTGAAAATCCTAGTGTCAAAGCCCATAAATGTTGTTCTTGTTTAGATTTCAAAAATCTCCAATGTGTAACAGAGGTGTTTGTATGATTTTTTGCGCTTTAGGCTGTTGCATTGTTTTGATCTAGTTGAATGGATAGCGATGATGACTATACGAAGGATGGGACCGTGGACATCTATAAAAGACCTGCTAACAAGAAGAAAACCGGAACCTGGAAGGCTTGCCCTTACATTCTTGGTATGATGTTTCACTTAATCCATAGAAGTAGTTGTGTTAGAATAATGTCGTTGACATTTTGAATTTACAGGGGATGAAGCATGTGAGCGTTTGGCGTACTATGGTATGAGTACAAATTTGGTGAACTATATTCAAAAGAGGCTCAATCTAGGTGTTGCTTCTTCTTCAAAAGCTGTAAACAATTGGTCTGGAACCTGCTATGTCACGCCATTGATTGGAGCATTCTTGGCTGATGCCTATCTTGGCCGCTACTGGACAATTGCTGGTTTCTCATTCCTTTATATCATTGTTAGTACTAAATGGCTCTTCTTCGTTTTTTACCTCTTCATGTTCTTTGATAGGAGGTCGTGGAGGTAATTGAGAGTTGTTGTATTACTAGCCTATTCATGTATTTGGCTTGGTGGTAGTATAGAGCATCGTGTCAGTAGTATTAGCCTTTTCATGTAGTCCGTATATTTTGGTATTTGATATCATTTGCACCTTGTTGTTGTTGTTGTTGTTATGGTTCCTTCCATTTATGCTCTGCATTGTCTGTCATGTTTCTCTCCGAGGTAGTGGTAAGGAGTGCTTAGACTCTACCCTTCCAAGACCCTACTTCGTGGGATTTTACTGGGTAAGACGTTGTTGTTGATGGTCTTTGACTTTAGCAAGTACACATTAGAAGTAGTGGTAACAAGATGTGCTGATGTTTCTTTTTACTCGAGCACACTGATTTTGGCGGAAGAATTGATGAACTTAACTTGTTTATGTAGGGAATGACCTGGCCTGAGTTTCTGCTTCTGGTACAGGATAAGGCCATTATAATGGTCCTATGCAACCCAACTCGTCACAAGAGGGCAGCATTCTTGTTTCGATCTAATCATTGATTGCCTTGGATTGAACATTGGTGGTATCAACTGCGCTCTTCCTTTGGGGCAGATCAATTTGATGACAATGATGAAAACGAAAAGAAGAAGAAGAGTTCTTTCTTTAACTGGTTTTACCTCTCAATCAATGTCGGTGCTCTTATCGCTTCATCAGTTCTAGTGTATATACAAAGCAATGTGGGCTGGGGCTTGGGTTTTGGTGTTCCAGCTGTGGCTATGGCCATTGCACTAGTGTTTTTCTTTTCAGGTACCCGTCTATATAGGCTCCAACCACCAGCAGGGAGTCCCCTGACTCGCATATTTCAGGTGTTTGTTGCGTCTATTAGAAAATGTCATGTCAAAACTCCTCATGACGATACTCTTCTCTATGAGACTGCTGATACAGAATCCATCATCGTAGCAAGCCGCAAGCTTGAGCACTCAAACGAGTTCAGGTAACTCTACAATCCCACTGTAACCTTTCTGAAGTGAACACTTGAGACTAAACACTCTGACATTGAGGTGTCTAGACGTGCATTCTCATAGTCGGAGTGTTTAGTTATCAGTTGAGGCAAAGTTAACGTGTCAGTCTTAAATATGCCTTTTAGCAATTGTAGCCATAGGACGTGATATTCATATATACTTGTGTATCTATCTCAAATATGTGAACTGCAACTCTATTGTTTGCTAATATACTGGCCATTTGAAAAATGGAACACAGGTTCTTTGACAAGGCTGCTGTGGAAGCTGAATCTGATAAAGTCGATGGATTAGTGAATCCATGGAGGCTCTGCACAGTGACTCAAGTTGAGGAGGTGAAGTCGATCATCCGTCTACTCCCAATATGGGCTACTGGTATCGTGTTTTCCTGTGTGTACGGTCAGATGAGCACCATGTTTGTTAACCAAGGCAACGTAATGGACAATCACATTGGACCTCACTTCAGGATTCCATCAGCATGTCTATCCATATTTGACACAGTGAGTGTTATTTTCTGGGCGCCTGTATATGACCTTTTCATCGTTCCCTTGGCACGAAAGTATACAGGCAACGAACGAGGATTCACTCAGCTGCAAAGAATGGGCATTGGTCTTGTTATTTCAGTATTTGCCATGGCTTGTGCTGCAGTTCTGGAGACCATTCGACTTGACATGGTAAGGAAGAACAACTACTATGACAGCGAATACGTTCCTCTGAGCATCTTCTGGCAAGTTCCTCAATACTTTTTGATTGGATGCGCGGAGGTGTTCACATTCATTGGTCAACTGGAGTTCTTCTATGACCAGGCACCTGATGCTATGAGAAGTTTGTGTTCAGCACTGTGTCTTACAACTACTGCATTAGGTAACTACCTAAGTTCTCTACTCGTTACAATCGTGATGAACGTGACCACAAGGCACGGGAAGTTTGGATGGATTCCAGATGAGTTGAACAGAGGCCACCTTGACTACTTTTACTGGCTATTGGCATTTCTCAGCATCATCAACTTTTTCATCTATCTATGGATCTCCAAATGGTACACTTACAAGAAGATTGCTGGAAAAACCTAAACATGGAGCGTTTGTTCTTCTGTAGATATGGATTACAATAGCTGCTGGTTCCGATGCTTCTAATTCTAATCTATTCATGGATTTTTATTTTTTAAGACATCCAGTTTAGTGGCATGTCCTAAGTGATGAATGCATTGTTTGATAATCTTTATTCTTGTTTTTTGAGGACTTGTGTTATCGATCATAGTCTTTTTTGTCCTGGTCATCTTCTATAGCATCTTTCATATTTGTAATGCTAATATTATTGGTCATCCCAGTTTGGAGTGTGGAATGTGTTACAAACTTGGACTTGTTGTTTGTATGATCTTGGCTAGTTCATTCACTTTATTTGACAATGTGGTGAAGATGCTTAGATGTGGTGCTAGTAGGGCGTTTATTTAAGTGACAAACATAAAAGAAAACGCACTTAATATCCGTAACTTGAAACTGTTCTGATAAGTTGTGACTTTTTCTATAAATTATGACTTCTCAGAAAGGTCATGATTTTTCAGATAAGACATAAAAAATATTTGTTCATACTAACTTTTGTTGACTATAAATAGAGAGACTTCCTCTGATTTTTCAACCACAATATTTACTAAACTTCTACTCTTCTTCTTCTTCTTACATTTTAAATTGTTTTTATGTGATTTATTGTTGTTGAGTGAATTCGAAGTTTAGCAGAATATGAGGTATCACTATTCCGATAAAGTAAGTCATTCTATCCTAAGAGGGTATATTTCCATAACCTCGAGTACTTGAGGAAAATAATAGAATTTTAATGATATAATAATTATTGTTTTGCTTAATATATACATTAGTATGTAATGTTCAAATATATAAAGTTAACATGATGTAATCTAATTTGTAATGATGTATTGTTTTGTTAAAATGTTTTGAATTTTCTTTTAAAAAAAAAAACTATCAACAAATGTAAACAATGTGATATATAATGTTTTTTCTCTTCACATATTCATGAAAACCTGACATCTAAACCAATTACGTAGAATACACATGCAAAAAAAACACATCGGTTAGATGATAAGAAAAATACAAAACATTATATAGTCGATAAAGGTAGTATTATAGATGACTATTTACATGATGAACCTCATCAATTAAAATAAGGGAAATTTTTTTTAAAATGTCATATTTGTAGCATTAAGAGGACTCCAATAGTAACAATTTCAATATTTAGTAAAAATGGTCATTTTAGTTTGTTATGTTCATTATTTATTTTTTTAGTATTTATTTTTATTTAAATAATATAATTATTTACTAACAAAGGACGAAAATTAAGGGGGAATATTTCAAAAAAAGCAATCATCCCTTAAATTTTCCTACATCAGTTACTTTTCAAATAAAATTAAATTTTGTTTTTTTTTGTCTCCATCCGGTCTCCAATTTTTTAACCTTTGTTAAAATTATATTCCATTCCACATATATTCTTATTATAGTTGTTATAATTTTTTATAGTTTGTATTCCATTCCACTATTTCTGATGTATTCCGAATTTATCTATTTAAGAAATAATATGTGGATTTTCATATATTTTTTTCCCTATATATGTATTTTTTTCTTCAAAAATCTGTATATATTCATTTCAATATGTATTTATTTTGTATTCTATGTATTCTAGTTTTATTTAGATTTGTTAATCCTATATAAAATATAAAAAATTAGTATGCTTAAAAAGGAATGAAAAATATAAAATTGAACAGAAATAATTGAATTTTGGTGTACTCATCTAAATAAAATACATAACTAGTTGATATACCTTTAGAATAATAAAAATTAGAAAAAAATGTCAAATTCAGTTGACATAGCACCCTTTATTAGTTTGTATCATTCCATATGTATGTCAGATAAACTGATGAGCTATTTAAGAATACAATTTGTAATTCGTTTATTTTTCACTGTGTATTTATTTTTCTTTTCAAAAACTTGTTTCCTTTCTAAGAATAAGTCGGATTCATGTCCAATATGTCTATTTTTGTATTTGTTATCGAATACATAACTCATAGAAAGTTGTCTTCTTATAAATAAAATACATACATAACTAGTTGACATACATTTGATGAATACAAATGAGGGACAAATACAAGATTCAAAACCATGCAACATTAAATTTTTTTAATAAATCAAATATTGATACTATACATAGTGTTTGAATACAAATTACGAAAGCATACCAATTCTAAGAAAAGACTATAAATACAAACAAATAATAGAAAATTGTTCGCACGAACTAGTCGATCTTCGTCGGCTTTTTCAATAATCCTCACGAGTAGACAAAGCTTCTACATTTGCTTCTGAATTTGAGGAAGGTTTTGCACCTCTGAGTCTTGTAAAGTTCTTGGACTGTCTTTCTCTTCCCTCATTTTTAAGCAGCGGATCATACTATACACTATTTTGTTAAGTATAAAATAAATTAAATCGATGAAAATCACCACAATGGGTTGATTAAGATAATACCTCTAGTAGCATCTTGATTCCAGCCTTGGAGATTAAATCATAACGAACGGACATTGAAAAATACAACAACATTTTTTTAAGATTCAAAACCAATAAAATTAGAAAAGAAATATTAAAATATGATAAAGATTAGAGATACCTTAATCAAATGAATTCTGTTGATTCATTTTGGATTAACAAAACAGACCAAAATTTGGCAAAAAATATTTGCCATTGAGATTTTGGAGGAAAATTATAAAAGATAACCATGAGAGAGAAGAAAAAAATTAAAATGGGAAAGAGCATTAACAATTTGAAAGATAAATAATGTAGAGAAAATGATTTTTTTTTTTTAAAAAAAAGGATATATAGAAGAATTTAAAAAGAAAGATAAATAGGAAGACAATTGGGAACAATAATTTTGTAAATAATGACATTTTTGACATTTTGCTAATATTTATAAAGTATGGGGGATATTTTTACTAAATATATTATTTATTTTGACTAGTTTACTAATTTTTCCTTAAAATAAATGTATACATAATTGCATTGAACTCATAAAACTTTCAAAAGTTTTCTTTATTTTGTTAAAATTCGTGCCAAGTCACTCTTTTTAAAACGGAGGGGGATTTCAAATCTTCGCTTAAATAAGCAAATACTATTAACTATAACATATATATTTTTGAAATTTGTAATACACGTGTCAAAATATACATATATATAATGACCCGTTCCAATGGATAAGGTACATTCAATCAGAGGTACACAAACACTACAACTTTTCATAGTTAACACTCACTAGCTATTCTCACAACACAAATTCTAAGGATGATTCATCTAAAACCAATTCACTATTCTATGACACCAAATCAACATGTATTTTTTAACAGAACAAGTCATTTCCAAAGGAAAGACCTCGTTCGCTGCCTCTGCAAATCAAACGATTCAAATTCAGACTCAGAAGCAACTCCACCTCCATCAACGCCGCCGCCTCAAGGAGACTCCCGTCAGCAGGAACTGCTTGCAATGATAGCACAGCTTCAAACACAGAAAGTCCGTCTTACTGATTATTTAGACGAAAGATCGGCTTATCTATCACAGTTTGCTGAAGATGCCAATACCGAGATTGACCAAATTGGTGAAAATGCCCTCAAAGAGCTTGATGAAGCTGGTGAAAGGGTCTGTCGTACAGAAAATGAAATTTTAATTTCATCCAAATACACAGCTTTTGAGTATTATTTATTTTTCTTTTTCGTGCAGATAATGGGAAATATAGAGAGCCGGATGCAAGCTTTTGAGGAATCAGTAGAGTTAAACAAACAGGAGATCGAAGAGAACGAGAAGAAGATGGCGGATTTTGTAGACCAAATGGAGGAGGAGAAAAATGAAGGCCTTTTCTTTAAGAACTTAGGACAAAAACAGCCAGTGGATAAAGCAAAAGTTAAGAATGAAAGCCACGTAAGATGAAGAACTCATAAGAGATGTGGATTTGCTTTAGCAGACGAGGAAGGGGGGTGGGGAGTGTGCAAGGAAAATTGTCGTCGCCCTCGCTCTCCCGTCCTCTCTCCCACCTTGCATATGCCGAGGGTAGTTGGGATTAAATTCCTGATCTCTTCACCGTCTGACCTGGGAAAGAGTGCAGTTCTTGGAGTGATCTTGGTGGGTTTGCTTTCTCAAGTCATCTACGAGCAGAAAGTGTTATCAGAATCAGAAACAAAGCAAAAGCAGACATCTGAAGAAGAGAAAAAGTGAAATCATCTCTTCCACTGGTTGTACAAAAACAGCAAAATGTTAAATATTAATGTAGCATGAGCTATAACCTCAAATAAAACGATATTATTAGAGGCTGATATATCATGCCGATTTTTCTCTTGCATCAGCGTATCCAAGTCCCATGGCAACTGCAGCCACCAAAGCTGGATACATGTAAGATGCTTCATATTGATCAACAAAATAGGACATGTCAACTTATACTTTCTAGAGATAGGGGTGGGCATCGGTATGTTCAGTTTTTCATACTTTTTTCGGTTGCTTTGTTTTTCAATTTGTTAATGAGAAAACCAAAACTTATGGCAGTCTTTGATCTAGCCGAGCTGGTACAGAATACCCGGCTTTAGAGCTTGATGCAGTCAAACTTTACCCTATTTCAAGGTTGCCGCAAAGCAACATTAACCAAAAATTTTGAAAAAGGTTCTGCCAATTCTTTTTTCCTTGAATGGGATAAAACAGAAAAAAGACTAGGCAAAATCAAAAGATAATTTGTTTACTTAAAGAGTAGACTGCTGGGAACATTCTCTTCTCATTTCCAGTCAGAAGTAATACACTTAACTCAGTGTGATTCAAAGCAAAAAGCGCAGTCTGTTGGGGCTCTGAGCGCAAATAAAGTGTGGACTTTAATTAAAAAAAGGCACAAAGGGAGAAAAAATATAAATACATATGTTTAGTCCAAGACTAATAATTTGTAAGCATGAATGACAAATATATGAACAAAGAAATTGATAACTGAGACAAACTGAAATATCAATTGTTTAGTATCGACTCTTCAGAAGAGATCCATTGGCAAAGGAAGTATGCCTTTGAACCATGACGATACCACTAAAGAACACATTAAGTGAGGCCGAAGCACTCAACACGTTTTGAGCTCTCTTCAAGGTTTAAGCTCACCTTTGATAACATTGTACATAATTTAGTTTAACCTCTAATTTTGATAATATATAAAGAGGCAACAAAATATTTGGAGGCCTTCGTTCAATTGGATGTAACATTTTTATTTGAAGAAAATGTTTAATAATCAACGGGTTATGTGCTTGATAATAAAAAAATAGTCGGTGTTTTTGGCACTAAGGGATAGAAGTCCGAAATCTAAATATGAATATTGGCAGCATATCTCAAGCACAAAAGTAGAAGCTATGATCAAAATCCCTGATTCACTAAGTTCCTAAATGGATTGTGAATTTTTTTCCCATAACAATTATGTAGCTATTTCGAATTGTGGATCTTACGATCCCTAGTACTATCCTTTTGTGTTACAGTCTGATAGCAATTCTGTCTTAAAAAACGTCAGTGAAGTAAAATATGAGTCAAATAATCTTTCTTCCTAACTTACCATTTAAGCCTTTCACATTTTCTCTAATTTGAAACTTTTTTAGCTTCTCTACAAAGATAGGAACTCATAGAAACTTATGTTTTGAATTAGGTAGAGTGTTATCAAAGGTGAAAAGCACAAAAAAACTCTAAGGTCCGTTGGGGCTTTAAGTGAAAAGCGCAAATAAAACATGGACTTTAATGAAAAAAGGCGCAAAGGGAGAGTTCAAAACTAAGAATTTACGAACATGAATAACAAATATATGAACAAAGAAATTAAAAAAAAAATATAGTAATGTGAAATATCAAGTATTTTTTTATTTTTAAAAAAAAAATTAGTAATGGGAATGTGAAATATCAATTATTTAGGGTCGTCTCTTCAACAGAGGCTCGTTGACAAGATGAGCAAGGTCTTATAACTTGATGACGCCCGATAAACGGTGGGGGGGAAATCCATACCACCGAACGCACAAAAACGGGCGAGGCGCTCAACACGTTTTGAGTCTCGCTTAGGACTTAAGTGCGCCTTTGACAATACTACTTAGGTAGCATACTGCTACCGGTCCTGGTTCGCCAAGCAGGCCATTCATACATTGGATGTGATAGAGAGTGCATGCACAATTTCCCTCAAAGAGTTCCAAGGTCTAAAAGAAACACTGAGAAGTCAAATTGATAAAAAAAATCCCTACATGCACTGAACACCGCAGGGTGGCATAATCAAGGGAAACATCTTCAAAATGGAGATGTCTGATTTGATCTATGACAATCATAAATAACCCCCATATCCCCCTCCCCAATCAGGCAGGCAATAGGCTTGATTCTGCCGTACCCATAACCAATTATTTGGATGATATTTTTTTGTTTTACCAACATGTGTAGATAGTAAAAGGAATCCAAGGATATTAGCAATACCTCAACATTAAGAAATCTCATCCCCACAAACAGCCCAATTTTGTTGCACAAACATCTCGATTGCCTCTGCTTTCCCTTCATTTTTCTGCACCAGAAAGACATGGAATAAAGTTTGGTACTTCATTGAATCAAAGCATAATCAAGCTTATCAGTAGATAGGAGATGCAGGGAAGGTTTCACTGCCACTCAGACATAATTGAGTTGGCAGCATATTTCTTTCAAAATTCAGTATTTTAGTGTCTCAATCACAACTCACAAGAATACCATTCAATCTGTATCAACCAACAGAATCTTAAATTGCTTCTGAAAGAAGCACACAACAAAAACCATACCTGAGTAAGGGAGCATTGTGCTTCTGGTTGGTTATTCCATTTTGCCAAAATGCAAAATCATCTACTCACCTGACTTGAGTAGAGAGCTCACTTACAACTTAAAACAAGAAATATCATAAACATGTCCGACAAACTTGGCTTGATAGTGAGAGAAATAATGACAGCCCTGCAACCATGAAGATACGCTTCTCTTAGTACATTGTGAGGTTACATATGCAGGAACGCAAATCTAGGATACTGAAGAGCCACAGAAAAGAGATTAGACCTGCAGCTGAACTTCATGCTCGGGTCAGAAATTGGTATCAGAAACAACCGGGTGTGTACTTCATAAATATCGTGTTAGAGCTCACCCATAAATAACTGCTCTGACAAGTATATTCCATGTAATTGCTGTTGGACAGATTTTCCTATTAAGGGCATCACTAAAGAATAATATAGCATCCGACATTCTATGGCAAGAACAAAGCCCCTTAAGAGTAATATTATAAGAAATAATATCGGGCTGAAACCCACCTTTTAAAATGAGAGCCCAAACAGCTGAAGCATTTTTGCAGTCTCTAGCTTTATAAAATCCCTCCATAAGGGTGTTATATGTGACGAGATTCGGGAGACATTCCCATTGGCTCATGCTCAAAAAGAGCTGCAATGCATTATCAAGGTTTCCAGCAGAGCAAAGGCCGTGAATTATAATGTTAACCATGGTCACATCAGGCTTGAATCCCTTGCTAACAATTTGACTCAATAATTTCAGGGCCAGGTCTACCTTTTTGCTTTGGCAAAGGCCATCCATCAATAAGCTATATGTTATCATGTCCGGCGTCCACCCTTTCTGCAGCATGTCCTCCACAAGCTTATAGGCGTCACCAAATCTTTCAGCTTTGCATAATCCTCATCACACATTAATGGTTTACTAACTGTTTTGCTGTTGAGCGAACAATTCCGACTACGATTTCACATCAGGTCATTCATCACATTTCCACCACCAAAAAATCTGAGTGCCTCTGCAATTTTAGATGCTTTGATGAAGCCATTGATTAGTGCATTGCAAACATGAGAACTTAGTGCACCCTGTTTGCCATCAAATCAAGTATATATCATATTTGTGTCGGTTCTTCGCAATCTGCCTTGCGGATGCTGCACAACCCCAAAATTAAGGCAATAGACGGAGTACGCATGTTAATCCATAGGGGGCAAAACACTTTCTCCTAGTTGATGTAAAGTTCAGGTCGGTGTGCGGACGAGTCTGTGAACTTCAGAGGGGTGGTCGGGGTGGTCGCGGGAGGTAAGCTGTATTGGGGTGCAGCAAGAAAGACCTATCATTCCATTGTTACAGCCAAGCCTATATTGAAGAATGAACTCAATGGACAAGCAGATTGTTGCTATTGCTATAGTGATTCACGATACCAATTCACAATCCCCCACCCATTGTTAACATACAATAACAAAATCAAACCAACAGATCAACACTTACCAACACACAACACCCCTATGAATTCAGTATTCCTATACGTACAGATAAGTATGACTACATGCATCAAGGCGTGAATCGCTACACTTCCCATCATGTCATAAGTAGAATAAACTTTAAACACCAACAACAGAAAAACCAAGGCTATAGCGCATCTCGCCAATGGTCGATTGCTAGCTGAAACAATACAAGGAGAAAGATTGCTGGATTCTATGCGTATCGTCTATTGCTGAAGAGGGTTGTGCAGGGAAGAAATTGTAAGAAGCAAATGATAGACTTGATGGGAGGGCTAAACAGGATGTACACTAAGGTTCTCATGTTTGCAATGCACTAATCAAGCTTCATCAAGCATCACAATTTGCAGAGTCACTCAGTTTTTTTGGTGAAATGATGAGGCGAAGGGGGGGGGGAAGACAAAACCTCTGCGAACATAAGTGCAATACTGGGGTACATCCGTAGGTAAGGCGGGGGTTGTGAACGGGCACAAAATGAGTGTAACCATATCAACTCCAGGCCGTGACTACACTACACTAAGATTGTCGAGCTCACTGGGACAACATGCTTTGACAAGTCCCGCGCCTGAGCACTCACAATGAGCCCCTACTGACTAAAGCCCAAAGTACTACACGACGACGTTCGGGAGGTTGATACGAATGCTCGGCTACAAACATTACACTCAAAATTTAACCTTAAAAATCCTCTCAGCCAACCATAAATGTGACAGTTGACACACCATAGGGTCACAACAGCACGAAGCCAAAGTGGACAGAGAATACACAACGTGTAGGCGTACGACGATAAAGGAACAAAGTGACCATTAATTGGTTAATGACATGTGGTGTTAAACGGTTCAGACCATGGAACCGCGAGTGGGTAGGACACCGACGATGCCACTCAAAGTGGGAAACTTATACGACTACAGTGCTGACACGAAGAGTGACGGCAAACCATACAATGCCGTGGATCATAGTAGGGGGGGAGTCATTACAAACGGCAGCTTTCGTGCAACACCGCTTATTAACACACAACCATTAGTCGTGGGCCAGGCGGCAGCGGCTAAGACTTTATCTGATAGCACAGAGCAATAATCATAATGGCGTCACGCGCTTCGGCGCGAGAGAAGCCGCTCTACACATAAGGTGGGGTTTCAACATAATCACCAGTGATATTCTATTACTAACAATTATATACAGACAATTAGTACAGCTCAATCGGGTCTGTGGATGCGTCAATCCTTCTCTAAAATTCAAAACTTCTCAGATCAAACATCTCTCCTAAGCTGACCAAGATGGTCACTATGTCATCTGTCACAGAGAAGTCAACATGTGGACCCAATCACAAGTCCCATAAGGAACATATACAGGCTTCTACACGCTTGAAAACTGTCTACCCGACGTCCAATCCACGCTCGCACAGAGAAATAACAACTTATGTTTAGCCATAATGAATCCAACATTGTCCGTCTTTCTGTACAAGTCACGCAATGGTGCGTGACGCCGTGTGCAGTGTACTAATGCTAAATCCACGCCTTAGAATAGTGATAATCGCAAATCTTGTGTGGACACAGAGCAGCTCGGCTCATTCGTGTTATTCCATAAATACTTAAAAAACAACTCAGCTCTACTCAACTGATTCGAAACAACAAAAGCATTAAGCAATGTATTAAAAGACCTAACCCCAGGTATACAACCAAAAATATTCTTCATATTCTGAAAAACTTCCATAGCTTTATCAACCATGGAATACTTCGCATACCCTTTAATTACAGTCAATGCAACATCCTCAGAGCATAAACATTTCTGGGTTTGAATCATATGAACTATTCGGGTCATGTGAGGGATGAATCTTTGGTCGGAGAGTTTCCTGAGAATATGGTGGAAGATAATGGAGTCGTGAGTGTAATTTGGGTGTTGAGAAGCTATATCGAATAAGGAGAGTGCTGCGTTGGGATTCTTCTCGGATTTGAGAAGCTTTAAGAGGGATTTTGGGGAAAGCTTCTTGGGTAACATCGCCATGAGCTGAAAGAGTTCTCTTTGTTGGATTTTTCAGTCTCATTGTTGCATTCTTAGCATTGAAATTTATGTGTGATTTCAGTAGGAAGAAGAAATCTTACTGCCGGTGTAGATTTCTGGTTTTCAGAACCTCCATTTTTGCTCTTTCAGCTGCTGTCTTTGAAAGTGAAATTTAACTTTGCCGAAAGAGTAGCGGCGGCAAACTTACAATGCCTAATGCAGGAAGCAGAAATACATAGTTAAAATCGTGAGAAAATTAAGCGAAATATGTCAAATAAATCTCGTTATTATTATTTTTTTTGACAGATTAATTAAGGGCCGACCAAATTCTTTTTAAAATGTAATTAATTAATTATGAGATTAAATTAATATTTTTAAAATTTTCTAATCTTTTATAAAATACAAAAAAGAACATTTTTATAAATCAAACCAAATC
Organism: Solanum habrochaites; assembly: GCA_027704765.1. Classification (NCBI taxonomy): domain Eukaryota; kingdom Viridiplantae; phylum Streptophyta; class Magnoliopsida; order Solanales; family Solanaceae; genus Solanum; species Solanum habrochaites. Next base: position 5,298,303 of record JAKWJA010002497.1, on the reverse strand, counting down.
ATTTAAAAAAAAAAAAAATTCTCTTCCCTCCTCTCTTCTCTCTCTTCTTTTCTTCCTCCCTTCATCTTCTTCTTTAGAAATTCAAAAATTCGTCATTACTCTTCCTCTCCAGTCCTTCATTACTTTCTCAAAAGAATTGTAAATGTGTTCGACTAGAAATGGATAAGTTATTTTTTTGAAATACTTTACGATTTTTGAAGTTTTTTCTTAAATTAATGAACAATAAATTGTTCTGTAGGTGTAAAAAATGAATAATCGACTTAATGGTGTGTATTATTTATCATTTTTAAAAGAAAATCAGTCAACTCAAAAAATCCTTATCATTCAGTGAAAAGTCATTTTTTGTTGATGTTGTTGTTCTTTTTTTTTGGCCATTTTGTTGATATGATTTTAGAAATATAGTATTGTTTACACTGTTCAGGCGTTCAAAATATATTGAGCGTAGTGGCCACATTTTAAGTGATAGTTTTTGGTCATCTGTTGCCAATAAGATTCAAATTGTGCAATAATCGTACAGACGGGTCAACATATGATGATCTGTTGCTACATAGAGGTATATGTTGTGCAACCCAGTACATAGGTGGTAACATATTTCATAATTATCGCAACAAACTATCCCATAGCTGCAACATACTACATTATTATTTTATAATGAATTGTAAATTGATATGTGGTCAGCTGTGGTGACACATCAGATTTCAAAGTTGGCACTAATCCTGTACAATGTAGAAGGGTCAACATATGATGCATCTGTTGCTACAGAAGATACATATGTTGGCAACAGCCGGTTATATGTGGCACCACATTGAATTGTAAAATCTCAATTTTTTTATTTACCTTTGTAGATGAAAGATACAGAAGGTTCATCCATGAACAACAACTTCAATCTCTAACTGAAATGCCTCGTTTTTGTCTATGCGAAGCATGTGAGCAGCAACATGATTATTTTATTAGTTGTGTTACAAAACTCACTGATATTTTTAAGGAAATGTCTTATAATATTGATGTGCAAAGATTCAAGAAAACTTCACAGCCTTTGAAATGTAGGTGGTTGAAAAAATCTATTTTTTCAAACACTTTCTATATTTATTGAGAAGACAAAAAAGCAGAAGAAGGCAAGGAGAAAGGAGAAGGCTAAGGAAAGAGAAGATGCAAAGAGAGAATGAGATGAGAAGAAACTACTGAAGAGAATGAGAAGGCGAAGACGGCAAAACAGTAATATAATAAGAATAAGAAGAATAAGAACCGACAAAGGGATGTGAAGTTTTAAGGAGAAGTAGAGAAGAAGAAACAACGAGATTGGTAGAAGGGAAGGTGACAAAAGCATAAGAAAAAACGAAGCGACAAAGAAAGGTAAAATGTCGAAGTTGTCCATTGTGATGTGATCGACCATAGGGTCCATTTGAAGGGTTTTACATTGACGGCGATGGTCCCCTGAACTAATGACATCCTTCTCGCAATGGATAGAATGAGGTCTTTACAAGCATCATGCAAAAAAGTAAGTAAAGTAAAACCTTGGAAACTATTATTAGAATTTCTTCTTCTTGTCATAACCCAATGGATTTATAATGATTACACAATGCAGAGAAACAAGAGGATTACTACTTAGCCAGTTGCTCAAAATTTGAATTTGACCACTTGATTTAGTAGTTGCATTATCATGAATAAAGAATTGGTTGTACGTAATGTCTCACCCAATAGGTGCTGAATGATAGGTAAAGTTTATACCCACTTTTATTATGTATTGTTTAGTACATGAATATATACAATTTAAAATTGATACACTTGTTTTGATGCATGTATGCAGTATTTATTGTCTAATTTTACTATTTGCGTAAGAAGTCGAAGCAAAAAATTCAGTCTAATATCATATACCACCAGCTATTGTTTTTCCAAACATACATTGACATTCTATGATATGAGGATAAAATAATTGACATATTGACAGGGACTACTATACCTTCTGGAATTGCCCTGGCATTGACGGATGATGTTTATGTCCCTGTAACTATTGATGGGGAATTCATTTGGTCTTGGCAGTGTTGCATTGAAGGAACGGTGCATAAAATGGTATGATTCATGTCCCAAAAATAAAAAAAAAAAAGTCTACTAGAAAATTATCCTTTCGAGATTCAAAAGATGGCTAAAATTGCAAAATACTCTTGAGTTGAGTGGATTTTTTTGAGCAAAATGAGCGAACGCAACGGTTAGTTTCTTAAATGTTACCAAAGAAAGAACAAATCTCAACCATTCAAAGTCAGTCATATTACTGGTAAGTCATATTTACGGTAATTGCCCACAAGAAAGAAGTAATTTGGTAGTATCACAAATACTATTTCTGTCTTACGACTATCGAATGTATGTTTCTTATATTTTCTGTTGATGATATACCATTAGAGATGTGGAATTTTTGTTGGCTGCATACGCTGAGTATTTGAGTGATTGATTAAACAAGTATCATCATGTGGAATTAGTGTTGATACCCTTCGTTGAGATATGCTTCACTCTAGAAATTATGGGAGTTGTAAAGGCTCGAAATGGTTATGTTGTGACACTGAAGACCCAAAGAATACGTAGAACAAAAAAAAGCTAAGATAACTGAAATTAGTGTTTACACCATTGATAGATCATAGGTGGTTATGTATTAAAATATTTTTTATGATTCTTTCGATTTTGTTTAAATAAAATGTCAATTATGATGGGAAAGGATCAAAATTAATGTGGCACAGAGCGAATCATCTGTCGCAACAATAGTATTGCCCCGCAACATAATGTAATTTATTAGTAATAAACACGACAAACTTATATGTTGGCAACAGATGTAATATTGTAGTAACATATAGTATATATGTGGCAACATATGTCATAGTTTGAATTGTTCGAATTTAAAAAAAAAACGGCTTTAATAATTTTAATTTTCCCTTGCTCCTCTCCTCTACTCACTCCTCTCTCTTCTATAAATGTGTCATTTCGTATTTCAAGATTTATTTAAATTCTCCTCTCCCTTTGCAATACACTTCTCCGATCCTTCTCTTCTAATCTTCTTCTCTTTCTTATTTCACATATCATCTTCTACAACAAAGGCGGTGTTGTGTTGTCCTCATAATTTCTACTTTATCGTTGATATATATCTTATCAGGTAATATTTAATTAGAGTTTTATATTCTTATTGCCCTATTTTGACTTGTGGTTGTAGCTCATGTGTGTGTGGCTTTCAAATATTTTATTTTTATGATTGCAGATACAAGTATAATGGCTCCTGTCAAAGGAAAACTTGATATTGATATATCTGACCAAACAAAGATCCAGAAGAAGGCTAGGTCTAAAATTTCTAGAAAGAGGAACAAAAGTACTACATTTTTAGAAAATCTTGCAACTGCAGCAGTTTCTTCTTCTCAAGCAGAAGTAAATTTTGTCAAAAGGAATATGACAAGACAAGTATGGAGGAAGTAAGATGGAAATACAAAGGAGTGAGGAACAGGGAGAATAAATGAAGTTCGGATGAAGAAGGGAAAATAAAGTAGTATTTGGGCCAACAAGAAAAAATACATGAAGTTCATGAAGAAGAACACAGAACTTCTAAAGAGTTCTTTTATTGGTGTGATGCGATTAAAATCATCAATGCATACTTTCCCTTATACATCTGCAATTGATGCTAATTGTTACGCATCATTAGTTAACCTGGGAAGACCTTTTCGGCAAATCAGGAATATCTCAGATAAATCAATTGGAAGAATGATTTTTTTCAGAATATCTATTTTGGTCATTTTCTTTATCACCCATTGATCCACTTTGCACATTTGCAAATGACCATCATGTATGAACTTCTGGAAAATGGTTTATTTTTATGAACATCGCCGCCAAAAAAAGAAAAAAAAAAAAAAAAAAAAAAAAAAAAGATGATCGACGCACTCTGGTCCTGAGCAGGATGTCGTATCATTTAACAATGCCAATCTGTTTCACAGGTTTGTTGACAGTGTGTAGGTATTTGAGATGCCGTAGTGGTGGTCCCTGGTGGTGTGGTAGTTTGTTGGCGGTGGTCGGGAGATAGTGGTGTGCAAGGGTGTACGGGAGATGGTGCTGTTGTTGGTTTTCGTTAGGGGTCCTGCATGATGGCGTTGGCCGTCGCCATTGGTGGATCGAGAAGAATGGAAGGAGCGGATTTACTGAGGAGTTGCTGGGTGTGGTGGGGGCGCTGCTTTGTAGGGTGGGCGGGGCAGTTGGTGATGGTGATGAGAGGTATAGTCGATGCTGAAGTAAAGAGCGTAGGTGCTATGAGGTCCACGAGGGGCTGATGCTTTTTAATAGGAGTGGGGTAGTGGTTGTTTATGTGGCATTAGCTAGGAGGTGGGGGCTCATTGTTCACGATTGTTGGAGGATGTGGCGCGAATGGCGGGAGCAAACTAGTTTTTTAGAGGTTGGTGTACGACCGGGTGGGGCGAGGGCTGCGGACCGATGTGTGGGATGGCGGGTAGATGGATGCTAGGGACGGGGTTTGATTTCGTGGAATTAGCGGGGGTTTGGAGTAAGGTGTGGTGGGGGGATGGATAGGATGGAGAGGGCAAGATGGTAACTATCCTAAAAATACATTGTAACACAAACCACGAAGAAAGAAATATTAAAGAAGTCTCACCAGCCGGACAACATCATGCCAACTGAGGAGCAGGATTTGATGTCCCCTTAGTTGGCAAAAGCTTTAAAAATTGCTGACTTATTAAGTTGGGTTGGAATCGAGAGGATACATCAAGGAAGCACAAGGAGCCATTGTGCTTACTTGGTTTACACATAATATTCTTTTGCGAGGATTTCGGCAACACATACTGTTTTAAGTAGTCAATTTCTATCAGATATTTAAGCTTTTAAGAGCTACCCGTGGGGTCATGAGAGCTTTCATCTAACTGTCGACTACATGTTGAAGCCTTTAGGAGAAAAGACCAACAACTTGTTTGGGTTACCATGGGCTTTCATGGTAAAGCTGAATATTTTAATCTTTTTATATTATATTAAGTAATAATTCAACATTTGATTATTGACAGGTTTTTCCCAAGGATGATGAGATGATTGATGGCAAGAACAAAAACTACCAAAGAAGGGCATATTTCAGATCTTTTTAACCCTCCTTTTGATGCAGTAAGTTATTATTAGTATATTACAGGCATATGTTGCTAAATTTGTGTCACATATTGCTACAGATGATTCATCTGTTGGAACATGTGACACAAATGTTGCTACAGACGAATCATGTGTTGCGATATGTGCTACAAATGTTGCTATAGATGAATTGTATATTGCGACATAAGACACAAATTTTGCCACAGACGAGTCATGTGTCACAACATGTGACACATATTGCTACAGATGATTCAACTGTAGCAACATTTGTGACACATGTTACAACAGGCAATTCATCTGTAGCAACATTTGTGACACATGTTGCAACAAGCAATTCATCTGTAGCAACAGATAATTCTTACTGATGAATCATTTTTATAATTTTAGGTTGTCCATCTATGGATTACCCCAACAGAAGAGGAATTGCAAATGTCATATCTAATGACTCTGGCGTTGGTTGAAACCATTTTTGATCCTGTTGTGGATAGAGTTAAAATGATTTTGTCTAGAGCAACAACCATCAAAAGAGAGAGAGTTCCTAATGAAGTCATTAATGAATTAGTTGTTTTTGATGATACTGTGATGATGGTGCTGGTTTTAGTGTTGCAGCTGCTGCCGGTGTTGGTGCCGCTGCTGGTGCAGGATAACACGAAGGGGCTACCTCTTGTAAACGATGTTGTGGCTTTCTCTGTGAGAAGTGTAAGAAACATGATGAAGATTCTATCATGTATCTACAAAAATTGAGTGAAGCTATCAATGAATTAAAACACAAAAGGAGTGAAAAGGCATTCTATCAAATAATGTGCGGCATGCATATACTCCAAAGGCCAAGCGGAGAAAAGAATTATTTGCCAAGGAAATGCAAAATTTAAAGAGAAAGATGTTTGGGGAAATTTTAAGGTTCGTAATGGAGGAAATGGTGACGGAGTATAAAAAGTTGAATATTTATAGGCGTCCCTCTGTAGCTGAAAGAGAAGTAGTCTTCCCTCTATAGCTGAAAGAGAAGCAGTAATTAAGAATATTCGAATGAATAATGACGCATATTTTTTACCATCAAGATTTCCTGAACCTGACAGCCCTAGAGTTTGGTGGGAAGACTGAATATCTAACTTTTTATATTATTAACATTTCTTATGTCCTTTTCATGACTACCCTCCTAACTATTAATATTAAAATATTTTATTTCAGTAATTGACGAAATGCCAGAGGCATTGGAAATACTCGGACTGCTATGATCCTAGAGATAGAATCCTGGATCCTCAACTTCTAATATGAACTTCCTACATAAAGTATAACAATGAGCGATGAGGCAACATCGCTGGTGGTAAAAGCCATGAGGCAGTTACTAAATGACTTTTATGGGATGATGATATTATTAACTATGTCATGGCCTTAGCCAACTCTTGTAGGCATGATTGGATTGATGCAAAATGATTTTGACAGTCATGAACCGTCGGGTAACCAATTTCGTGTTACTCTCGATTTCTCTTACCACGATTGATCAATGTTTATGACTGCACCTTGTGGTTACGATCATGCAAGTTTTTCACATTCATACAACCTCTCCTTTTGAGTTTCTTGCCTAAAGTGGCTAAACGGCGTCAATATATCATTTGCCAGGAGTTGTTCACTCAATACCATGGAAATTTACAGTTGAATAACCTTGGTAGCAAAATGGCGTGGGACGGCGTTCGGATCATATTTCATTGGTCCCATTGAGCATCTGAATTAGTCGTGACAATGCATCCATCCAGTTCATTGTTAGTGACAATCTAATTGAAAGGATATAATTTATTTGGGTTAATGGGATGATATCTCAGAGCTTAAAGTCTTGATATTATGCTTGTAATTAAAGACAATGTTTAATTTATCTATGTTTTTATTTTATCTTAAAGACAATGTGATTATATGTAGCAACATATGACTCAAATGTTGCTACATATAATTATATGTAGCAATATTTGAGTCATATGTTGCTACAGCTGATGCGTATATCGCAACATCTGAGTCATACGTTGCTAAATGTGATTATATGTAGTAACATATGACTCAAATGTTGCTACATATGATTATGTGTAGCAACATATGATATGTAGCAACATTTGAATCACATGGATAAATATATGTAGCAACATTTCAGTCATATGTTGCTACAGCTGATGCGTATATCGCAACATTCGAGTCATACGTTTTGCTACTCGGGTCATATTGTAGCACATATGGACATATTTTGCTACAAATGATATTGTAGCACATTTGAGTCATCTGTTGCTACCACTGATGTGTATATCGCAACATTCGAGTCCTACAGTAACTACATGTGAATTATATGTGCAACATTGACTCAAATGTTTGCTACAATGATTATGTAGGCAACATATGACCCATATGTTGCTACATGATGTACATGTATGCATGATTTGATCATATGTTGCTACAGCTGATGCGTATATCGCACATTCGTCCGTCACGACTACATATAATTTGTTGTTTGAGTATGTGGGAGGAGGGGGAGTGCAAACTACGCTATTTAATTTCAACAACTATGATTTGTATTGGGTTGTATACCCAACCCAACTACATAATATTTTGTATCCTCTACAAACTGCTGCTCGATAATTCTTAAAAATACAAAAAAATAAAAAATAAAGAACACCAACATTAGCTTCCAGATGATACAACATTTGGTCTTTTTCTTCTCTTTCATCCCCCATTCGGTACTTCTTTTTATATGACTTTCATCAACAGTGTCTAACTCCTTAATTTTGTTCACGAATCGGAGAATAACAAACTTGGATCGTATATCAACATCTTCACGTTTTTCTTCATCTAAAGTAGTTGCATGAATTCTCCTAAAATACAAACCACAAAGAAATAAATTTTAATTTAAAAAAATAAGATTATCTGAAGGTCTCCACAATATTTAGAAACAAAAATAAACATACAAAAATAAATACACGATATCGTGGAACAAAAAAAAAGATAACAAAATCTTCGCCGAATTGTCTTTTGATCATGAAATTTCGCTGACAAAACAGTAACAAATGAAGTAGAAATCAATACAACATGTTTGCAATATATTTTAACATTCAAAATAGTATCATTTTCATCATCATAAATTCGACTTATTGTAGCATTTGACATCATACCAAATTAACTAACAAAAAATCGATCTAATGAAAAATAATTTACTGTTGAAATGAGAGTACTGAAATTTGGTTTAGCCAAAGGCCAATCAAATATAGAACCCAGGAGATAAATGTAAAATCGATCTAATTAAATGTATTGATCTTATTTGATTTTCTGAGGAGTGACTGACTGAAAATCAAATAAGATCATTACATTTAATGTGAAGCGACAGGTCCTATAGGACATATGACATCCTAGGAGAGAGGAGAGAGAGTGAAAAAAAGGTGCCAAAACTGAAGCTGCAAAGATGAAAAATTTGAAAACCCTATTTTTGAAATGAAAATGAAAACGTATTCTAGAATGGGTTGGACCTATTTTACTTTTTGTTAAAATCAATGGGCTTTGCCTATCATTGGGCCACAAGCCCCAAAAGACTGATTTGTTATAATTGTATGTTGCAACAGTTGTAGTATATGTTGCGACTTGTACAATAGAAATTGCAATATTTTGCTACAGATAAAAAATCAAGGAGACACTAAAAGACATTTGGATCGATTTAGAAAGGAACAATGGAAATTGAACAAAATTTTAGTGATTTTAAACATAAATAATCAACAATCTAAGATATACATTTGAAATAACGATTTAGAAGATTGTTAGATACACTATATATGGATTTACTAGGACACTTATGAGAACTATGAGTGACTGCTTTATAATATAATTGTCATAAATACCGTGGAGAGTGTTGGTAGCGACCATAAATTTGTTACTTAACATGTTGTAGACCGGTATATTGGTGTTACATATCGAATTACTGATAATTTAATTGATTTAAGCCCCGAAAGATCGATTTGGTAAAATTGTATGTTGCAACATTTGCAGTGTATGTTGCGACTTTTACAACAGAAACCGCAATATGTTGCTACAGATGAAAAATCAAGGAGACACTAAAAGACGAGTGATCGATTTAGGAAAAAAAATTAAGAAATTTGAACCAAATTTAGTGTTTAAACATCAATAATCAACAAAATAAGGTATAACCCGAGGAGTGTTGTGACGATCATAATTTATTATAATCATAATTCGAATAAGTAAAACAAGTGAAGACAACATTTTGACCATCATGTAATATAATATGTTGCCACCTATATAATTCAAAATAAATAAAGAAATGATAAATAAAATCAACATCCATCTTAAACCCAGATTAAAATTTATTCTCACACATTAGTATGTGGGAAAATTTACTAGATAATCTAGTCTAAACCACAAATACACAATTCGCAATGAATATCTTTCGTCATTTTCCTCTTGGGCCAACCAATCTTGCGGTTATTTTTTTGGGGTTGATGCACGTGCAACCAAAGAGGTCGTACCCCTAAAAGTAGGTTCGTCCTCCACATTTCGATTTAACATGCACCACAAATGGTGTCGACATCTTCTCACTATTACTGACTGTTTGTTTTCCAGTTTGGCAATGTAACTCGGCCTTCCTCATGGAAATACTCGCCTTCACAAAGATTTGAAATTTGCAGCCATATTCTGCACCACGGTGGCCAACCTTCTGCTATTTTTTCCCACTTCTCAAGTGCATTGGATCATTACGATTGAACGAATCAAACGCTAAATAAAACAACACATAAGATTACAAAATAATTTATTCAAGGTGAAAAAACTAAAAACATTAAATTACCTCGCTTTTTGTATAGGCTTCTAATTTTCCTCCGGTCCTTGCAAATATTCATTAAAGACCTGGCCTGTTGACTCCCGTCCATGTAGGTTCCTGGGAAAGCTGGCCAATGTACATTCTCCATATCAGAACGTTCATTCCAACTCATTGAGGAACCTAGAACATAATTTAACACTAACTAAATCTCTTGGAGAGTAGGAAGCACCCCTTTTCAACTATAAGAAGTTCTAGTTCAATCGGAGGGTTTTGGAGAGGTTTTCCCTAGTTGAAACCATTTGGGAGAATGACGAAAAGAGAAAAAAACTTTTGACTTACTCCGCCTTCTTGTGTTACTTATAGGTCACAATTTAAAATGTTTTCAAGACATGACGTTCGATAAGAGTGAACTGAAGAGTCGTATTATTACACAAAACGTATTATCTAACAACACCTCCACGTATCAGTATTTAAAATAATATTGGGACAGATGATTATAATGTAGCAACATGTGAGTCCTTGTTGCTACAACTGATCCGCCTGTAGCCAAAACTTTGTTGTATATGTTGTCACATCTAATGTATCTAAAGCACACTCCCACGTATCAGTATTTAAAGTATATGTTGCTACAGATGATTTAAATGTTGCGTCATATGGTTTTTCCACATATGGTGTTATGTAGCAACATTTGATTCATACATTGCTAAACTGATTAATATGTAGCAACATTTGAGTCATATGTTTGCTCGATGATTCGCCTGTAGCAACATGTGTTTGCTATGGTTGTCACAGTCAATATATCTAAAAGCACACTCGCACTTATTCATTATTTAAGTATTTGTTGCTAAATAGATTATATGTTGTAGGTCTATGTTCCAGACAGATGATTATATGTAACAACATTTGATTCATATCTTTGCTATAAAAAAAAAAAAAAAAAAAAAAAGAAAAAAAAGGAAACAACTGATTATATGTAGTAACAGTTGAGTCATATGTTGCTACAGATGATTCGTCTGTAGCAACCTGTGTTGGATATATTGCCACATCTAATATATCTAAAAGCACACTCTACGTAATCATTATTTAAAAGTATATTTTGCTACAGATGATTATATGTTGCAGTCATATGTTGCCACATATTATATGTAGCAACATTTAAGTCATATGTTGCTACAGATGATTCACCTGTAGCAACATGTGTTGCATATGTTGTCACATCTAATATATCCTGTAGCAACATTTGATATGCGTTGACACACAAACAAAGAAGAGCAGCAAATCACGCATTGGGGCATTTCTAAATAAGATTATATTATAGAGATCATCCTCAAATAAGAAAGAACATTCATTAAAATTCAACAACACAACGCTTAACACTTCTTATGGGGCATTTCGATTTGGGCATGTAGTTTGTTTTTGGTGGCCGGAAAGTCCCTACATACTGAACACTCATTTTTCTTGTTGAAAATTATTCACTAACTCCACGCCGTCTATTAATGTCCTTCTCCGGTTTTAGCTTGGTCAACATATTGAGGAGGTATTTCTCCTCTGTAGGCTATCCAAAAAGGGACAATTTAAGACTCTTCAGTTGGCACCGCGGAATTTCCTGACAATATTCATTATGTATTTTTTCACTGAATATATGGAAGAGGAGTACATGTAAATCTGTTTTCAAAAACATCACCATGTTAGGATCGAAGTCGCTTCCATACATGTGGACAAGGTATTTTGTCCAAATAAAACATTCTAACACTTACAAGTTCTTCTTGTAAGAGTCCACATTTAGCAAGATCTTCATGACCAGAGACACTGACTTGTAGTTAGGCGTTTGATGGGCTAAACACCTTGTTGCCCTCTTGACATACTCCTGATATGTCTTTTTCAATTGAAGTCTCAAACAAATATTATTTTGCTGTAGTGCACCCTAGTTCCAGACGCCTCTGATGAAATAACAATGCATCATCTTGTTTATTTCATCAAATAGAGCGATAATGGAAATGCTCTTTCACATCAAACATAACATTCCACTGATTTCCGCGATGTTTGACGTCATAGGTTATATCTACACAACAACGATACAATCAACAAAACACATAATAAAACTAAACCAATAGAATGGTACCTATTTCCCGGGCAAAATGGCCCTACTCCATGTGTGAAAATTCAATACGTTTTCCAGATCGGCAGCGAGCCTTTTCGTACCAAACTCTTTATTTGATTGAAATGGTCTTGAACTCACATATCTCGGTACGCCTTTGCTGCGTTTATTACAATGGACACTAAAACCTCCCCTGAATTATGAAGTTTATTTCGAATATTTTCCCCAATTGTCTCATGCAACACCATATGAGATGGCAGGGTAGATTCTCGAACGTCTTTCGAATACTTGGAGTACTATCAGAGTAATGCACAACTCATCAGTATCATCTACAAGCTTCTCATATTTTTGAAAAAAATATTCATATGAGGCATCACATTCCTTGTCCACGCCCCAAATTCCACTGCAATTATAATTCTCTGCATCTTTGCTAGAAAAACCCGCCGATAGCAGAACTCCTCCATACTTGCTCCTTAGAAATGTGCCATCAACGGCTATTACTTTTCTCATTTCTTAAAAACCAATTATCCAAGTAACATATGATACAAAAAAGTACAGGAACCTCCCATTTTCATTGAGCGACAATGACGTCTTGCTTCCTGGATTCGCAACTTCAAGCATATACCGGTACGCATTAAGAACTACGTACCCGTGCTCATGTGTTCCCCTAACATTAGATTTAGCATGCTCCATGCCCTTATAAATCTTCTAATAGCTTACCTTACAACCCAATTTTTTGTGGAATTGATATGACATATCTCTTGTGGATGGGCCTTTACCATTGGGAAATCTATTTTCAAAGTACTGACCTATGACTTCTATCGTGGCGTGGGGATTATTGCTTGTAAGATGCTCTGAACCACACGTATGGTAACTTTCGTAGATTCTAATGGTAAAATTGTCACTACTTGTAAATTTCACAACCCTCAGCCACCAATTGCAATCCGGATATGAACATTTAAAGGAAAATATATTACAAGAATTGATCATCTTTTTCAGTCTAAAATCTTTTGTCAAGCAAGCAATTTTCAATGAATTTGTCAGTTTTTGCTGTTCTTGAAGTGTCATTCCCCTATAAAATTTTGTTTCATCATCTCTCATATTATTCACACGTGAAGTTGAGAAACACATGGATTGTTTTGCTGCCACCTATAGGTGTGGGAGTGAAACTTGTCTTCAAGGTTTCGGCCCCTTCTCTTGTCTTCACCTTCCCTTTTCAATTTCACATCAGGATTATTCATGTCCGCAGGATGAAAAATTCATCAGTACATATCTTGTTGGCCTTGTCATCTTATGATCCTCCTTGATTGGAGTTTCTTCAAACGTGGACTCTTATATTGGCGGTTTCTTTGTTCCTCCGAAAAACACTCAAACATTTGGCCAGTTTATTCTAAAAGGTAAACCTTCCTCATTATGAAAAATGGGGAAATAAATGTTTAGGACCCGAAAATACAGGTGTCACGCAAAGCGAGCAAAGCAAACTCGAAAGACCCCAGTAAGAGACAACGGCTTTAACGTGGTTCGGTCATTAACCTACCGTCCCACAGGAGATGAGCAATCCACTATAAATCTGAGAGTACAAAAACCGAGAGAAACAACCTCACCAATTTCACTCGGATACATGGGATGTTTACACAAGTGAATACGTATCAAGTTGTTACCCACAAATTCTCCCTCTTAACCAAAACTCTCAACCCCTTAAGACTACATTGTGAATGCTGATTAAGTTAGAAGAAACATGCCTCTATTTATAAATCCGAAACCTTTCCTACCAGAAAACAGGATTAGTCAATCCAAACCTTTTCCTAAAAGGAACCTATTTAGGGGTAATAAATTTAGGGCAAATAAAACCCAACAAATCTCCCCCTTGGCTGATTTCTGAACAAAATAAATTTGTCCACCTTCTTGACTTAATCTTCAACACTTGCTTTCTCCTCTCCATAATCCTCCTTTGCAAAATTTAATGTCTCAACACAACTAATCTCTCTGAAACAATTTCTCCAACAAAAATCTTTCATATCTTCAAAATGGTTTGCGGCTAGAACTAACCCGTCAAAATGAAACCTCTTTCTAACCTGGTTCATCTCGATTATCGAACCACTGAACATGACTTTCATCATTGAATCGGCTTTGATACACTTGTTAGACCGAAAATAAGTAGGTTGTAAACGCGAAGCTAGCAAAGAAACCTCGAAAGACCACGATTAGAAGACACGAGATTTAACGTGGTTCGGGCAATCGACCTACTCCACAAAGGAGATGAGCAATTCACTATAAATATTAGAGTACAAACAACAGAGGAAACAACCTAACCAATTCACTCGGAATACATGGGAGGTTCCACAAGTGAATAACGTATACAAGCTTCTTTGCCCACGAAATTTTCCCTCTAACCAAAACCTCAAACCCCTATAAGACTACATTGTGATGCTAATGTAAGTTAGAAGAACTGTCTCATTTATAGAGTCCTAAACCTTTTTCCTACAGAAAAGTTTGTAATCCAAACCTATTTTTTTTTTTTCCTACAAGGAAAACTATTTATGTAAGAAATTTAGGCAAATAAAAACCCAACAAATCTCCCCCTTGGGGGCCTGATTTCTGACAAAATAAACTTTGGTCCACCTCTTGACTTAATCTGTCACAACTTGCTCGCCTCTCCATAATCTCCTTTGCAAATTTATGTCTCAACACAAAGAATCTCGCTAAAACAATTTCTCCAACAAATCTTTCATTACTGTCAAAAGGTTGCGGCTAGAACTACACCGTCACGATGAACACCTCTTTCTAACCCTGGTTCCAATCATCGATTATCGCACCACTAAACCTGACTCATCATGACTCTGGCTCTGATACCACTTGTTAGGACGAACAATAGTAGGTGTAACGCGGAATCCATAGCAAAGCAAACCTCGAAAGACAACGAGTAAAAACAACGAGATTTAACGTGGGTGCTGTCAATCGACAACCGTCCACAAAGGAGATGAGCAATTCACTATAAATATGAGAGTACAAAATACAGAGGGAAACAACCTCAACCAATTCACTCTGAATACATGTGAGGTTCACAAAAGTTATCAGTATCAGCTGTGACCCACAAATTCTCCCTCTAACCAAAACTCTCCAACCCTTCAGACTACATTGTGAATGCGGGATTAAATTAGAAGGACATGTCTCTATTTATATAGTCCTAACCTTTTCCTACCAGAAAAAGGATTAGTCAATCCAAACCTTTTTCCTAAAAGAAAAATCTAATGTATGGTAAGAAATTAGGGCAAATAAAACCTAACAGATAACTACAATTACAAGATCTGCTATTTACAATGTATCCTGACTTTTGCACGACTAAATTGAAGAACTCATAACAAAATTTTCTTCGACTACATCCCTCTGAATCGGCTCCTCGTTTTTTTCTATCCTTCCACGCCATATGAATCGTTTTCTTCTCATCCTTCATACGACAGATCCTCCCTAAAAATAAATGACATTGTACTTGAGACAATAATTAAGAGAATAATTACTAGTTAGATCATAAGTACCAACATATGTTATTCTGTGCGAGATGTAGTCATATATTCCTACATATGCTGTTCTGTTGTGAAATCATCATATTGCTACATTTTTTAGTTATAATCATATGTACCAACAATACTATTCGTGCGAGATATAAGTCATAATGTATATACCGTTCTATTGTGAAAATAAATCACAGTTGCTACATATGACTAAAATATGTTTATAATAGTCAACTGTGTCTATAACAAATGATGGAAACGTGAAGCAATAATATTTAAAAAATTACAGTTAACCTCAGGTCAGATGATATGAATTGATTTTAAATAACTATTAATTGTACTTACCAAAAATAATGGTGTATAATGCTTAAGCAGTAATTCCAATTGAATGAAATGAAATTTTGTCCACCAATTACAGATTAGGTAAAATACTGATTCAAGAAGAAGAAAGTATAAGCACTACAAGCGAAGACCCGCAATGTACGAAAATAAGAAGAAGAAGAAGAAGAGGAAGATGAAGAGAGCAGGGAGAAAGGAAAGCAAGCAAGCAAAGACGAGAGCAGCATCAGCAGAAGAAGAAGAAGAAGAGGACGAATACGACGGCTGAAGGCGGGGAAAAAAACTTTTATTTCCTCTTTTGGCTCGATATTTCCCACCAAAATTGGTTAAATCAATTTACCATTTTATCCCTCATTTAATTTCTATCAAAAGTTGGTTACTTAGTGTTGTGAAATTACCCTTTTACCCTTCATTTAATTCAGTGGAGCAAGCTGTTAACTTATAAACTTGAGGGCAACTCCACAATCCTTAATCATTAATCACATAATTGTCACCTACACCCAATACTTAAGACTTATGTCACCACCCATTTGTTTTGAAACCTTAATGTCACTTTTTTTATAAATCCCTAAAATCGTTCTCAAATATTTGAAATTTAACAACTTCCATCACTTTATTAAAATTATCAAAAAATTACGAAATTTCGTACAAAGCATATGCAATTCATACTATTCTCTTAAAAATGAATTCTCTAATTTTGTTAGTTGTTGGAAAAGGCCTCCGATTGATTTATATTTTTGAGCCCCTTATTTGTTGTTAAAAAAAATAATGTTATGACGATGTGAGTCTACGAGGAGACATGATCTGCTCTTCTCCTTTACAAACTGAATGGAGTTGGAGCTTCATTTTACACCATCTTCACCTTGCAAAATCATAATGTTGTTAGATCAATTATTTTTTTGGGGCAAACTTATAATCAAGATTCAACTAATTATGATCTCTATTCCTCCAGTTTCATTTTCCATTATTAGAAGTAAAAGTCTCTTATTCGACACTACTTTTTACATATTCAATGAGAAGAAAATATTTCAACTGACAAATTTTTTTACATCAAATCAAATGAAAAGTAAATAAGAACAAAACTTCTAATTAAAACAAAGACAATGCATATTGTTGTCGCTAATTTTTTTTTACAATATTTCATTTTAAATGTATGTAGAATGAATAAAAGGGGGTGATTTAGGGAGTTTTGGTGAGAGTAGTGTGAACAGTACATGTTTCTGAGAATAATTTGTTAGTTTTTGATAAATTTTCCAAAAAGGAGAGTTTGTCAATTTTAATATTGAGGGATATTCCCCTTTTAAGAATAACTTTTGAGAATGTAGTTTAAGTTGGGGGTATAGTTTGGAAATGTTTTTAGCCAAAAACTCGTTAATAGAGATTTGAATGTAATTTGGTGGAAGCTATTTGATGGCCTAATTGAAAAAAAAATAATTATTCATTTCAATAAGAAATATATTAGGGAAATTAAGCAAATACCTCTAAAAATAAAAAAATTTACGGTCATATATCCCTTTATATTCATATCCCATCAAATAATTACAATATATATCCATCAACTAATTTTGCTTAGTTGATGCTAAATCAGTATCATATATTGTATTAATATTTATTTAGAAATTACTTATTAGTCAATGATACTATAAGAGTATGTCATTGACTAATGAGCAATTTCTGAACAAGAAATTTTAACAATACCATAACATATTGAAAAAAATACTTGAATGAGTGTCTTTTAATAAATAATTATCGATGTTAGCGATATATTTATTTATTACCATTTATAGCAATACTACTGAAAAACCTCGAAAATCTAATGATATAAGCTAGAGCATAACACGTAGTCTAGTAGCCTAATAAAGTTAAAATGTAAGGTTAGAATCCTAAAATAACTTTCGTAACATAGTACTAGGGTTTTCGTGCATAAACGTCAAGACATGGCCCCTCAAGGATCCTTGAGGAGGAACCAAAAAAAGACCCTAAAGTCGTTAAAACAACACCTAACTACGATTAGGCACCCACGAGTCGTGGGTGGATCCACGCTCTGTGGTTGGTAAGTCGTGGGTCGATACTTAGTCTCCCCAATCTTTTCCCCGCTTCCCCCCACTTTGAACCAAATGACGGATGAACAGCACGGGGCGTGACCCCATCCACAGTCCATGGATGGGGTCTATAGGTCACCCCTGAAGCTGCCCAAAATTCGGCTAAGGCTTGGTCAAAGCCACAAATTCCAAAACATGTTATATTAGTGTGGGGAGGTTTTAATTCATTATTTTAGACCTATATAAGTATATCCAAGTTATTAACCAACTTTTTCTAACAACTCACAACTCACAAACTCAAACTTAACCAACTCTACTATCCTATAATATTTCTCTCTCTAGACTCTATTGAAGACCATAGAATAGGTGAGGCATAGGGTTCAAGATCCAATCTTATCACTACAATTTTGTAAGGAAAACATCAATCAAGGTATGGGAGCCTTGATCCATGGAACAGTATTCTCCATGGAGCCCTTCAACTCTTTAATTTCGAATTTGTAGATTCTTCAAGTACTAGAGTTTTTAATCTAGCCATAGGTTCTTCCTAAAATCAATTTCAATGGGTGAATTGTCTTATATTATGGTTGATTTGTTGTTTAATGGTGATTTTTATACTAAAATTTTCCATGAACCATGTACTCCCATGACTCCAATTTCATGAATTGTGATAGGTTCAATGGTGCAAGATAATACTATGAATTATGTTTTTTATAATTTAGTATTTTAATCTCATTTCATTCATGACTCGTGTAGTAATTCTAGGTTTAATTCTAAAACATGATTAGGGGTGTGCAAAAATTAAATCGATCGATAAGCCGAACCGATAAAAGTGTTATTGGTTTATTGTTATTGGAATATTGGGTTAACGGGTTTTTAATAGTTTTATAAAAAAAATTATTGGGTTATCGATTCAGTATTGGTTTTTAATATTGGGTTATTGGGTAAACCGATAATCCATTAAGACTAGTAATTTACTATTATTACTTGTACATAAATATTACTCCCTCCGTTACAAAAAGAGTGATCTGGTTTGACTTGACACAAATTTTTTGAAAATAAAAAATATTTTTGAATCTTGTGGTCCTAAATTAAAGTTATGTCAAATGTACTAAATTGCCCTTCAATCTTATGGCTTTAAACATGCCACATGGCAAACTGAAATTAAAACGTTACCAAAAAAGGAAAGAGGTCATTCTTTTTTAAACAGACTAAAAAAGAAATGAGTTCATTCTTTTTGCCATCTACACGCTCCTTTTTGTTCCGTGTTTTGATCGTTACTCTTCCTCTTTTCTGTGTGGATTTTTCAATATTCGTACTAGTTGCTATATTTGTCTTTAGCCTCAATTACCTTCATAAATAACTTTAAGTTTCCACATTTCACATTATATAAAACGTTAAAAATCTAAGTAACAACTTATTATTCTTAATTTCTTCTTTTGTGTTAACTTGGTGGTAGTTCTTTTTATATTTTTATTATTGTTTCTATTTTATGAGAATTTGTAAAGTTACATCATTGTGTTTTCGCATCAAATTTATTAGAAAAGTTATATATTTATTTTATAAGTATTTTATTATTGGTTAAACCGAAAATCGAACCGTTAAGAACCGAAACCGATATAAAATATCTTATTGGTTTGGTTATTGATTCAACATATTTAAAAACCAAAAATCGATAAATCGAATCAATAATACATAAAATCGAAACTCGGATCCGAGCGTGCACACCCCTAGCATGATGCAATGACCTTGAGGGGGTGTAATTGTTAGTGTGTGTACATTTTGAATGAGGTTGTTGTATCTATCATGATTTCACCTAGATGGTGGATGGATCTCTATGAACTATATGTCTTGGTATTGATGCATGATTCTCATCCCCTATGCCCTTACACATGACTATGTATGAATGATCATGACATGTTTATAGAAAGGTTTCTCATGAGCACATTATGAATAAGATATGAAAGGTTTACTCACATGTTACTATTCTAAAGTTGAAATGACATTTTAACCTAATTAATCAATGGTCTATTAAGATGATATGTTATTGAGTGTCTAGTGCATTCTTTGATAAATATTAACTTAAGTAAAGACTTAACATGACTTTAAAAGGAATTATGCTTAGCACTGAGTGGATAGGAAAATGAGATGGAAGCTTTTATGTTAGAAAGTTTGGATTCCCAATGTAAGTTATCTTTGAGATGGGAACCTTTTACGTTAGAAAGTCTGCGTTTCTAGTAGCAATCTCCTAATCTCATTACGATGTGCCCACATAGGTCTTTAGCTAGTGGATCCACCTAAAAGCTAAAAATGTTAGTTCTACCTTAGGCAAGTAGGACATCTCTTTTCAGTGTGGAAGTAAGACACTAAATTTCATGTAACTCACATGGTCTATGTCGGTTATGGTTATTTTTCCTATATAATAAGAATATGAGTTATGATAAGAATATGAATTATGTTAAGAATATGGACTTTAGACATGACTTCTTAAGGGGTACTACTTAGTATGAGTGGGGGAATGAGACTTCACTTATGCATTGCACAAGTGGACTCTAAAGAGGGGTTGTGGTGAGATTCCCTCATATCATGAAGCTTCTGGATTATGTATGCAAGATATGTATGTATGTATGTTAAGGTTGACTATACTTATTATAAGTTATGAATATAAATCACTCCTTACTTATGTATGGATGAGGTAAAAGTAAGATATGCATGATGTTGGTGAGCAAAATGTGATACTTAGCATTTGGTAGGGTTATGAGATCTTACCAATACATTGCACTAGTATGGCCTTGGATTGCTTATATGTTGATTTGACTTATGTGTCTTCTAATGTGTATAATGACTTTTAAACTTGATAAATACACGTTTTTCACTAAAATATCATTTTTCTAATCATAATTCAAAGATTTTATGCATGCTTCCATACTCAATACTTTATATGCTAACCCATTTCTTCAACATTTACTTTGGGTGTAGGTTCGTGTTGTTGAGATGTATTTCATCCTTCAAGAAAAGCTTGGATTGGCTATTCCCTAGGCTTGGTGAGTCCTCAACTTTGAGGACAAGATGTCATCTTTTCTAGTTCGATTGTACTTCCTATTTTGAGACTTTATCGATGTAAAGGGCTTATGATCCTATTTGTACTCTCTATTGTATTAAATAGTGAATGAGACAAGTCTAGACTTTTATTTACGTTTATGAAAAAGAAGTTGACTTCGATTGTATAAATTTTCAATTTTTTTCCATTATTCTATGTATTGATGTTATGATTATGTTAAGGGCTTGTATGAGACCCCTTCGGGGTCAAGTACGTCATGTTATTTCTAGGGGGTACTCGGATCGTGACAACTATGTTAAATCTGTAATATGTCCTAAAAGTGAATTAAGTATGCAATATATATGTATTATAACTGTTTTTAAAAATATATTATGCTTGTTTGGTAAAAAGTTGACACATTGTATTAGTAGTTTATTAAAATGTGTGATAAATGTATTATCCATAAAAAAAAAGCTTATATTATATGTGAATAATAAATTATTCTTTGTTATATGAACTAAAAGTGTACTGTAAATGTATTAAAAGTGATCAAGTGAAAAAATGTTATTGCTATAAATTATAATATTTTTTTGCTTATAGTATATTTATGTAAGTTATCCTAAAATATTCAGGCGTATATATATATATATACCGATTTAGTTGATTTACTACCAGCTATGTTTAGTATCGGTTAAGCAAAATTATCAGCCTAAATGATACCAATATATATTGTATTGATTTAGTATCAGTTAAGCGAAAATTATCAGCCTTAATATGAAGTGTATAGGCTGTAATTATTTATGAGATAATTAGTATTTCAAGAATCACTTTGGTTTGGGTATGAAATTGTAATTATTTTAAATTTTATGGCTCATTTATGTATATTTTTAGAAAAATCATATATAAATATTAAAGCCGTCAAGACGAACTTAGCCCATGGTGCCGGCCATTCCAACACATTTTTAGATAGAGTTGGATAAGATTTTTCAAGTACATTTTAAATGAATTAATTAATAAACATTAATAATTCAAAAAAGAAAGGGTTGGTTAAGAACTATTGACTGTAAACCATAGCAGTTACAGTCACTCAATGGAGATGTTCTACGAAAAAGCTGTCGTAAAGTTTCGTTCTTCGTTCCGTCGTCGACCCTATCTATGTTTCTATGATGGCCCAAGAACAAAGCTTATAAGCCTGACCCATATAAGCATTTGACCTTTAAGGCTTGATTGGGGTCGGGTCGGGGTCGACCCATGCATCAAAACTTTTTATTTGAGGTAACTTACAATAATCGCACTAGTATATAATCTAATTACTTAAATACACATTATATTGTAATGTTATAATTCTTAACAAATTTTGGTACATCTAAATACATGTATCTCAGAATATATTGACTCAAAACTAGGTTAATTTGTTCTAAATACACTCTATCAAAGTAGATTCTCATGTATCTAGGATATATAGACAAATCTCACATCTTCGCGTCCCTTCCATATTGTTTGTCACTCTTTTATCTCGCTCGCATATCTGGTATGCGAGATACATGCTAATTACATTAGATTTTTGGCTAGTTTTATTGAAACAACACCATTGTTTGCCATATTTGATTTAAAAATCTTCTCATTTTTTTGATATTATAGAATTATAAGTTTGAAAAGAAAAAAAAGTGAAAACTAAAAAAAAAGGTTAGCCCGCCCCAGCCCTCGATCTTTCTAGGGTTGCGTTGAGTTAAGCATTTTCAGGCCCTTCCAAAGGAAGGGTTGATCCGTCCTAGCCCTTCAAATTCATTGATTCACGAGGCTTGAGCTGGGCAGGACTGAACCGACTCTTTTTGACAACTCTAATAAATATTATATGTTTTTGTTATTATTGATAAGATGATAAAATCATTTACTAAATAATATGATTTTCATTTTTTTGTTTTATGTTAAAATTCGAAATCTAATTGAGCTCGACTGTAACTTTTCTTGTATTATATAGCTAAATCCTCTCTTGCTAAGTGAAGTTTCGGTAAGAGGCCATGTACTTAGGAGTCGTTTGGTAGATGGATAGAGTTATGTAGTTATTAGTAGTCTTTTAGATATTAGTTATACATGTACTCCTTCCATTCCACATTAATTTAATTTTTGAGGCATTTTTCATTTTGGAAATTAACTTAATGGTTCAATTTTTCAAGACTACTTTTAGAGTGTTTTTTCAATTTTACCCTTCATTAGTTAGTATTGGAATTAATGATTAATTAATATTTAGTTGTTTTAATCATAAATTTGACAATAATTAATAAGGATAAAAATGAAAAACTAGGTTCATGTCTTAATCTCCTTTTCTAAAAGGGTGTGAAGCACCTCAAAAATTAAGTTCATATGGAATGGTGAGAGTATTAGTTATGAAAGTTTTAGTTATACATGTATTAGTTATGCATAATTTAATTATTCATATATTAGTTATGTAAGATTTAACTATACATATATTAATTATCATAAGAAAATCTCAATTTATTATAGGTATAGACATATTAACAAATCATTTTGCAACAATATTGACTTGTTAATGTTTACGGTGTTTTCAACAATACCCATCTGATTTAAACTCACACTCTAACAATATATTAAACAACAAAATATCTAAGAAATTCATGTTGCAACGGTTTTGATTTTCTAATGTTTCGAGTTTTTAAACAAGAACTATTTTAAATTCACTTTTCATATTTAGAATTCGAGACCTACTTTTTCACAGTAATATATTCACTTGGTATTACTTCAAAAAATACTATCATACAACAATAATTAATAATAATAACAACATATCAATGTTATCTCATAAAATGCGATCATAAATTGGGGTCTAAATTTATGAAGATATTATTACTATCTTGGAAGTAGAGAGATTGATATCCAAGACACTTATCTCAAGAAAAAGACAAACCAAAATAATGAGAAATAACATAAGTGTGAAAAATCTATCAAATCATCCTAAATAATAGTCTTTAGTGTCATACAAGCCAAATATATAAGTCAATAAAGTGAAGTACCAATGCATCTCTTCAAAGTTGTACCAATAGCATTTAAAATAGATACAATTCTACAGAATGACAAACTAATAATATAAAATAAATATAGTAGCTATCGTTTGATTTATTTGTGTCCATATCAAACTGTTTTTGTCAGTCCCATCCTTCTTCCTCATATTCTCGCTCGCCACTCCTCCCTCTCTCACATCACATTCACATGTCGCGGCACGCCTCCTCTCGCTTTATACAAAGAAATGTCTAATTGTGTTCTAATTGTATAAAGCAGAACAATTGTATATACACAATGCAAATACTATTTTGTTGTCCTATACACTTATAATTTACAATAAGTACTTCCCTGCCAGTTCTCTTTTTTCCCTTTCTCTCTTTTCTCTTCATGTTATAACAAATTCAAATTGTATATAATTTCTTTCTTTCTTTCCTCGTTTTTATACAATTCGATTCAATTATATGTTTCCTGCCCAAGTCTCTTTTGCCTTTCTCTCTTTCTCGTTTTATACAAATTCAAATTGTATATAATTGTCCTATACACTTATGATTACACAATTTATTTTATACACTTCGTTTTATACAATTCTTTGCCAAGTCCCTTTCTCTTTCTCGTTTTATACACTTCATTTTATACAATTTGCTTCAATTGTATATGTATAACGAATTATACATATATATGTTTGTTATGCAGCGCAATTATGCAAACTTTATTATAGCATACAAATACGAATTATATGTTTGCTATAAGTGAAAGTTGCCCTTTAAAATAAAACTACACTATTGAGCCCTATTCACCAATAATTAAACACGTGTAATACACGTGTCTTATCTCCTCCTATTTTCATTGTATATTTTTAGTTCTTAGATCAATTTTTCATATTCTCCATCATTTTTTTCTTTTCTATTTTTCTTTCTCTTCCTTCTCAATCTTGGCAAAGAAGGAGAATAAGAGCCTTAGAAATTGAGGTGTTGCCTTTTTAGAAAGGGAGAGCAAATTGATGAAAAATTTAGAGAAGAGTGATTTGACTCCCGAGATGGTGCACTGATAAATAAGGAATCAACATCTCATCAAAGAATAATTAAATTCAAAAACTGAAAGGAAAGCCTAGAAATTTACAACTGCAATGAAACATTACCTATAAATTTATAGTCAAATGTGAAGCCATTCTATGCGGAAGTCAAAAGGACCCAGGCAGAGCATTTCCAGGGCTTTTTAAAACAAAAGCACCAAGCCCAATTGGAAATGCACCATCACCGAGAGTTAGTTGAGTTATGGAGTTTTGTTACCAAATTGATGCACCACCTCGAGAGTTAAATCGCTCTTCTCTAATTTTGCCGTCAATTTGCTCTTGCTCTCTAAATATGTAACACCTCCATTTCTAAGGCTCTTCTTCTTTCTCCTTCTCCACCCAGAGTGAGAATGGAGAGAACTAAAGTAAAATAATTGAAAATATGAGGGGGTAACACACATATAGTACACATGTTTATTTACCAGTGAATATGGTTCAATAGTGTAGTACTATTTTTGATGCTATTGGCACAATTTTGTAGAGATGTGTTGGCACTTCACCTTGTTGACTTATATATAATGGTAATTGGTAAAAAGTATGTTTTAAAGATTATATTGCCATATTCTTTTGCTCAATTAACTTAGATGCTTAACTTTGCCATTGCCAGCCAGAACTTGGAGACATTATAGATAGGCTTGAAATATTGCAAAGATGTATATTAATTTAGAGGTATAAAAATAAACTCAAACATAAGTAATCTGTCCAATCCATTTATAATCTTAAGGGTTGAGTTTAAAATTGTTTGTATAGGGTTCTATCTCAACTCATTCAAGTTTTAATCTATTTAAAGAGAATCCTCAATTGAGCCAATTTAATCTTTAATTTCAACCTCATTTTAAAACTCTTTATTTGCATTAATATAGTGTATGTTCATATATTGAAGGTATAAATTACTATCTATTTAATATTTTTTATAATTTATTTATCCATTTGTAACATTTTTTAAAATATTTTCTTGAGTTGAATTCAAATTCTGGTTATAAAAATTAAATAACTATATGTTAAAATTATTAAAATTAAGCGACATAAATTGGACGGGTCCTGACCCAAGCCAATTTTTAGCCCAATTGAGTCCAAAGTAAACCTCGACTGGTCATGACCGAATCCAATTTCTATACTAATCTATTTTAATATCTCAAATTTCAACTAAACCCACGCATTAAAAACCCTTAATGTTAATGTATTAGACGACTACTAGAGTGGTTTGTGAATAAGACCTATTGATTCCTCCATTTTTTTAAAGTTGGGTAATGGGCTAGTACTCAGAGGCAATAGACTATGTTATGAATTAACTTGATATTCTATGTTAAGACTTCAAATGGTCCTTATGAATATTTTCTTTAATAACTAATATATACATTTTTGTTCTTTTAGTGAGCAGAATTAGAGGTGTCAAAAATGAACTCAAACATAGGTGATCCGTCTAATTTGTCTCGAATTTTAAAAGTTGGGTTCAAAATAATTTGGATTGGGTTCAATCTCAACATATTCAAGTCTAACCCAATTGAAGAAAATCCTCAATTGAGCGTAATTCAATTTTCAATTTCAATCCGTTATAAAACTTTTTATTAAGATATGTTCCTATATTTTAGGTATGAATTATTATCTATTTAACATCTTTTAGGATTTATCTATCAATTATTAACCTTTTTAACAAAAAATCTTGAGCGGAAATCCAAATTGTGATTATAAAAATTCAATATCAATATGTTAAATTATGGAGGTTAATCGGATCAAATTGAGTGGTTCAAGGCCCAACTCATTTTTTAGCTCATTTGAGCCCAAAGTTAACTTGGGCAGGTTAAGACCCAATCTAATTTCAATTTCAACTCATTTTAATATTTTCATTTCAATCCAATTTGACATCCCAACATAAGATACACAAGTATAAACCTTACCAATTTATCACAATTTCATTTATGCAAAAGTATGTTGAATAAATACCTAAGTTTACATTAAAGAACACCTTTCATATGAGAAAAGAAATGGTATTTCTTTTACATTAACAAAAGCGTATAGGAGAAAGGAATTATTCTCTCCGTTTCACAAAGAATGACCTAATTTAACTTGGCACGAAGTTTAAAAAAATAAAGAAGACTTTTGAATCTTGTGAACCTAAATTATGTACAAAATTGTCCTTTGATCTTGTGACCTTAAATATGTCACGTGGAAAGTTGAAAGTAAAATCTTACCAAAAAAAGCTAAAAAATCATTCTTTTTTAAATGGAGAGAGTATATGTTATCGTAGGCACTATAAATTTCTAATCAATGAATTTTACAAAGTACAAAATTAGTTCTACCTAGGGGTGTCAAATGACCGGGTTGGGTTGAAATTGAAAATATTATAATGGGTGGAATAGAAATTGGGTTGGGTCTTGATCCACCGAAGTTTACTTTGGGCTCAAATAGGCTAAAAAATAGCTTGAGTCTTGACCCGATTAATTTCAATAATTTAGCGTATTGATATTAAACTTTTATAATCACAATTTGAATTTTCGCTCAAGAACTTTTTGTTAAAAAATTAAGAAATGGATAGATAAATCTCAAAAGATGTTAAATAGATAATGATTCATACCTTTAATATAGGAACATACCTTAATAAAAGAATTTAAAACGGGTTGAAATTGAAGATTGAATTGGGCTCAATTGAGAATTCTCTTTAAATGGGTTGAGATTGAACCCAATTTAAATTATCTTGAGCCCAATCCTTAAAATTTTAGACGGATTTGACGGGTTACATATGTTTGAGTTTATTTTAACACCTCTAATCTTACACATCTTTTTCTTTGAAGTATAAAATGTTGCACCTGTGCTCAAGCATGAGCCATACACCTCTAATAATAGGATAAGACAATAATCGAGGTGTAAAAACATCATAGATACTAACCAAACTCAAAGGATAAAATATGTGAGAGTAATACCACCACAAATAGCATAGAAGAGTAAGCAAGATGCTTATGTATCTAACTAAAGCAAGATGCTTATGTATCTAACTAACTTCCTACCCTTAAATGTGATCTTCATAACCACCTATGGTCATCTTCGTGGTAAGCTAAAGTTATCTAACACTAAGTACCAATAAAACGTATTTCTAAAATTGATTACAAATTACACGAACTTGACGAAATGATATGTCCCATAAATTTTTTACATTAGATCATTTGATCAAGGCCCAAATTGACCATGTCTACCTTAATTCATCAAACTTAAAATATGTTGATCATGACTCAATATTAATGCAATTTATTTCAATCCATCCAAATTCAATCAAACCAACAAATCCATTATGCAAAATAGTGTCTTGCTAATGTTTCAAGCTTTTTCACAACACCCATTTGATATAAACTCGCTTTTCATATTCGATTCTAGATCACTTCTTCAAAGCAATATACTTCAGTTACTGCAAATTGAAAATATGTTATTGTACAATAACTAAGAAGAAAAAAGTCTGAATTACCTAATACCGAATACTGGTTAACTTTTTTTTAAAAAGTAAAACGTATTAAATAAAGACGATCAAATACAGAGTCTCATAAAATTTCTTTGTTGGATCATCTAACCGAAGCCCAAATTCACCCGGTCTTAATCCATTAAACTTTTAACAAATTTGATCATGACCCAATATAGAAATTTATTTAAACCCGCCCAAATTCAGTCGAACCTTCCTATATAAATACCCTTTCTCCTCACCCCTAAACATCACTTCTCACCCCACAAAAAAAGAAGAGTTTGTAGAAATTTCTTCAAAAAAACCAAAACCAAAACCAAAAAAAATTAAAAATAATAGGGGGGGAGGGATTTGTCAAGGCAACAGAGCAAAGCAACCAACAGGTACACATACAATACATATTTGCTTTGTACTTTCATATCTATTTGTATGACAAAATAAATAAACTCATTGATGAGTACCTCCGCTATTAGGGTTAGGGTTAGGGTTTATCCTTTTTCCGGTGGAATTGCCGCTCCGGCGTCTGCCAATTTTGATCATGTACAGATCACTTCTAGTCATTTAATTTTTAAAAAAAGATTTTTGAAAATGCATTTAACTGAATTTAAGTTTTATGTCTCTGTTTAATTCTGCTTAAAGTTAGTAACTGCAGTTGTTGATAGCCTAGATCTATTCATTCTGGATTTCAAAATTGATTAAGCTTCGAGTTTGTGATAATCATTGTTATTGTTGTGCACGTTCAATTTCAGGGTTGAAATTAGGAAAACAGCAGTTGGTGTAAGTTGAAAGATGACTGCATTGGGGGGTGTGAAGAAGGAGGGAGGAAGTGTAACTGAAGAACAAGGGAAGTTGGTTTTTGGGAGGTACTCTGATGCAGAAGTGCTGGCACGGTTGAAAAGACTTGCTCTGGATCCTTGTGATTCCGTAACACATCAGAAAGCAAAGCCATTATGGAATCAGATGCTAAGAGTGCGAGAGGCGATGACTCTTTCTGATAGTGACATTTCATGGGTATGTGCCTTTTATGATGTTTCTATAGATATATTTACCTCTGTAATGGCTGTTTATTGTCTCGTCCTTGTGGATTTGGTTATAGTTTTGCAGATGAGTATATTTTTCCACCTTTAGAAATAAGGAGACTAAGCTAAACATCAATGAACTTTACTGGAGTAATGGAGAGAAATAGTTCAAAACAGAACATAGCAATTAGTGTGACTGCAGCTGAATTATATGGAAATTACTTTAGTTAATGACTTCCATATAAATGCTATCTGTTGTTTTATATAATCAAAAGATAATAACATGGTTCAATTATGTCGAAAATGAACTAAAATTGTGATTAACATTGAAAAGTTCCAAATTGAGATCAATACAAGTTGGATTACAGTAGATAATAGATCATTTTGGAAGTAGATTTTAGAGTAGATTCAGATTCGATCTCATCTTGATTTCCGAGTCTCCAAACAAACCCTCAAACTTGGAGTCTAGTTAAGTTGTGTCGCATAAAATTGGATGGACAAAATATTAATTTTAAGCTAAAGAAACAAACATATACTACATACATGTGTATCCCTCTGGCATACTCTGTCTCCAAATGAAAAGGATGTCTTGACAAAGACAGGAAAGAAGGATCAACAATCCATGTTTCTCATCCATCAATGCTTGGATGATGACATGTTTGAGAAGTTGTCCGATGCAACCACCTCAAAGAAAGCTATGGAGATATTAGAAAATTCTCTCCAAGAAGTTATTAGA
The DNA here is from genome assembly GCA_027704765.1 of Solanum habrochaites. Taxonomy (NCBI): domain Eukaryota; kingdom Viridiplantae; phylum Streptophyta; class Magnoliopsida; order Solanales; family Solanaceae; genus Solanum; species Solanum habrochaites. The sequence goes on along the minus strand of JAKWJA010002497.1, from coordinate 5,268,069 downwards.
GTGAATAAGGTAAAACTTCAAACTCTATGGGGTGATTTTGAAGTTTTAAAAATGAAAGAAATCATAATTCGTTTAGCATTTTTGTTCAAGAGTGATGGTCAATTGTGAATCAATTAAGAAGATATTGGGAGAAAGTAGATGTGTGTGTGGTAGAAAGATCCTTTGCTTTGTAACACCTTTATTTGATTGTGTGTGTTCTTGAAGAGTCCAAAGATTTAGATTCTATGAAGGTGGAGCAATCGAAAAGTTCTTTACAATCCCACAAAGAAAAGAACAAAAGAAGAACCACTATAGCAACTTCCCAAAACAAAGTATTCTTCCATGCGAATGGAGGTGAAAAAGCTATAGAGAAAATGGATATGGAAGAGTTTGTTGCACACGTGGAATAGCAAGAAACACTAGCAACATCTTCAACAATGAAGGGAGAAGCCAACAACCATTTAGAGGTCGCTTACATGGACAATGAGAAAGAAAATAATGTGGCTATTATCAACATACCAATGAAATAAGGTACGACAACTCTAAATTGGAGTGCTAAAACTGCAATAAAGTGTTATAAAGTGTTGGACATTACTTTTGGGAATGTCATAGTAATGTTGAAGAGAAATCTAATGTTGTTGGCGACAAGAAAGATGAGTCTAATATTGTTAATGTCCCCCAAAAAAATGAAAAGAAAGATGATTGTTATTCGTGGTATCATGATGATGTGGCAAGCAACCATGTGTGGATGCAAAGACAAGTTTATGGAACTCACTAAGAACATGTCTTTTGGATACACTTCAAAGTCAAATTGAAGGGATAAGTATGATCCTAATCGCCTATAAAGATGGTGGCCACAAATTGATTAATGATGTTTACCATGTGCCAAAAGTAAAGAATAGTATTTTGATGTTTGTGAGGCACTCTAATGCAAAACTTTTAGCTCATTTGAAAATACTTGCTCTAGATCCTTATGATTCTGTATCACATCAGAAAGCTCTACCATAATGGAATCAGATGCTAAGAGTGCGAGATGCGATGACTCTTTTTTAGAATGACGTTTCATGGGTATTCTCTTTTATAATGTTTCTATAAATATATTTACCTCTATAAGGGCTCTTTATTCTCTTTAACGACTGAACACGACCAACCCCGACTCTCTAAGCCCTCGTCTTTACAGGAATTGTCGCAGCTGAGTGTAGATGACTTCCCGCAGATTAGGCTACTTCTATTTATCTAGAGTTGGTTATAGTCTTACACATATGTGTATCTTTTTCCACATTTAGAAATAAGTGGACTAAGCTACACTCCAGTGAACTGTATTGGAGTAATGGAGAGAAATAGTTTAAAACAGAACACTATAGTTCATTTATGTTGCTAAATGAAGTAAAATTGTGATTTAACATTGAAAAGTTACCAAATTGAGATCAAATACAGGTTGGATTATGATAGATAATAAATCATTTTGGAAGTAGATTTTAGAGTAGATTCTGATTAGATCTCATCTTGATTTCAGAGTCTCCAAACAAACCCTCAAACTTGAGTCTAGTTAACTTATGTCACATAAAGTTGGACGGACATAGTATCTCCAAGTAGTTGATATATTGAACTTTGGGTAAAACTGAATTTCAAGGGCTGGTTTTGAAAATGAAATAAGCATAATCTGTTTTGGATTTTTCGTTCAGAAGTGATGGCAATTGTGAATCAATTTAGAAGATATGGGGAGAAAGTAAACAATGTTGCTGTGTAAAAAGGGCTTTGGCTTTTTAGCACCCCTAAATTTTTATGTATGTGGTGGCTATTGAATAGCCTAAAAGAATTGAACTAGATGACATCTTGACACTTGATCCAATTAAAGTTCTTTACAAGCTTACGAAGAAAAGAACAAAAGAAGAAAAGAAGAGCCACTTCTTAAAACAAAGTATCCTTTAAAGATTAAGGAAGTGCAAAAGGACATGGCACTCGTGGAAGAGCAAAAAGCATCAACAATGACTTTAACAATGAAGGGTGAAGCCAATAACCATTTAGAGGCCGTGATCTTAGACAATGAGGATGAAGATCACGTGGCTATTATCAAGGTAACAACGAAATAAGGGATAACAAATCTAAGATTGAGTGTTATAGAAACCATAAATTTTGGACATCACTCTTGAGAATGTCATGATAATGAAGATTAAAGCTAATCTTGTCGACGACAAAAAAGAAAGAGATGAGTCCAACATTGTTAATGTCGGTCAAAAAAATATACAAGGATGATGTAGCTCGTAGTATCGTTATAATAGAGCTGCAACCATATGCCTGGATGCAAAGACAAGTTTGTAGAACTCATTAAGAAGGCAACGTGTAACGCGTCCGTTAGAGACACTTCAAAGGTACAAAGTGAAGGGATAGGTAGATCTTATTGTCTTGTACAAGTAGTGGCCACAAATTGATTATCAGTGTTACTATGTGCCAAAGTTAGGGAAAATAACTTTGAGTTTGGGCTAGATTCTTGAAAAAGGACATAATATGCATCTTTGACTTACAAATTCACGTGGAAAATTAATCGCAAAATTGTGTATGGCAAAGAATAGATTATATGTCTTTGAATCTTTAGACAATTGATGCAAAAGTGGTTGAAGGTTAATTGCAAGATGAATGTTGGTGTTGACACATGCGATTTGGGTACTTGAATTTTGAAGCACACAAATAAATAGAAGAAAAGAACACGGTATATGAGATTCCTTCAATCAACCATTCTAATCAGTTGTGTGAAACTTGTCTTCTTAGAAACAAGGAGGAGTTTTCCGAAAAGGCCACGTCAAGAGCAACCAAGCCATTTCAGCTTGTTCACACGATGTCTGTGGTCCAACCAATCCACCTTCTTTTGACAAAAATAATACATCTTGCTAAAGACTTGGGTTTATTCTTGAAGCAAAAATCCAAAGCATTTGTTGCTTTTAAAAGTTTCAAAGCACTTGTAGGAAAAAGACGGTTATGAAATTAAGCTTTAAGGTCCGATAGAGGAGACAAATTTTCTTCAAAAGAATTTAAGGATTTATTTCGGTCTCATGAAATTGTTTGCCTTTCAATGATACCTTACTCAACCAAAAATGTTAGAAATCAAGTGCCCCCCCCCCCCCCCCCCCCCCCCCCCCCCAAAAAAAAAAAAAAAAAAGAAGTATGGAGCATAGGAAAGCCAAGTGTCAATACTTGATAATCTTTGGGAGCATAGATTGTGCTTGGAGAGCTAAACTTGACGATCCAAATGTCAAGTATGTTTGTTGGTTATGACACGAGGTCAAAATATACAACACAAGCAACAACAAAGTGGCGGTGAGTTGTGTGATTGAATTGATGAAGAAGCGACATGGAATTGGGAGGCTCGAGTAGAAAGAACATATGATTTTCTTCCATACTTTGGAGATGATGAAGAATAGGTGACCGTGATGACAATTTGTGTCTTCGCTGTATAGATAGATGCACATCTGCATCTGTAGAGGCTAATACTGATTCTCTTTGCCATGAAGTAGTGTGATTGAAACTTGTACTCCTAATCATTATGCTTCATGGAGAGGCATTTAGTGAATCATGTGGATTTTGTATAAATTTCCTTGTAAATGAACGAATTATAGATGGATGAGCAAGCACATTTTTCAAATGGATTGCTGATGAACTTTAAAACAATTGTATGCAAATTCACATGTACCTTCCTTTCCCCAGGCCCATTAAATTTTGTAAGTTTGTCACCTAGCGCTTGGACAGATGGCAAACAGAGTACTGGCTGCATACTTGAACACAAATAGGAACTAGAACATACTTGAGGGTTCTACCTCCTTTTACCCATTGCATGACACATCTTTGTGGTATCACTAATCATCAAGATCAATTCCATTTCGTGTTGTTAATGTATCATAAATCCTTGGTGAAATTTGAATATCCATGTTCTGGTGGTTGTCTTGACTTCTTTAAGTTTGAAATGGGATTTCTCTCGCTTTTAGAATAGCAAGCCCCCAGTGTGAGGCTCGTACGATGGGCTATTAGCTCAGTGGTAGAGCGCACCCCTGATAATTGCATTGTTGTGCCTGGGCTTGAGGGCTCTCAGCCACATGGATAGCTCAATGTGCTCATCGGCGCTTCAGGGCAATCCCTGGTTTAGTTGAAAAATTATGTTTTCAGGTGCTCTTTTTCCCATTTTGCTGTAATACTGTCTTACTAATAATATATAATCCTGATTCTTTTGACAGAGGAAAAGAAAACTTCGACAATTCGTCAAAGATCAATTAAGATCTCCTGGACTTCCAGCGGAGAAATCTCACCAGAAAAGGGCATCAAAACAAAGTAGAAGGCATACTTCTCATGCCTCCAGTATTTCATGCTTACTTGATTCAGGGAATTCTGCAAAAAGTTCTGGTCAAAAGGTTTTCTTGAGTTCACACAGTGCATGCAGTTCACTAAAAGTTGCGGACAATGTTCAAGAGCAGTTATCTTCAGGATTCTCCCACCACAATGATGCAACAGATTTTGTTCTTAAAGGTTTCTCTTCCTTAATTGATTCTGATGAGTCAGCAAATGGTTCAGACCTGTTGAGTCGTGTTAACCGGACTCCATCCGTCGCCTCCTTAGAGAACTTGGATGATGCAGTTCATAATTCAAGCTTGTTCTCTGTGGAAGGTTCAAGAAGCAAACCTCCACAACTGCCGCGACAATCCCCCAGGTTGTTGAACTTCATTGGTGATCACCTTCAGAGATGTGTTATTCCAGTAGGTCCTCGTTTCCAAGCTGATGTTCCAGAGTGGACTGTCCCAGCAGACAAGGGTAACTCTGATTATGAAGCCAGTAACTCTGAAAATTCAAAATGGTTAGGCACCAGAGTTTGGCCTATTGAGAATGAAGATTTGGAAGTGTCTTCTAGAGTAATTGGAAAGGGCAGACCTCACACTTGCTCTTGTCGTTCTCCAGGAACTGCTGTCTGTGTCAAACGCCACATTTCTGAGGAAAGGCTACGTCTACAACGTGACCTTGGTCCTGCTTTCTTCAGTTGGAAATTTGATGAAATGGGGGAGCAAGTTTCTAAGGCATGGTCATCAAAGGAAGAAGCGACCTTTGAGTCACTGGTCAAAAGGAAACCACAACTAAATGGAAAGAAATTTCTGAAGCAAGCATTAAAGTCACTACCACATAAGACCAGTGAAACCATTGTCAGCTATTACTTCAATGTTTTCATCCCCCGACAACTGAGCTTACAGAATAGATCATCCAATAAGTTGGTCAATATTAGTGATGATATTGCTGATGACATTAATGACATGTACATGCACAAACGAAGTGAAGGGCAGAAACCTGAGGGTGGGAAAAGTCAATACCTGCGTCGGCTAATTTAGTCTCTGGTATACAATTACAGGTTTGGGATTACTGAAGGATTTGCTTCGTAGCATGATGGCTTACAGTGTTCGTGCTTTCCTCCTCCAGGAATTTTGATGGGAGCGTGTTCCTTTCCGTACAAGTATGAAACTTTAATTATGTTAATATTAGTCGCTAAAGGTCATTTCTTCAGCCTCTTTTCCGTCTATGGCGTTAGTTCTCCATAAATTGAGTAATGGGATTATTCACAAGACTTGGCTGGTATCAAATGTTTTGTGATTATTGGGTTCAATTTCTGCTACTTATGTGATTTACTCTAGCAGTACAATCGAATAGAAGATTATTAGACTTTATTTAAGAATTGGATTTGCTATTTGCCATTGGCTAAACTCCTCTTTTCTTGAACATGTGAATTTAAGTTTTGAATTTTATTAAGGTTGATTGGTAAAAAATTATGTAGTCCAAATGGACCCAGCCATCGCTTGGTCTTCATCTTTTCATTTCATTCTTCCATTTTTGCTTTGGTTTTTTCCTCTAGGCTCGTTTGGTACGAGGGATAAGGAATATTCAATCTTGAGATGGATTATGGGATGAGTTCATCTCATTTTTTGATTGGGATAAAATTGTGTACAACTTATCTTCGGATTAGTTATTTGGGGATTGTAGTTTTTTTTTCCATCCCACATTGAGGGTGGACTAACGATCTCGGGATAACTTAGCGGAGAATAATTTATTCTCCAACCAAACAAATTCTTAGTGTCTTTCTCATCATGACGATGATGATTTTACATATCGTAGAGGAGTGATGCGGATGGAATGCAAGCTTACATTTGATGCCTTATATGATAAAAATCTATATTCAAGGCATAAATGCAAGGCTTTAAAGTGATTTAGATCAACTATGTTGTATGAATAGAGTATTGGCCGGTTAGAAGATAAAGAGTAACAAAAATGAGAATCTTGGATGGATTTGTGGGCATAGTATATGATTAGGAAAGAAGTTATTCGAGACAAGGTGGAAGTGATCTCTGTGGTGGACAAAAATAAGGTGGACGAGATTAAGATGGTTTGGAATGTGAAGAGAAGATGCACATGTGTTTGAGTGAGGAGGTGTGAGAAGTTGTCTATAATGGGTATAAAAGAGGCAGGTTAAGAAAATCTTGGGGAGAGATGATTAGACAGGACATGACCCTAGATAGAAAGATATGAAAATCAAGAATTAGGATAGAAGGTTAGGGGGGTAGCCGAGCATTATCTCGTTCCCTTATCAGTGTTATTATCACTTTTCAATTATCTTATTCTTCAATTTTAGTATTATTGATTATTTTCTTTGCTTCAATTATCTCGTATAATTTGTTGTTGATATTGCTCTCTTCTTTCTTATTTATAACATGACTTCTTCACTATTGTATTTACTTTACATACTTGATATTTTATCTGTTTTACTTGCACCGAATGTCTATTGGAAACAATCTCTTTACCTTTACAAGGTAGAGGTAAGATTGTGCACGTACCACTCTCCACTAGAAAAATTACACTAAATATATTATTATTGTTATTATCATTGTTTACATTCTCATCACGCATTACACTATAATTATTACTACTTGTGTTGTCGATCCTATTTTTCAAAAAAATAAACCACCAATGGATAATATATAATTTTATCCATATTAAATATGAGTCGAGTTGAACTAAATACTCTATTCATTTTTACCTAGTTTTTTTCTTATCGAATCATATTTAACTCATTCTGCTTATTTGTCACCCCAAAATGTAAAGAACAAATTGCATATGAATCTCACGGAGGATTAGATGGAACAACGTGGATTAAAAAAACACTTGCTGAAAGCATGTAAAGTTGAATCGTTACAAGCTCGAATAGAATCTGACTTTATACTTGATTCTAAAAGCTCTGTTTTTTTAATGTGATATCTCAAGATTCTCTATCACTTCATTATTAATCACTAGATCACACTTAAGTTCAATGAGTCAAAATATATGTAGGAGCTCCAAACCTATAGTGCTTTATTAATTAACGAAAAAAGGTCTAAAATAGCCTCGAAGTATTGGAAATGGTACAAAATTACCCTCCATCCACCTATTGGCTCCAAAATGCCCTTCTCATCTACCTATTGGCTCCAAAATACCCTTGTCATCCACATTTGGTTCAAAATTGACCACTTATTTTACTATTTTAAATTACACGATTTAAAAATATTTTTAAAAATACTTACTTGGCGGCTCAAGAGTGCGTTATAATTAATTTCATAAATAATTTATGACTATAACCCACTAATTACTCATTATTAACTAAACCCCACCGAATTAATAAATCAATTATAAATCAAAATTGCTCATAAACTACTAAAACACGGCGAAATTATAGATTCCTGAAAATGAATCCAAAATTAGTCGAGCTCTCAATCAAACCCCATTAAATTTAGGTTGCCCCTTATTTAGGAGACACTTTCAATAGGATTCTATTTCAAGCATTAATCAAAATCTATGATTAAAGTTAAAGAAGTAGTACATCTGAATTCATTCATGCCTTTTGTTAAATAGTATTTTAATAAATATTTATGATTTAGTTTAAAACCTTAATATAATTAATTTTTACAAAAATTATCTATGAAATAATCACATAATTGAGATAACGAATAATTAAGATGAACAACAGCATTCCAAATTAAGTTTAATAAGTCTACTATTTTGTCTGGTTATGTTAAGGAAAGCCAGTCCCCTTAACACGGACAATGTTTTGAAGTAGAGAACCTGTGTTCCAAGGTGGTTTGAGACGTTAGCCATCTATTTTATACATTCAAGTACACCATCAGTTGTGTGAATTTCCTAAGCCAAAGGTATCTCCTGTACATGCCCAAGAAGGTGGCTGGGTCATTACCTAACGGCTGGGAGGTAAGCATGAAGCGATATTAAATTGAACATCGTCATATTTTATTTTAAGTTTATCGTTATAATTTTTATTTAGACACTTAAATGTATGATAATTTACTTCTATAAATATTTTCGTCTCAAATTTTCAAAAACTCTCGTTAGAAGTAGCTTTCTTGTTGTTGCATTAGTAATGTGACGAATTTATTATTTTGGTGGGATTTAATTAGTAATGGGTGGTAGTGAATTGATTTATAAATTATATTAATAAGTTAAATTATAACAAATAGTTGAGCGTAACGTATTTAAAAAAATATTTAAATAATTTAAATTTAAAACTGTTAAATAAGTGGTCAATTTTGAACCCAAAGATGGATGACAAGGGTATTTTAGAGTCAATAGGGTGGTGGGAAGATATTTTAGAGCTAATAGGTGGATGAATGGTAATTTTATATCATTTTCAATACTTCGAAAGTATTTTAGGCCCTTTTCCGATTAATTATCAATACACTACTATGTATATAACTAAAACACATTCACTAGGTTACAATTTAAATTTTTTAAAGCAAGACTTCAGGGCATTTCTAGGATAATGAAAAATAACCAAATAAATGTTATTTTAACTTGAGCTTCTATTTGTTTGTTCTAATTAATTATACAGGTTATAAGAAAATGTACTGCAAAAGTGACATGTGTGTTAAATCTTTCCACACTTGTGAATTTGTTGACTTTGGGTTTTTAGTAGTGCTCAAGAGAGGTACAATTTGATATTTTAGTTTGTGCAAAAACATGGTCATTTACATATACATATTTAGAATATATTTTGTCATGGTCTTTAATTTTCATAAAAAGAAATCATTTGATAAATGGGTAGGATTACAACTCATAAACTCTATCAAATCATTATAACCACAAGTTTTTACAATGAACTCTCTTCTATGATCTCGAAGCTATAAAAATAAATAAAAGATTATTTTAAGATCGTAATATATAAGTCATGATAAATTAATAGGATAACTTGCAAGTTACAAACTCAATCGAATTGTCACGATTTCAAATATTCACTCATGATACCTCTCTTTCTTACGATTTTAAAACTATAAAAGAAAGGAAAAAAAATCAAAACTGTGACATTTAACATACGAGTCATAAAAAATTATTTAAATTTCATATTATATTTAATCTAGCTATCTTATTGGATAACTCACAACTTTATCGATTTGACATAGTTTTCTGTTGGTTCAAGTGTTCACCAAATCCTAATGGTTTGGCATGACTTTGTGTTGTCTCCATTTGATTTATCATGTGTACTTATTTTTTGTCACTACTTATAAAGTTTTAATTACAAGTATTAACGTATCAGTTTTAATTTATAAACTAATCACTTATATTTTATTTATTAATTTAGATAATATTAATATAAGCGAGAAAGTAAAAATTACGAGAGAGAATACGAGCATGTTTGGCTCAGTTTAAAAGTTGGTTTTTGACTTATTTAGCTCTTTGGCAATTTTCAAAATAATTTATTTTACATTAAAAAATTTATTTTAAGTCAAAAGTTAAAAACTTGGGGGTAGGCATTATTATTTTTTTTTAAAATTATAAGCTCTTTTAGAGTTGAATCAACGTCTATCTTTTTGCTCTTATTTCTTTATTTTTATTTTTATTTTTATTTTTAGTATTATTATATATTATTAATATATTAATATTTTATTGTTTTTTATTTTTAGTTTTAATTACCGTTATCTTTATTATTATCTAATTATTATCTTACTGTAATAATTTAAATTATAGATTATTATTAGTAAGGGGTGGTGCAAAATCGACCGACATAATCAACCGATCAATGTTATTTGGTTATTGTCATTGGGTTAGTGAGTTTTAACTAAATGGGTTTAGGAAAAAATGAATTATTGGGTTTATTGGGGTCGGTTTCGATTTTTTCTATTGGGTATTCGTTAAAACCCTATCACCCAATAAGACTATAGTTTTTACTACTTTACCCTTCCTCAATATAAATATACATATTTAATACCTAAATAGATTCAATCTTAACTTTTGCCGAGCTATGTGATTTTTTTGTTAGGACATTGTGAGAATTTGTAGTATATCTGGTGGATCAAGCACTGGTCAATTGATTGTCTCATTGAAATCGTTTTTATTTAGTTTTACTCTTGTTCGTAATGTAGGCGATAGCTTTTGCAAGTTGTGATGTTAGTAAATTTTGATCAACATCAAATGTTCTATTATGTTTTGTGGCGTAAGGATTGGTAACATGTAATTTAACATACGTACTTTATATATTTATTATTTGAGATCGACATTTCTTAGATTGGGTTAACCGAAACCGAACCGATAACATCAAAAAACCATAACCGATAAAAAATTCCTTATTGTTTTGTTATTTGGGTTTAGCAATATTTTTGAAAACCGAAAACCGATAAACCGAACGAACCGACCGATGCCCACCCTAATTTTAGTATTTTAATATTTTATTATTATTTTATTTCTTTTATTATTCTTTATTATTATTATTTTCATATATTTTTATATTATTATTTATTATTATTCTTTATTATTAATTCATATTATTTTATTATTATTATTATTTATTATTATTATTTTCATATTATTTTATTATTATTATTATTATTATTATTATTATTATTAACATTTTATATATTATTATTATTATTTAATTTTATTTATTATTATTTATTATTTCATATTGTTATCTTAGTATTATAGTTATATTTAAGATTATTTTATTTTACTTATTATTAGTATTATCACCATATATTATTATTTAATAATTTTATTATTCTTTCCTTATATTATATATTATCTTTATATATTATTATTTATTTTTAATTATTCTTTATTATTTTTTTATATTATTATTATATTATCATATTATCTATATATATTATTATTATCCTTCTTTTCATATTATTATTATTTTTTATATTATTATTTGTAATCATTATTACATATTAATTATTATTTGTTAATTATATATTTATTAATTATTATTATTATTATTATTATTATTATTAAATTATTCAACTTTTATCATGTTAACAACTTTTAAGGGTATTTCAGACATTTTGATTAAAATACTGTTTATCAGCATTTATTTGCCAAACACATCAACAATTTTTTTTCAACTTGAACACTTTTATTCAAACGCATAACTGGTATTCTAAAAATAAGTTTCAGCACTTTTAAAAATATTTTTTAAAAGCTGCTTTTTTAAGCCCAACCAAACGGACTTTAGGTTGGTAATTATCCATTAAGGGCCCGTTTGGATGTGCTTAATAAAAACAGCTTTAAAAAGTATTTCTTTTGAAAGTGCTGAACTTATTTTTAAAATCAGTGCAGTTATGTGTTTGTATAAACCAATTGCTGTTTGCTATCCAAACGTGAAAGGGAAAAATGGAAGAAAGAGATGTTAGGGTTTATGTGTAATTTGGAATTGTATAAACTATTAAGGGCAAAAAGATAAAAAATGTGGTCAACTTAAACAGCTTATAAGCTAAAAAAAAAGAAAAACACTCTACCCCCGACGCTTTTAACTTTTCGCTTAGAATAAGTTTTTTTTTAACTTAAAATAGTTATTTTAAGTATACCAAACAGCTAAATAAGTCAAAAATCAGCTTTTAAGTCAATTTGACCAGCTTTTAAGCTGAGCCAAACAGGCTCTAAATCTTTCAAGAAATAGTCTCACATATCCACATTTCTCTTTCCATTCATGATTACTCTCTCTCTTCCAATTTCTCCATTATTCTTCATCTCCATTCAAACAGATATTACCGCAAATTTTGTACACAGTGAATCAAAATTATTGATTCTCAATTAAACATGCCAAAGAATTAAAAGTTCCGCGTACAACCTATAAAAGTCACAAGATTTATAGATGATTATCTCTAACTAATAGAAGCCTTCAAAATTTATCATAATTTACACTCAAACTTATCACACAGATCAATCCACTCCGACGCAGAAGATGTGTAATCCACTACCCCTCCCGCAGAAAAATGCACAAAAATCAAAGAAAAATTATCCACTTCGTAAATCGTAGGGGGTAAAAAAGTGTCCATTCACGACCTCAATACTGTGTGTGATGGCACTCGTCTTATCCCCACCAAGACAAATCAGCCTAATAACCCATATCTACAACAACGTGCGGAGTAAATGACATCCAACACAATTTTATAAACGTAAAACCAGTCATAATTAATTCAAAATCCCCCAAACCCAAGTTGTCACGTTGCACACGCCTCTAATGTAAAAATTAGAATTGAAATAAAATAGAAGTCTAAAATAAAGTTGTCTTTCAAGTAAAAACAAATCATAAACTGGAGTAGGAAAGTTCGCTACATGACAAGCAGCTCCTCAACAACTCCTCAACACATGCTCGGAAACGAATAGAATATAAGGTATCACAAAATTTCCTGGCTCGTAACCTACAAAAATTTGTAGAACAACGGGGTGAGTACCACAACAAAACCCCCCCACCACGCGCGTACCCCAACAAGCACACCTCTAAACACAAGTTAAGTGAACAAAATAAATAACGTGTACTCCTTACCCCTATCTAAACTCCACGCTACCGCCTAAACATTTTACCAAAACACACCACTTCATAACCACACTCTATCATTTACACATGCTCAATAACAACTCAATATTCAACACTCACAAACTTCAACAGAGAAACAATCACAAGATCAGCAAACACATGTTCAAGTTCATCATATAAAATGCTGCATGCCATGAGATGCAATTTCAAATATCGTGATGTCATGTCTTTCTTAACGATTCACACCCCTGTCCTCTTCCGGGACCCATGAGGGGACATATCTGTCATGGCATTCGTCGCGCGCGCCGACACGCACCCTCTTAAATAATAACGCTTCTCGGCGGCTATATCGTCCCTCGCAATATATATCCATCGCGTGCCGATACGACCCTCGAAACATATAAGCATCCTCTTACCACAACCATGTCTCAGATAGATGCAAATGACATGCTCAAATAAAAGGGGGAGCTAACCGTTGACAAACAAAGCACAATATACATACAATATATACAACACCAACAAATAGCAACCAAGTCTCCAAATCATTCTCCAGCATCACACAAGGAAAATTCACAACCATATTTTCGTACGCTTAAAACAAAGTTAGTAATCCACTTTCCTTAGTCACTCGAATAATTATTCTTGGAACTTTGAGCCATCCCTTTCCAGAAAAGGTTGGCTCCGAACCAATGTCACCTATCAAGTATAATAATATTCACGATAAGATTTCGTTACTAAACAATACCACCCACTTTATTTATTAAGTTCCATCATTCTCTGATGTCATTTATATTCAACTATCATAATTTTTGTCACAGTTCCAAGTCAAAAGGATTAAATGTCAATTTTCTCAGTATCATAATCAAATGGTATCATATGATATTATAGATCTAATACTTAATTCTTTAATCTTAGTATATCGAAAACTGAACTCATAAGTGGATTGCTACATTAAAAATTTAGCCGACTCACCAATCATTCACGAAAAGAGCACCACGTCAACGCAAAAGAATTCGACGCCCACTAGGGAGTATACTTTCGACTTCCAAGTTACTGTCTGACAATCATGCATTTAGTCATAATCTTTTCCCAGGGACCCACAATCACAAGTCACCACGCTTAAATAATTTCACCAACCCTTTTAGTAATTATTTTTTTTTTCGAATAACAACAAACAAACAATTGCCCAGCATCTGCCCCTCACAATAACAAAACTATGATAGCATACAACAATATGAGGTTTGAGAAGATACCTGACGAATTTATGTTCTTTTTTGTGGCCGCCGATGCACAGGTTAGTTTTTTCTTCCTTCGCTTTATTTTCTTTTCTAACTTAATTATCTATTAATAGTAAGTAATCTTGTTAACCTATTTTAATATTTTAGACTTGACCCATTATTCTTAGCAATAACACATTATCCACAATTACTTCTATTGTTAAAAGACTATTCAAAATTATCAAAATGACCTTTCGGATTTTCCGGGTCTTAATTATCCACCACTAAAAATCATGTTCGTCCTCGGAACATAAAGTAAAAGAAGAACGAAAGTACCTGAAAGCTTCAAAAAGCTGAGGGTATCTGGAACGCATTCAGACTCTGTCTCCCATTTTGCCTCTCTCACACACTCGATTCGTGCTTCCACTGCACCCTTCACTGAAGCAATCTCCTTGTTCATAATCTTTTCGAATTTGCCTATCCAATATAAGCGATAAGGCTCCTCCTCATATGTCAAGTCTGACCCAACTCCACGGAGTCACTTGAAAGCACATGAATTCATCCGGAATATACTTCCGAAGCACTATAGAGACCTGGAAAACAGATGAATTGGCCGACAAACTTGGTGGCACAGCCACTTATAGGCCTACCTTCTCTCACTCGGCTTCAAAATCTCAAAAGGTCCATGAACCTAAGGCTAGCTTTCCCTTCTTTCCAAACCTCATCACAGACCCTTCATGGGTATACTCGAAGCTCAAACATGATCACCCTCCAGAACACATAAGGCTCTAACTCTCTCGGTCTGCATAAATCTTTCGGTCAACTCTGGGCTGTTCAACAGTCTATACTGAATCATACGGACTTTTCCATAGCATCTCTAGCAAGTCCTTATCCAAATGTCCATCTCCGCCGAATCAAACCACCAATCGGAGATCTACCCGTCTACCATACAATGCCTCAAATGGGGCGCATTTGGATCTAGAGTGATAACTGTTATTAATAGGCAAACTCCGCTAAGGGTAAATGTCGTCCCATCTTGGCACCAAATCGATCACAACATTACTATCTCTCGAAGCATCTCCTCCCATACCTAATGGTCCCGCATCAGATTGACCGTGTCTGTCCTGAGAGGTGAATGCCGTACTTCATTCTACTGAGTACCCAGACCTGTTGATTGCCTTTCCAGAAGTGAAGAAGTAATATAGTTAAGACCTCGATCTGATATGATAAACAACGGACAACTCCATGTAGTCGCACAATCTGACGATAGATAGCTCGGTCCTAACTTTTCTGCATGTGTATCCCTTCATCACCCGACCGGGATGAAGTGGGAAGAACTCGGTCAGCCCTGATCAACACAACAAACAACCCAAATAAGTCATAACCACTCACTGTGGTAGGCAACCCACAACAAAGTCCATGTAATCCCGCTCCCACTTCAAGTAGGAATGGCATCCTCCTGAATACACCCCCTCGGGACGCTGGTGCTCACTCACTTGAACTGCTGGCAAGTCAAACCCCTCAACACAACCAGTCTGAATAATCTCTCTTCATCCCACACCACCAGTAATGCTGACTCCGCAATCATGCTACAAACATCTTTGCCGCCCCGATGGATGGAATAACCGAGAACAACGGGCCTCCTCAGAATCAATCTAACAAATCGCCTGTCCTATGCATACAAATTTCGCCAATCCGATCCGCAAGACACCATCCGTCAATCAGGACAAACCTCCTTAGCTTTCCCCTCTCAATACTTTGTTCTCGAATGAGACATAATTTTTCATCATCAACTTGTGTTCACGGTATTCGCTCCGAAAAAAACTAAAGAGACACCGAGCCTCCAATAAAGCAATCATCCCCATCACTCTCTCTGAATCTGCAAGCGGGACAAGACTGTTAGCTAATAGCTGGCAACTCTAGCCAATGGTCCCCTCTCCTCAATCCACTAAGCGCTAAAAATCCCCATGCTAGAGTCTTCCTACTCCGAGCATCGTCCACAACATTGGCCTTTCCTGTGTGATACAGAATGGTCCACATCATCAACTCAACCACCCTCCGTTGCCATCAGTTTCAAATCCCCTGGCTAAAGATATAAACTGAACACTCTGATGATCAGTGAAGAGCTCACAATGCCTCCATACAATACTGACGCCATAATTTAAGTACCCAAATAACCACAGCGCCACTCCACATCATGATTAGGGTTAGTTTCTCTCATCGGACTTCAATGCCTAGAAGCATAAGCAATCCTTTCCCCTTCTGTCCTCAACAACACCAACCACTCCCACCCACTCCTGAAGCATCACATACACAGTAGCTACACCTTCCTCAGGTAGGGTCAACACAGGAGCGAAGTCAACAAAGTCTTGATCTTTGAAAGCTCTCCTCACACTCATTCAGACCACTGAAAACTCCATCCTGTCGATCAATCCTAGCCCAATGGAGCTGCCATAGTAAGAGCAACTCTGACCAAATCGTCGATAATGCCTGCCATCCACAAAATCCTCGGATCTCCATCTCATAAATGTAAGTAGGTCGCGCCCATCTCTAACTGCCTCAATTTTATTGCCTGGGGCTGGATTACTCTATACCCTCCTTGGACAACCAACCGTGTCCCAAGAATGTCACCGAAGTAGCCAGAACTCACACTTTGAGAACTTGCATAGCACCTTCCTCTCTCTTCTCAACCTCTGAAGTACAATCCTCAGGTGTCGGACATGGTCCCCTCCTCAGTCTTGAGTAAACAAGAATGTCATCGATGAAAAACATCACAAAAGACTCAAGGTATGGTCCGAACACCCCTTCTCAACTCCAGGAATGCTTCAGGGCATTTAGTCAATCGAAGTACATCACTGACTATACAGAAACTCATAAGGTTCCATTATACCGGGGGTCCGAAAAGCTGTTTTATGGATATCTAGATTCCCTAAAGTATCTTCAACTGAGTGATACCAGACCTCAAATCAATCTTAGAGAATCTACTGATGCTCCTTGTAACACAACTGATCAAAATAAGTCATCAATACGCGGAAGAGGATACTAATTCTTACTGTTACCGTTTTCAACAGCTGTCTGTGAATCACTAACCATACTCTCTTAGTCCCATCCTTCTTCTCACAAACAATACGGGGCACCCCACAAGGTGATACACTAGGAGGGCGAATAAAACCACTACTCAATTAATCTGCAACTGATCCTTCAATTCTTTCAACTCTGCTAGTGCCATACGATATGGAGGTAATAAGAAATAGGCTTAGTGCCCGGCTCCAAATCAATAGCAAAATCGCTATCCCTATCGGGAGAACCACTGGAAGGGCCTCCAGAAGGCGAAATAAACATCGAGAAACTCCTTGAGACACAACTGGGAACGATGGGCTCACCTTAAGGTGTGCGTGTTCTAACAGCTAGTATCCTGATACCCAACATCTAAGTGAAGACACGAAAATGACAAGCCAAACGCCCCCCTCTCCACCGCTTTTCTTGAGCACATCGAGTAAAATGCAAGATGACAAACTTTGCTAGGATAAGAATCACTAGCACGCACCTTCCACTCAACGCCCTCGGAATCCCAGGCATTGCTCAAGTCACAGTCTTAGGCATACAATCAAGGACAGCATGATAGTAGAAAGCCAATCCATACCCAGATAACAGCAATCTAACTCACCATCCCCCAAGATGAGTAGTCTACCCAGTGTCATACCCAGCCAAGGAAAATAAACAGGATCGATTCTCGATCCACCACTAAGGGCTTTACCCACTGAAAGGTGTGTTAGCTAACCCACAAAATAGTACATATCATGCTCATCACATATCATATGGTGTAATTCAAATGTTTACAGCAAAATATGTAACTCTCAGTTAAGAGAGCGTTCTAGAACCTGGATCAACGACACCGACGCATGAGTTCGATGGCAATACTGGGATGATACCTGTAATAAAACAGCATCGGAAGTCCTTCCCCTCAGGCTCCGGGGAAAGCATAGCAGTGGCTTTCTCATCCACCCTCCATCCTGGGTGGGTTCCCTCATACCCTCCCCACTATGCATGTGCATGCTGTCAAACGACACTACGTACCTCAGCGAAACTCTAAGGGTTCTCTCAACTCTACCGTGACCTGACGACACTCGCCCACGACCTCTACCGCTGTGTTGCTGGTCTGGTCTAGTCTGGAATGACGAATTAAGCTCTAGCCACCACGACCCCTTTGTGAAGTACATCTGCCGCATTAAGATGATCGGACCTCCACAAGTAACACAAAATCTCTGACGTGGAACTTGTTGTGTGGACCCTGAAAACCCACTAAAATTTCCGCGCCCTGTAGGTCGCTGCTGTGACAGTCACGAGCTCTGACCGGGCTCTACGGCCCCCCTAATGTCTGGACACCTCAAATGTCGCATAGATGCATGAAGAGGTCCCCCCTCTTGGCTGAAAGAACCACTCACTCTCCCCTGTAGATCCCCTACCTCCAGATGAGAGCAACCATGACAAATTGGACTGATATACGGGCCCTTTTAGGGTCCCCCAAATCTCCCTCATCCTAACTCCTCTCCTCCATCAATCTGCCTCTTTGGCGGCGCTCACTAATGGCTGTCGAAAAAAGCCCCCCTCCCTAGATGCCCTACGAAACACAGCTGAACACTGATATAGAAGTCAATCCCTCACAAATCTGCGGATCCTCTCTGTCTCATTTCGGAATAATTGGTCATATTGGCTCAAACGCATTGCTCTAAGTACAACCTGGCAGCATACGCGCCTTCATTACTCTTTAATCCGCTAACCACAATCCTGTCTATCATCTCGTCGTCATCAACCTCAAGTGACTCTCATCACTCTCAGTAATACAGCTCTCACGCTCCATGGGAATAAAACGATCTTGAATGCGCTAGCAAACTGGCTCCCAAGAGTCACTGGAGGCACAATCCCAACTGGCGAACTCTGTCCCAGATATAAGTCCTTCCACCAGGTCACTCTCGCTGGTCCGCCGAAGCTTGGAGTGTAGCATATCGAAAACCCCATGTACTCAGACTAATGCCA
The DNA here is from genome assembly GCA_027704765.1 of Solanum habrochaites. NCBI lineage: Eukaryota > Viridiplantae > Streptophyta > Magnoliopsida > Solanales > Solanaceae > Solanum > Solanum habrochaites. The sequence goes on along the minus strand of JAKWJA010002497.1, from coordinate 5,249,019 downwards.
CCCCCTCTAGTAACCTCCGCAGGGTAGTTTAGAAAATTCATGGCCGTCCTCACGGCTTCGCTTAGCCACCCAAAATTGAGGTGGGTCCATCTTTCGAATCTCTCATACCTACGCTGCTCATCCTCTGTCAGAAACACATCGATGCCGACTTGACCCCCAACTGCTGGTGCAAACTATCATTCTGAACCGCTGGATCTACCTGGTAGTTGCCTGCCTCCACCGGGCTCTTGAACAGCTGGAGCTTGTTGCTCGCTCTTGAGTCGAACTGTGCCCCTGCCTCTATTGCGTGAGTCATGTGGGTTGTGGCTAGTTCGTCAACCACCCAACCCTGAGAAAGCCTCAGCACACTTAAACACCCTCAATATTGTATCCTAAAAGCAAAGGTGTGACTACCAAATCTGGAGTAAACCTGTCCTCCTCTGCCATCATCCGAGTTCACTAGACCTCTCTAGCACGACTCTCAACTGGGTGCTCACACAACAGCCTCTTTCCAGTCCAACGTCCACTGTCCCTCTGGCTACTGTCGTACTAACTAGCCTACGACCTCTAGCTCGAGTCACTCTACCCCTACCGCCCTAGCTGGGTGCCTAACAACTGCCCAACGTATTTTGGGTTCGACGAGTGCCTCTCCTCTGACCACCATTAACATTAGTTCTAGTCCTCGTCATCGGTCAAAAGTAACAACAACTCAGTACTAAACGAAGTTAACTACTCCGATGAGAAAGAATGACAAAGGAAGTTTCCTATGAATCTTTTAGCCTCTTCAGAGATGAGTAAAGACGTCCTCCGTACTGATCCTTGGACTACTACGTAGACCGGTTTGTATACAACTGAGACTATGAACTGGGGCTCTGATACCATTTTGGTCACGACCCGAATGGGTGTGATGGCACTCGTCTTATCCCACCGAAGACAGTCAGCCTAAAACCCAATCTACAAAGTGAGGAAGGTAAATGACGATCCAAACACATTTTTATAAGAAACCAATGCATATTAATTCAAATCCCCCAAAACCAGTTTGTCAAGGTGCACAAGCCTCTACTTTAAAAATGTAGAATTGAAATAAAGAATATAAGTCTAAAATAAAGTTGTCTTTCAAGTAAAAACAAAGTCATAAACTGGAGTTAGGAAAGCTTCGCTGAGAATGACAACAACACCTCGTCACAATCCTCCACAATGCCTCGGAAACGAAGAGATATAACAAAGGTATCACAAAATCTTTCTGGCTCTTAACCTACACAAATTTTTGTAGAAGCAAGGGGTCAGAGTACCAACCACGCGGTAACCCAACCAAGCAAGCCATTCTCTAAACCAATTAAGTGAACCAAATACGGGTTACTCCTTACACCCTTCGAAACTCCCATTCTACACTAACAGTTTTACCAAACACCCACTCAATAACCACACGCTATCAGTTTTACACATTCTCCATAACACTCAATAGTCAACATCACCAAACTCACAGGAAACATCACAAGATCAGCAAAACACATGTTTTCAAATCATCAATATCACTGTGTCAATGCGCTTATAATGCAATGTCAAAGTGCGTCCGTGATGCCTGTCGTTTTACACGATCACCTACCCCTGTCTCTCAGTCCGGTGACCACCTTGTGGGGACATATCTGTCATACTTCATCTGCCGCGGCCGCAGACACGACCCTCGAAAATATAACCTTCGCGCGCTCCGCACTCCCTCAAATTAATATCCATCGACGGTGGTCGCGAGGGGTAATCACCCTCGCAAAATAGTACAATCCATATCCTCTTACCCACACACCATTGTCTCAGATACAATACAAAGTTACTATCGCAATTATGAACGAGGGAGGAATAACACACATTGATAACACAAAGCACTAATTTACCCACCATACAATATATACAACCCCAACAAATATCAAAAGTCTCCAAATCATTTCTGCAAGCATCACACAACAGGACATACAACGAATTTTCGTAGCGCTTATCGCAAAAGTGTAGTGAAATCCACTTGCCTAGTCAATCGAATACTTATTCTTGGGTCTCTTTCATGCCTTCCCTTCCTTTAGCTTGTGCCTCCGAACCATGCAATTATATTCAAGTAATAATATTCCTATAAATTCGGTACTAAAACAATACCCAGCATTTCTTATTAAGTTCAGCATTCGTGATGTCATTTATTAGTTCAAACTATCTTATTTTTCAAGTTTCCAAGGCACTAGGTTCTACGTCAATTTCCGTATCATAATTCAAATGGTATTCATATGGATATGTATAAGAATCTAATACTTAATTACTTTATCCCTTTAATAGATCACGAAACTTGAATCTCATAATGTAGATGATCTCAAGAAAAATTGAACGCCGACCTCCCAATCATTCACACGAAAGAGCACACTTTTGAACTCAAAGAATCGTGTACGCCCCCACTGGATATACTTCTCCTACTTCCTAGTTACTATATGACAATCATAATTTAGTCATAATATTTTCCCAGGGACCCACAAGCACAAGTCACCACGGCTTAAATAATTTCAACCCTTTTAGATAATTATTTTATTTTTTTTTCTAATAACAAAACAAAACAATTTCCAGCAATATCCCTCAACAATACATAAATTATGATATGCATACAACATTACAGAGGTTTGAGAGGATTAACTGACGAATTTCTGTTTTTTTCGTTTGTGCCGGCAGCCGGAATGTCCGCAGGTTATTTTGTCCACTCCATTCTCTTTATTTCTTTCTTTTCTAAATTAATTAGATCTATTAATAGTAGCTAATTTTCTTTTTAAACCTTTAATATTTCGACTTGAACGCCATTTATACATTAAGCCATAAACCTAATTATCCACCAATTACGTAACTATTGTTAATGACTATCAAAATTATGCAAAATGTCCTTTCGGGTATCCGGGTCATTACAAAAAGGAAAGAGGAAATTGTGAAACTTTGTTCTGTCTTTAATATCTAGACCTTTGCGATTCAGATATTTGTTAATTCATTTTTTTTTTTTCTACCAAAAAAACAGCTGTCTATTCTGGTATGGCATCATGATGTTTTATTGTTTATAGAAATTTTGCGTCAACATATGGCTATTGACCTCAAAAAAACTGTATACTATTAGACACTAGTTTATATAACAAAATACATTTAGCTGGTGTACAACTTTGGTTGTTAAAATGGAAAATTATCAGGGGACCCCCTCGACAGATTAGTATTTAATAAGTGGTAATACTTCTATATTCTTATTTACGATCATAAAATAGATTTGTTCTACATTTTTTTGTCATAATTAATTCGGACCTCTCTATATATTTGTATCGAGGCATAAAAATAGTCATCCATAAATTTTGTGCTATCATCTTTATTTCCAAATCAATGTATCTCTCTTAATTCTCATTCCAGATCTTCATCATCCTAAAATGACGTTCTTCACTTCTAAAAATCTTTTTTTTATTTTTTGACCTTTCATTTGGGATTTGTGTTGAACCTCACACCCTCTCTGATCTGGCTTTCTTACTGGTTCGCAGTAAAACCTCCAAATTCGTGGCTTTCAATATTTGTTATCTTGATTCCTTCGTCAACAATTGTATTCTTATGTAACTTGTGTAATTTTTTTCATATTTTTTTTATAAAAAACTTTGTTACTTATCATAGTGCAAATCTTTCAAAATCAACAACATGGCGTGATTTCCTTTCCTCTCATCAATGAGGATTAACGAGAGATATGGCATTGCATGTCAAGGTCTTGATAATCCGCTTCATTTCAATTGGGTCAACTCAAATCCTGGGTCCATGTAGGTTTAAATAAATGGAAAAACACTAATAAGTTCAGGTTTAAGCAATCTATGAAGAATTAAGATCCATGAAAAAAAATGACTCCAGGAAATTCATAGTCTCCAACGACTGAAAATCTAAGAGGGCATTAAAGATTGGTTGAAGTGTAAGTAAGAAAAAGTTATAAACATGATTCCCAGAGGAGATTGGAATCTCACACCCCATCATCAGAACTACAGACAAATCTGAAGAACAATCGGAACATCATGTGTGTTTTATATACAAATTACAAAGTTTATGTATATGGTGGGTTGTATATTAAGGTATATAATAACAAGTATTGAGACATTTCTATTTGTATATTTCGAGTTAGTTGATATCACTTACTAAAGTTAGGTATATAGTGGGTTGTGATACATTTAAGGTTACATACATACAAAGTCTTATGAGCTAAGTTCATACAGATTTTTAGTTGTTGTAGAGACAAAGATATTTGTAAATCACACGGATAATACATATACAAAATTATAATATAATTATCGCAACTTCACGCGAGATATACAAAAAAGACTTTGATGAACATTAATAAACTAATTATGCTATATAGCAACATTACAACTCAAATGTACAACATATTTCACAAGCCTTCTTAACATATAGAAATTGACCAAATGAATATTATACACGTCAGTTTAAACATTAGTATTTTTTTTAAAAAAACTGAAATCACAAATACACATATATAACTATAAGTTATAACCAGAAATATCAGTAAATTATACCAATTCCTAGCTATAGACAAAAAAAATAGAACAAAGAAAATATTGTATACAAACACGACTACCCAAAAAAAAATTATTAAACACTATATGGAAGTCTTATGGTAAATTGGCTAAGGGGTTGCGGATAATTTGAGAAGTCGGGGCCTGGATTGTTTTTCTTGCGGGGTCGGCTTTGCGCGGCAGTGCTAGTTCTAGGTTGGAAGAGGTGGCTGTGATTTAGTGTGTCAATTGCCTTAGTGTATGTACAGTGGGGATGGATTTTAGAAGCGATAGGAGGGTAAATTCGTTCGGTTTTGCCCCGAGATCGGAGGGGGGATTTTAGCTTCTTGAGGAACGCGACTCGGCAGGTCAATATTAGTCGACCACAAATACATATTATTATGGTCCATTACATTTAATAACAATCAAGCATACACACACACAAATATTGTATAAAAATTATATACAATTTCTCAAATATATACAATATAATCATTATAATATATATTTATATATATATAATATATATTATATATATTATAAAAAAAAATATAATATGTGTATTTAACGCTGAGTGGGTCATATATTTATCTAAAATAAATCCTTGGAAAATATGTTGATTATTGGAAAACGTGTTAAAGAGGATGCTTTAGTCCCGTGGCTTTAAAACTTGATATTTGTCTTTCATAGCCTTAGACTTCTTTTTTTGAGAAAATATTTGAATTTTGGAATATTGTTAACTATAAATCATAGGGATTAAATGTGAATTATTGTTACCATCTTTTGTGCTTACTGTTTCATTTATTAAAATCTTTTTTTTTTGTATAAATTTAATTAAAAAAAATGTTTTATACAAATTTAAATTCACCTAACAAACTAAACTATACCCATGAAATGTAATTATACAAACTATACCCATCAAATGTAACTTCATAAAATCTATTTTCCATATATGAAATTTTCCCTTTTAAAATTGAATTTTTTTTGATATGAACCAGTGTTTTACTTTTGGTAAGAAATTGGTATTATATTGACAAAAAACTTGCAATCATTTGGTATACTATTTATATGACAAAATACAACTACTAGTTGCAATTGCTTTAAAATTGATATTCTTTTTGTATGAAATAAGTATGAAATTTGACAACCCAATAAATTCATGGACTATTATATTTTTTAGATTATAGACACGTGTATAAACACATTGGTCTCAATTGTAACTTTCGTGTCGTATGACTAAATAATATTTTACTGGTATTCACTATGTATGAAATTTAATACCTCAACAAAATTTATGAAACATTATACTCTTTATTGATGTTTAGAGTGTATATAAATTGATATCAATTAGTAAGTTTAATTTAGTACATATAGATATCTTACAATATCAAAATAAGTATGAAATTAGATATCCTGACAAATTTAGAATTATTGTATCTTTTATTTATTGGTGTTTATAAAAATGTATACAAAATTGATACTCAACTACCCATTAGTAAAGAACAACAAATGGTGTATTATCTTTAAAAAGTGTATTAAGATTGGTATCCATTATTAAGTTTACTATAGTTTATACAAATATTTCACCGTATGAAATAGGTATAAAATTTGATACCTCTACAAATTTGACATTATTATATCTTTTATTGGTGTTTAAAAAGTGTTGCAAAATGTAACCTCAACTACACCCAATAGTAACGAGGCACAAATGGTGTATTTTACGTTTAACATTAAAAGATATATTAAAATAAAAAAAGTGGTATTTCAGTTTTCAGTGTTAGTGAAAAACTTACAACCGATTAATAAATTGCAAGATTAAAATTGTGAAAATAAGAATGAAGACAAATTAATCCTCTAGGCTTAAGGCCTCGAATCCCTCCGCTCCGTCTTTAAGGAATTCAAGTCCACTGAAAACAACCAAATGTTTTCACTCGGTCTCATAAGCAGTAGTCCGCTTTGACTGCCCCCTCCAGGATACACAGCCTTACCAGTATACACTCAACACTCTGGACAAGAGTTGAGTCCAAGCGCCACAAACAAAACACTCCCTTCAACTATAAAACTTCTCTTTTACACTACTTCTTTTACTCTTTGTTTCTCTTGTGTTTTGGTGTGTTTTATATAAACCAAATGAAGACTACCACTATTTATACTAATCACATACAAGTTTCCTTCCTAGCAATGATAGAAGATCAGGGAGGTAGTAAATAGTGAAGATAATGTCCGTAGGAGTTTCTAGGGTTTACATGGTAGTTACATAGGTTTACAGAAAGAGTAATGGAGGATATCGATGAAATACATTTGATGGATAACCAATGCTAATGGATATGTAGAAGTCCCTCATTTTCCATGTTCATTCTTATAAAAACCCCTCCAAATATAAAGCAATTTATACATTAAATATTAATATTTAAACATGCTATCATAACCTAACAATCCCCCCTCATTTTAATATTTTAGATGAGGAAATAACAGCTGAAGGAAGACTCATGTCTAATGAAGGTGGTGCTCTCATTTGACCTCCACTTAGTGAAACAATAACTTTTTATCTTCCAGATTCATATGTGGTCTCAGACTCTTGGAACTCATGGCCTGCATGAGGGAAATAAAATATCACTGCTCACACTAGCTCACACATAATAATCACGGTGTTGACATGGTCGCTTTAACACAAAACCAGCCATCACGTTATGGCCATAGTGCTCTCCCGGTTTTCATTGTGCCATTTGAGAATAAGTCCCGCACTCTCATAGGAAGCGACTACTTTCCACACATCACATAGGTGATATCTGTCGAGAGATTCCTGTAAGATTCACACCCCCCATATGACTATACAATATTCATTAATAGTTTTATTAATCCAACTCAACCTTCACAAACTACAGGTGACACAATGCGCTCTAACATCATAGGGAGGGAAAATATGTGCATTTTTCACAAACGAAGGTCAAGTCAGAGTTATTAGGTTTTTTTCGCCTTGAAAACCTTGTTATAGGATCTCTAGTCCCCAGGTTGGGTTTCCTCAATGTTGACTCAAGGATTTGTAGGCCTTCATCCCCATTCTACCCCTCGATGCGCGTCAACCTTCTCTTGTTAGTTGCCTCTAAGAGGATCTGCAAAAGATTATCCCACCAAGATTGACATAATCAACATTAATGGTACCATTGCGTCAACATACGATCTTACATTACTGTGGTTCCTCCTTATAGGTCTGGATTTAACCGTTGTAAATAACTAGTTTTGAACTCTAAACAATTGGCAGCGGTGCTATCACAATGAATTAAAATAGGAGGAATTGTTTTTCAAAATAAGGAATTTGAAACATAAATCTCTTAAAACCAATTCGCGTCCTCACTAGCTGTGAGCTAAAATCAATTAAGTTCACTCCTCTCATGTAGAGTTAGTGCAATTATATTACTGCTTTTTTGGATCCCGACAAACAATCCCCCACCACCTAAGTAAAGACATAACGCGTGGTAGTGACTGGAATCCCGGCCTTACAAAGTAAAGTGTTCCAGATCTGCATCACAAAAGCCTCAAGTACAGCAGATATTTTTTTTATAGAACAAACCATAATTTTTTTTCGTTCCAATAAATATCTCTTAACCTTGTTATACATGCCAATGTTCATTACCTGGCTTGCTGTAAATCTGTCAAGTATCTCCTCTGGCATCTTTGCATATCCGGCCTAGTGCTCAGCACTTATCTCAACTTCCGATATACTAGCATTCTTCCCTTTTGCTTTATTACATCAATTTTCACTTTCCACAGGAATAAGATGAACATTGAATCAAAAGAGTAGCAACAACTGCTTGCATCATGAAATTATATTTTTCAAAATTTCTCAACATAATTACTGGTCAAGGAAAATCCCCTCACATGTTCTTGTTATTTTTATTCCCACAAGAAATAAAATTTGCCTCACAAGAGTCTTTCATATCAAAAGTCTTACAGATCATTTTTTAGCCTTCATCATATAACATTCATCGTTAGATCCAAGATCAACAAATCATCAACATATAGCAAAATAATCACATGACAATTATTCCAAGACTTTGATATATGCCTTACACACTCATTTGTTTTAAAACATTTTCAATCATAGCCTGAATCACTTTTCATGCCATTGCTTTTGGTGCCGGTTGCAGAGCCATATAGGGATTTAGTAGTTTTACATACTTTGCTTCTCTTGCCTGCTTCAACAAAACAACTCGGGTTAGTCCATATAAATTTCTTCATTTAGGTCTCCATTAGAAAAGCAGTTTTTTTATTGTA